>CM055824.1:13157860-13579072 GCA_029582265.1 Zoroaster sp. YZ-2022
CGGGCCTTCTCATCAACCCATCGTCCCCCGTTGTCCGAAACGTTATACTCATCGAGCTGGTCTTCCACGCTGTCCGGGTTCTCATCTTGTCCACCGTGGCTGGTCGGTGACAGTCTGGTCTTTGTTGCCGTGGCCCGCAGAGACTTCAGAACGTACAACGTCTTCGTGAACGAACCTGTGCGTATTGACTGCCTGACAGGCTAAGGCTCTTATGGAGCATCCCGGGCATGTTGATACGACGCCAGGTTACCCCGTACCGTCAACAACCCATTGCGTCGTGTCATTTTGCCCCGGGCATCAGGAACCGCTGTAAAGTCTACCACGCCACGGTTTCGATGCTCAGGTACACCGTAAACTGAGCCGCCGCACTTTGAAAAGAACGACCAGCAGGATGCGCAGAACCTATTCGTTGTGGTGTATTGCCTTCGTGGTTTGCTTCACGCCTCGCCGTCGCGTTCTCGCGACAACCGCTACCGGTTGTACGGCGAATTCGTCTTTTTTCTGAATAGCTGTATCGCCCGCTCATTTGCGCCGCCCGTACACCTCGCTTCAAGGGGTGTTACGATCCATGATGCGGTGTCATTGCCACTCATGTCAACCCAGGACCTGCGGATCGACCGTAATAGTTTAAATTCATTGAAAGGGATAGATGGATTCTTGATCGGGTTTTGTGACAGGCTCCATTTCAATTTGCCTTCTTTTGACTTGTTTTGTGTGTTGTGTCTATCAATGCGTTATAACTATTTAAATATGTTGCATCGATGTATAAAGGTTAGAATTAGATTGAATTAAAATAACAGAAATGTCGATATATTTATGAAACTTAATTGTACAAAGGCTGACGACGGGTATCAATCTTCCATAGAAATAATATTTGTCTCAGATTAACACTTTAACGAAAAGTTACATATATTTCAGTTTGGTTAGGAAAGAGTACTTTTCCTTAAGTCTACGTTATTTAGAATGAACACCGAAACAACTGCATGCATTTCCATTATTTTCTCTTGTAGCGACTCAATGTTATTAGACTAAAACTCTGACGGTTTGCTTGACATATGTATAATATATTTATTCTGAGGCCCCCAAAAGGTCTCGGTTTCTGGTCATCGGTGCGGTGACGCGCATTTTCAGCTATCTTTTTTTTTTTTTTTTGGCAAAAGGGAAATACGTGATACATTTAACATCTGCAGGGGACCAAATTTCCCATACACAAAATATGGTGGCTAAGAGAGGCCTCGTTCAATCGGGCAAGCATTCATACCCTATGTGAAAAAGTCGTTTTGAAGCACAGCACAGCAGAATTCCAATCGATCCAGCAATTTTGGCTTGCGGTGGACATCGTTCATAGCACCACAAAAAAAGGGGGAAGAAAATTAATAATGCCGACGAGCGGGTCTGAGGAGACGCACGAGATAAAACCAAAATTTTTGACAAGAGATTAATTGTAACATGTTTAAAAGTATATATTGATTTTAAAGAGATTAGATGTAACATTTTAAGTATTATATTGATTTTAAAAAGTTAATTGTAACATGTTTTAAAGTATATATTGATTTTAAAGAGATTAATTGTAACATGTTTTTAAAGTATATATTGATTTAAAGATTAATTGTAACATATTTAAAAGCATATATTGATTTTAAAGAGATTAATTGTAACATGCGTTTTGTACGAGACATGTAAATAAAATTTAAAATTCAATCCATATTCAAATTAACACATTCGTATGCATGTAGTCAGTTGTGCCAACATTACCAATGATATTTGTTATGTAATATTAATAGATCTGTAATGCAACCATGTTAGTCAGGTGAAAACATATATATATAAATGACACTTTTAAGACTTAAATAACTTAAAATAGGCATAAGCTTTCGCTGGCCTTCTTGCATCTGATGAAGTAGCTGTAGCTGGCTACCTGGTTTAATTAGCCTAATGCCTGATATATGTAATAATAGAATCTTCCACAAATTTCTATGGTAACCTATAAAGAACAAACACAAAAAAGGTTGGTGAAATTCTTGCGTCAGGAGATAAACAATTGATTTAATTTTACTACACCGACATGTGTATAGCACTGTATGCTCAGTGCTTTCCAGTGTCTGTGAAAAAAACTACACACAGGCGACTCTGAGCAGGATTCAGAACCTTGACCTCCTGCTTACTAGTGCAGACGTGTAACACCGACCCGGAAGCTTGCCCCGGTGACCTGAGCGAACAACAAAATTATCTTAACAAACCGGGTGCTGACGAATTCACATTGGTGATCAACTCAACCCAACAGCGATGTACGCGCGGCCTTCGCAGTGGTGGCTTCTGGGAATGTTTGTCTTCGGGTGACAGAAAGTAATTTCAAATTATAGTACTAATTTTGCTTTTCGACTCAAGATTAACAGATTCCACCACATCAATTTTACACAAAGTACAAATTATGGCAGACCGGTGATGTTTTGGGAGATCTGTGCTTCCATTAGTGGTCCAGATGGTGACAAAGGGCCCAAAACAAGTCTCTGGTTTTCTGGTCTCTGCATCACCTCAGACGAGCGTCGACGCTGAGATTTTTTTTTTTTTTGCTGTAAACGATGTCAATTGCAGCCAAAATTGCTGGATCAGTTGGGAATTCTGCCGTGCCATGTTTTAAACGACTTTTTTTTTTTTTTCATATGGGGGTATGAACGTTTGCCTGATTTGTGATTCCTCTCTTATAGCCACCATACTTTGTGTGGGAATTTGGTCTGGTTTCCCGTAACCGCGTATACATGTATCACGTATCACTGCTTGGTAAAAAGAAAAAAAAAATAGAAAAAAGATAATCACCACATCGATTTTAAAGTGACCTATGACCCAGAAACCCGAGACCTTTTGACTATACACTATCCATCAAATAAGCGGACATTAACAATATTTTATAAACTGACCTTTAAAAGATGTATCGTGTTTTCCCTGCTTTTGGAAACAGGCCTTTCCCACCATTAGTAATTACGGAAAACCCTGAAAAGAAGCCAAACCCATTGCCAAGTGGTATTTGTAAACCCAAACATTATGGGAGGTTATTCTGTCTGACAGGCTGTAATTTTCGAAAACCGTGAATATAATGAAGAGCCATGTGACTAAATGTCCATATATAAAGACGAAACTAAATTTAAGCAACAAAACCATACATTTAATGGCAAAACCAACTGCTAAATTGGGCAAAAGCCATATAAAGGACCAAAAACAAGTATATTGCAACTTTGCACATAAATAAGCGCAGATCGGTTAAGTGTATATGTGACCGGCTCAACAAAATGGGTATTATCGGACAAGGTTAAAAAAATTGAGTTACGCACATGGCTGAATTGGTTACATTATAAGCTTTAATTTGAACAGGTTTGAACCCTGGCATTTTGCATCCTGGAGATATACTGATTTTGCATATTCATATTATTCTGAAATTAACAGGAAGTGCCTTCAGAGATACAGCCCCTTTTTAAACACAGCAAGTGGAAAAAGAAATGAGCCAAGAAGAAACCCTGAATACCCATAGCAACAGTTATGTTCCTTTGAGCTCCTTTAGGAATAGCATTACAATATAAATTTGAATTATCAAAAGCATCTTGGAAATATTTTTCAAACCATTTTGCTAATTTGCATAATGTGAAAATTTTAAACTTTAGTTTTTCATCTTTACTCATCAATAATATTTCTGTAAATAAATTGTATTTTGATAATAGAAGCCAATAAACCTTAACAAAAATCCGTTGTGAATTTTTTTTACACCCTCATAGAACAGCCCTTTACGGGTAATAGCGTCATAATACACCCTATGAGGCGTGTCACATATATTTGTAAGTGGTGCTGCCAAATCGTCAAGTACAAAAATAACTGTTGGATCACGTCTCCATGTGACAAACTTTTGGGTTTCCTGCATAATTACAGATATTGAGATCGGGAGTGAAGAGCCGTATGACTAAATGTCCACATACAAATATATAAAGACTAAACTAAATATTAAATATGAAACCAATATTTAATGGCAAGAAGCCATATATTAAGGACTTAAAAAACAAAATATATTTGGCTTTACATAAATATATGTTTTGCGATCGTTAGTCTTATATATTTGTAAGTGGACATATATATTCTTAGGAATGAAATTTTAGAAATAAAGGAATTGGACTTCCATCGGCCCCTTTAAATCCTGCTGGGTGCTGCCCAAATCGTCAGAGTGCTTAAAATAACTGTTGGATCACGTCTCCGTGACAAAACTTTGATTTCCCTGTAAATTACAGATAATTAGAGATCAGTGAAGGCCGAAAGTGACTAAGTATCCACATACCAAATATATAAAACTAAATGAGCAAAATATATATATGCAAGGATCAAAAAGCCAAAATGTTGAGACCAAAAGGCATATATAAAAGGACCAAGAAGCCATATACAAAGGACAAAAAGCCATATATAAGGACCAAAAAATATATAAAGGACAAAAACCGCCTGTTAAGGACCAAAAAGCCATATATTAAGGACCAAAAAAGCATATTTAAAGGACAAACTAATACATTCACTATAAAAGGACCAAATAGCCAATATAAAGGATGAAGCCATATATAAAGACCAAAAAGCCATATATATAAAAGGACCAAAAAGCCATATATAAAAGGACCAAATAGCCATATAAAGGGATAAAAGCCATATATTAAGAAGGACCAAAAGCCATGCATATATAAGGACAAAAAAGCCATATAAAAAGGACCAAAAGCCATATATAAGGTTAAAGAAAATATATAAAGGACCAAAATCCATATATAAGGACCAAAAGTAGCAATATAAAGGACCAAATAGCCAATATAAAGACAACAACAAATATATTTAACTGCACATAAATATATGTTTTTTGATCGTTAGTCTTATATATTTTAATTGGACATACTGCAATAGCCAGATAATTGCGAAATAACAGGGACCCATCAGCCCCATACAATCACTGCTGTGGTGCACAAATCGTCAAGTGTAAAAGTAACTGACGGATCACGTCTCCATTGACAAAGCACAGTTTCTGCATAATTACAGATAATTAGAGATCAGATGAAGAGCCGAAAGTGACTAAATGTCCACATACAAATATATAAAACTAAATATTAAGGCAAAACCATATATATAAAAGGATCAAAAAGCCATATATTAAGGACCCAAAAGACATATATAAGGACCAAAAGCCATATACAAGGACCAAAAAAGCCATATATAAAGGACAAAAGCCATATATAAAAAGGACAAAAAGCCATATATTAAGGAACCCAAAAAGCCATATATTAAAGGACAAAAGCCATATTTAAAAAGGACCAAGTAATACCATATATAAAGGACTAAAAAGCCATATATAAAGGACCAAAAAAGCCATATATAAAGGACCAAAAAAGCATATATTGGGACCAAGCCATATATTAAGGACCAAAAAGCCATGTTTAAAGGACCAAATAGCCATATATAAAGGACCCAAAAAGCCAATATAAAGGACCAAAAAAGCCATATAAAAGGATTAAAATAACCATATATAAAAGGACAAAATAGCCATATATAAAAGGACCAAAAGCATATAAAGGACCAAAAAGCCATATACTTGGACCCAAATAGCCATACAAGGACCAAAAAGCCATATAACCGAGACCAAAAGCCATGCTCATAAAGGACCAAAAAGCCATATTTAAAAGGATGAAATAGCCATATATAAAGGACCAAATAGCCATATATAAAGGACCAAAAAGCATATAAAGGACCAAATAGCCATATATAAGGACCAAAAAAGCCGCTATTAAGGACCCAAAAAAGCCATATATAAGGCCAAAAAGCCATATAAGGACAAAACATATATAAAAGACCCAAAAAAGCCATATTAGAAGACCAAAAAAGCCATGTGGAGACCAAAAAGCCATATTTAAAGGACCAAATAGCCATATATTAAGGACCAAAGCCATATATAAAGGACCAAAAAGCCATATATAAAGGACCAAAAACCATATATTAAGGACAAAAGCCTTATATATTAAGGACCAAAAAGCCATATTTAAAAGGACAAATAGCCATATATAAAGGACCAAAAAATATATATAAAGGACCAAAAATACATATATAAAAGGACCAAATAATATATATAAGGACCAAATAGCCATATAAAGGACCAAAAAGCCATATAAAGGACCAAAAGCCATATATAAAAGGACCAAATAGCCATATATAAAGGACCAAAAAGCCATATATAAGGACCAAAAGCCATATATAAAGGACCAAAAGCATATTTAAAGGACCAAATAACCATATATAAGGACCAAATAGCCATATATAAAGGACCAAAAAGCCATATATAAAAGGACCAAATAGCCATATATAAGGACCAAAAGCCATATATTAAGGACAAGCCATATATAAGGACCAAAAAGCCATATATATAAAGGGACCAAAAAAGCCATATATAAAGGACCAGCCATATATAAGGACAAAAAGCCATATGGACCAAAAATCCATATATATGGACAAATAATACATATATAAAAGGACAAATAGCCATATATAAAGGACCAAAAGCCATAAGGACAAAAAATATATAAGGATAAAAGCCTATATGGACTGCATCTACAAACATATTTTTGCTGCATAAATACATAGTTTTTGCCATTAAATATATGGTTTTGCCATTAAATATATAGTTTGCCATTAAATATAACTTTGCTCATTAATCTTATATATTTGTAAGTGGACATTAAGTCAAAACAGCTCTTCATATGAATACAATTTCAAAACAGGGAATGGATCAACAGCTTATACATGGTCATTTCCGCATTAGAAAACTCAATACAAAATAATCTGTATGCGTTTTCGCACACGAAATAAACTGAAACTTTCACGAGTTGATTTCTGGTAATAAAAATAATGGACACTTGCGCCGGTATCCCATAGGTTTGACGCTCATAGCGCATGAACATTATTACCCTGTCATCCAGGCCAGTTATATTATTCCTAGAACCATCTGAATTTCCTGGGGGTATGCAGCCCATGCTGCCAAATATTATGTACAACGAGCTTAATTAAACACAACTACCATCTCTGCCCTCAAAGATTCGTGTATACTCCTGGTGAAGAAAGCAGGTACGAGTTAGAAGTGACTTGCTCAGGGACTGCAAGCACCAGTTCGCAGCCAGGATTCGAACCCGCGATTCTGACTTGACACGGCCATCAGAACGGATCCGATGCACTAAACAGCTCGACCATGGCATCACATTCATATCTCTTGGTTATAAACTATGGATCGTGATTTACAGAAATTTTTGCCAACTGCATTGGAGCCCATGTTTGGTGATGAAATATTAATTATTAACTCCAGGATATAATGGTCACCAACTTTCATCTCTAGACGTTATAGTTTGGTTGAATAATCACCAAAGAAATTAGCGTGCATGGGTTTATACAAAAGTGAAAATCAAAGTAATTTTATGGTCGATCCATTATAAATGTCAACATAATTATTACAAGGAAGTAGGTCTTCTTAACACTAAAGCTGCAATCGATTAAGGCATAGTTTACGTAGTTTTGTTCAATGTTGATATCTTCAAGTGGAAAAAAAAAAGGAAAAAAAGAAAGAAAAAAACAAAATTGATGTTAATGGCTAACTTTGTCCCGGTCTTGACAAGTTTTACCTATTATTGATATATGCTGAATTAAACAAATTAATTAATTTCTAGCCAGCCAATCATTCCCTAAGACAGCTCGGTGGTCGGGAGTTAAAGACGTACTAGTAAGCGGGAGGTCGTGGTTCAAGATCTGCTTGAGTCGCCTGTCGTTTCCTGCAGACACTCGGCAGCGGCGGCACCGGGAACCTGTTAAACTGGAGGGCAAGCTTAAAATTTTAAAGGGGGAAAACATTAATCTTTAATGTAATTTTTGTGCTGAAGCGTTGACACCACAATGACGGACTTACAGCAGCGTTGTTCTTGAGCTGGGGTTTTACTCAGCAAATCTATCGGCGACACCGTCGAGTTGATATCAAACTCCGTTGTCGATGCACATTATCACCGGTAAACTCTGAAGTCTCTATCAGCCATTGTGGTTCTCAAATGTGTTTTAATAACTTTAGCTTTGGCAAGCTCCTCACGACCAGCTTCAATATACTGGGAGGTCATCGCGATCTTTATCACTTTATAAAGTTCGGTGAAAGCCATAATAGGCTTCAGGTGTTCTGCAATTCCTCCACTGAATGGAAATTAGCCCTGAAACGTTCATTCATTCCTGTATCAGCTCCATCTTTATATCTTTAAAGATTAAACTTATAATGGGTCGCTAGAGGGTCTAATGGTTTCTTGCAAAACTCTAATATCCATTTAAACCAACTTTTTTGGCTAACGTGTTTTATATTAAGCGCAACAACTAACGTGTATGTATACATGCAGGAACATCATCAAGTTTGCACTGTGGCACTGTATAGGCCTACAATTCACTCCAGAAATAAAGTTTGTACCGTGAATTCGACGTGTTGTGTGAACTGCGTGTTATACAATGGCTTCCCGGGTTTTTAACGAACAATGCATTTTTATTTATGGTTCCTAAGCTTGTAAGATAAATAAATCCACATTGCTCAACATTGCCGGTGATGGAAAGTGTGTTGTTGTTATTTATTGTTAGTTATTTATTTATTTTTTTTTTTTTTTTTTTTAATTTTGTTATTATTATTATTTGTTTTTTTTGGGGAGGCTTTTGGTGGTGCTAAGTTAACGATATGGATGAAATTGAGTTTATTATTTACAGCGCGAACATAATTGCATTAATGTCGGAGTTGCAATGCTTTGGGGTTTAAAATTCAATTTCGGCCATCGAGGGGAAAAATTGAGGGAGGGGAGAATTAAGGCAAAAAGTAATTTGGGGGCATTTGCCCCCAATGACGCCGCCGCTGATGACACTCGAAAGCACTGAGTATACGGAGTGCTATACACACACATCTGATGTGGGCTTAAAAGGTCAAATAATACAGTGCCATTTGTTTTATTGACATCTTCGCCCGCCATTTTGGATTTCAAAATGACCGCCATTGGACATATTTTTCGAATGTTTTATTTTGATATGGAAACATTTCATGTTATTATTTTGAGTCTCAAAGTATCAAAATAATATTTTTGTTTTGTTGAAAATGAGCCAATGACACTATCTTAATTTGAAAGGGGCAGCTTTCTGATCCCCTAAAAACCAAGTTTCAAAAACAATATAATTAGTGATAAGGCGGGTATAGTATTTTGCATGCTAAAAATGCGTGCACAGCACTGATATGAACACATTCACAAAACGTTTAGGCTCAGAATAAGCGTATTATGCACAGTGGCAATTTCAACTGCTGTAAAGACAACAAACCCGGCCAGGCTGAACTCATCTGTTGAATGTGTGCAGCTGCAACTACATGGGGTTAGTTCAGCGGGAGGGCGCTTGGAGGAGGGAGGAACTTACTATAGGCTGCTTTTGCTGAGTCCTTTGTATTTCTTTTATAGGGATCTGAATTCTGAGGAGGGTGATACAGGACTCAGGTGTGGAGGCGTACTGACAAGAACGGCGTTCAGATACATAATCAAGTGGTTGATGGAAAGTTACGGTCTGAATCAGGTTGAAAAGACCCGTTTTATGCACTGTAAAAATCGTGTTTAGAATTTAAAGCATTATAAACACATGTGCATACTCACTTTTTTCACATGTTTTAGCCTTAAACATGTTTAGATCGTCTTTTCTGTGGTGTGTGTTTGAATGCTAACACTATATGAGCGAGCGTCCAATACGCGTTTAGCTTTGTGACACGTACAGAGAGGGTGGGCCCGTTAGCATTTAAACGCGTTTATTTTTCAAAGACCATTTTGCAATTATTGTCTCTTTTATACAAAACATAAATAAGGTTGGGTCAGCATAATTCTGTTTGTGGAACTTGTTTTATTCGCTTGGTGGTTAGAGGCGGTAACTGTAAACGAAGCTTTCACGCAGATCATCAAATGACATTATTTCGAGGCGATTGTCCGAATAACAGATGTTTAAGAAAATAACCCAAAAATAACTTGTGGACTTGGGTGGCTGTGTGCGTATGGTACAATATAGACGGGTTAACTGGAAACAAATTTTGTCCTGATAAAACACAAGCTTCACTATTTTTTTTTTTTTGGGGAGATGTTTAAGTTTCAAGTTTCAATTTGATTTCAGGTTTTCTGACATGACTGACTATCTCACAGCCCACAGTGTCTGAATCAAACTCCTGCACAGAGATTCGCAAATCATAAAATACAATGATTAACTGCCAGAGCAAGTGGACCCAAGCAGTTACAACAGACACAGTTGTACAGAAAAACCTTCATGTTTAATCTTAAAGGCATAAATCACAGTCAATAATCACAATATTTTCTTAGCATCTCCCTATGCCTGGGCCCAATTACATAGAGCTGAGTGACGCAAGCATGAAAGTTACAAGTACAGAAAAGTTATGCTTAAAGAAGTCAGTTATACCAGAGAAATTGCAATGTTATGTGTATTGCTTTCTGGCAGTTCATAGCTAAATGTGACCCTCTGGCAAAACCAAGCCTCGGCATTTACCATTAGGCTTAAAAAAAGAGATGTTGAGTTGCCCTCCACCGACCGACCAAAAGGTGCTGAAATCTGGTGGTTTTGTTTTTTTTTTTTTTCCCCGTCATTCATAGGCCTATTTATTAATGAAACTTACCAATTTTTCTTTGTATAAAACATAATACGTTTGGTTTGTGAAATTTCCGCTTTTTACCGGTAATTTGTTTTAACCTCAATCTACATATTTCTCCAAATCAGATGGCCCAGCCTCCACATGGTGCGCTGCCTTCCTTTTGCAACTAAGCCTTAACGATTGCCCGACTCAAATCTACGTTTTCCCAATCCGATGGCCCCTCACATGTTTCCACTGGCTTCGCGCACTGTTTTGTATGTCAATGATTGCGACTCAATCTTTTTTCAAATCAAATGGGCCCTTACACGTTGTGCACTGGCTCCCCCACTGTGCATGTCAACGTTGCGACTCGATCTACACGTTTTCAAATCGAATGGCCCACTCTCATGTTGCATGTTGAGCATTGAACACAATATGGATGAATTTGCTGTGTCAATCACATGGAAGGTTAATCACAGCGAAAAGTACTAACAAAAATGCTTGGGATACTTTACATTCTGAAGCAAAATTCGCTTGCTGATAGGTTATACAAATGAAAAACATGGTATATGGGGTTTTCAGTTCCAATCATTTCAATCATAAAATGACAGTCAAGGAGAAAAAATATATATATAAAAAATCCCGATGACCGACCGACCTTCAAATATTTTCACTGGAGGGCAACTCAGCACAATTTTTTTTTTGCCTAATGCGCTGCAACAACCATGAAAAGGTCAAAAAAGTGACCTCGAGGGACCAACTTGAAAGGACCAGTTTCATGTCACCATAAGAGCATTTCTCTAGATTTTGATGGAAAAGGAAAAATCCTAAAACGTTGTTGGGAACATTGTTTTATTTCACGATAAATTTGGGAGGTCCTCCCGAAGGTTGGGTCCAAGTTTAATAATAATAATAATAATAATAATAATAATAATAATAATAATAATAATAATAATAATAATAATAATAATAATAATAATAATAATAATAATAATAATAATAATAATAATAATAATAATAATAATAATAATAATAATAATAATAATAATAATAATAATAATAATAATAATAATAATAATAATAATAATAAATAATAATAATAATAATAATAATAATATTAATGTGTCAATAATAATAATAATAATAATAATATGTGTATAATAATAATAATAATAATAATAATAATAATAATAATAATATTATTAATTTGAACATATAGCGCACATATCACCAAATTGGTGCTCAAGGGCGCGTGCATTATTACCCCTCTCATCAGGCCAGGGCGCATAAATCATTCCTGAAACCATCTCAGCGGCTCCTGGGGAGTATACAGCTCAATGCACTGCCATTTCGGCGCATATGGGCTAATCAAACCCCACAACAACCGACTCTTATCCTCGCAAGTGCCACATTTACTCCTGGGTGGAAAAGCGAATTATGGTAAAGTGTCTTTGCTCAGGACACAAGCACCACAGTCGCAGTTGGGATTCGAACCCCACATTCTGGCGACTCAGCCATCTGAACGCACAAAATCCGATGCACTAAACCGCTCGACCATGGCACTCCTGAGTTTTCCAGAGCTAGTCACAAATTTTAGCTTAGCAAATAATAAATTTGTTCACAACTGATTTTCTGCTGAGAAGCCTAGTGTGAGCTATGAAGGGCGACTTGTTTATATGCATTGGCAGTTCGAGATGGGGATAAGCTATAGGTCCACGTAGGACCAACCTCCTCCATCACAAAAATAGCTTCAAACTAGATTGCCAATTAATTCTAAGAAAGAAAAAAGTTGAGCAACCTAAAATACATTTCACTTCCTCAAGTTTCAGCAGTGACAGACCAATTTAAAGTTCATGTAATGTTGAAACCAACCCAATCAAACAAAGGGTTTATTGTCAGGAATGTGATTTGAGACAGTCCCTAATAGGCCTACAGGTGTATTAGAGTTGCGGAGTGTTCCCCTGAAATCTTCAACACTGAAGGTTTCTGAAGAAACATCGTCACCGTTTTTCACAGAACGCGCTGAACAGGGCAAATTCGTCCCTAATTTGCCATAGTGACCAATCCCGAATTAAGTTGGCATAAGTGACCAATGCGGTATTGGTCACTTTGCTTTGCAAATCTAAAAAATAATAAGTTAGAGCATTCGTCATTTGAATGCATGCTCTGTCTCCAAACTATAAGGAATACATGCATGTGGATTAGATACAATGGTGGGTCTCTTCCTGAATGTACTGGATTGGTCACTATGGCAAATTAAGGGGACGAATTATGTGCCACACAGCACTAAAACACACGTTTCGAAGATAATCCGAGTTTAAAGTTGCTCACTTTTTTGAAATTGTAGTTTCACCATCATTAACGGAGAATATTGCCATGTATGTGCAGTGTTTGAAGAGTACCGATTTCAAACTTCTCAGATATATTACAAGGATTATCAACAATAACAGGACGATTATTTAACGGCGTGCTTGATTTATTTATACAATTGTCCCTTCCTGAAAATGCTAGAAACGGCTTATTTTGCTCATTATTTCCATTCCTAAGCGAAAACAAGGAGGTCTATTTTCCACAAACTTTATTGTTAAACTGAAAAACAACGGAAATAGTCGAGATACGGACTTCCATATCACTTTGTACAAAAATACGAATTTGAAAAACCACAACAAAGATGTAGTGTCACTGAATAGAGGATTGCACCATCATTTTTCACTCATCTACGTTTAAAAGTAGGTATTACTTAAAAGCTCACATGCTGTGTGTTAGCCAAGTGTCCCTTCGTGAAAATAGAAATTGCTTGTGTAGCACTCATTTGCCCTTCCCTTGGCAATTGGTGTAATACCACACACAACTAATGAGTTTGGCCCTTTAACTTTTTGTGGGATGTAGCAGTAGATTTTAAATGAATTCAGAATGTCAGGGGAAAATACGTTTCTCCAATTGTCCCTTCAATGAAACCGGTGACGAATAATTTTAAAGGTGATAGTGTTCTGGGAGAATTCAGTGTTGATTTTGTCATGAAAATAAGGATAAAGCTAAGCTACCAATATATATGCCATCAACATTTCCCTTTCACTTTGCAATGATGCCTGATCGCGAAGCTGTATAAAAGATTGCTCAATGCTACTGGAACCCGATAAAAAGAAAAGAGTCTAGAATTACGTTGCCACGCAGATGATAAAAAGTACCCCAAAACAAAACAAAACAAACAAAAACAAAAAACGACGGACTAAGCTGACTTGAATCCACCATGGCAGGCCTTCTACAAACACAACCCATCATCCACCGTTGTCCGAAACGTTATACTCGTATCCCGAAAGCTGGTTTTCATCGCCGTCCGGGTACTCCATCTTGTCCACCGTGGCTATAGTCGGTAACAGTCTGGTCTTGGTTGCCGTATTGGCCCTAACAAGAGACTTCAGAAGGCGCTTTACAACGTCTTCGTGGTGAACCTGTGCGTGACTGACTGCCTGACGGGCTTTGGGTTCCCTCTCTGGAGCATCCCGGGCATGGTGAAGAGTGACGACGCAGGTTACCGGCGGCCGTCAACCTTCCGTGCGTCGTGTCGGCGGCGCTGTTGTTCACCTACGGTTGGGTGTGGCGTGTACACCCCCAGCAGCATGTGCCGTGAACCGGTGCGTGCTGATCGCACCAAATCGAAGAAACCTACCGGTGGTTGTTACACGCCAGAAAGAAGATAGCACTGATGGTCTTCACCAGATTGGTTTTGCTCCGCATGAGGTGCCATCGTGGTGCCTCCGGTAATTTCGACATCGGCGACCTCGGTTTCGATCCTGAAAGTCGAACTTGCACCGATATCGATGCTCATCTGAGGGCGAGTGCGTACGACAGAGATTCAGTTTGTAGTGTTCTATCCCGTTCCACTTGTTGTGATCATCGTTTGCGTACGTGTTAATCATGCGAAAACACGTAAATCATCGATTTCAATAAACGTCGGACGGTCATCACCGCTCCCAAGTCATCGACGAACTCAACTTCGCCACTCCCTTTAACCGCGTCAAAGCTGGACGGCGAGACCACCGGCGGTACGCATCAGGAGGGAGCCTTCCTAAGTCTATCCCCGCCACGGTTTCGATGCTCAACGGGTGCGCGGAGAGCACCTGTCAGCTGAAACCGCTTCCTGCTGACGAGACTTGACCAGCTTGAGATCACCAGAACCTATTCGTTGTGGTGTGTGGGTTCGTGGTTTGCTTCACACCGTCGCCGATCATGGTGGTCACTAAGGCAACCGCTACCTGATGTACGGCGGATTGGTCTTGGGCGTAGGTAGCTGTATCAGCAGTCATTTACGCCACTAAACACCCTCACTTCAAGCGGTGTTTACGACCCATGATGATTGTCATTGCTCTCATGTCAGCCACAGACACACTGGATCGACAACCGTAGCTGAATTAAAGCTACCATTTGAAGGTTTTAGTACAGACCGATTCTTGATCGAGAGTTTGTGACCGTCAGGCTTGCCCGTTTTGTGTGTTGTGTGTGTTGTGTCATCTGTGTGTATCACCATTTAAAAGGACAGATCGTCACGATCAGAGCAGACTTTTCAACAGGGCAGGGAATCAGTATCCTGGTTTGAATGAGACACAGTGACTGAAAATTACTGGCTCATTTATCGCATGGCAGCAACGGTAAAACCAGCCTTATATCATCGTAGAGGTACTATATTTCAATCCCAGTTAAATTAAAACTAACCTCCGGTTCATGCCTTCTTGATCGTGACGATATTGTCCCTATAACATTTGCATCGATTAGCAAAGGTTAGAATGAGATGGTATTTCGAAATAACCAAACGAAATGGTCGAAATGTTATGTGGAACTTACTCAGTGTACAAAGGCTGACCGATGGTATCAATCTTCCGTGAAATAATTTTGCCCCAGGTGGTGTCCTTAAACGAAACGTTACATAATATACAGTTCGAATTTAGGAAAGAGTAGTTTTTCTAAAATGTTCTTATTCATCGAGGCATTACTTTTTTTCATTTGAGGAAAGAATAACAAATGATTTAAGACAGGGGTATTGGCCGGGATTTGAGCTAGGGCGTTCAAATTTGTTATTCTTTGAAAACAGGGTGCCCAAAACTTTTCAACAAATACTTTTGCATGTAAGACTTGTAGCTTTGCATGGTGAGGAGGATAAGTAGGGAATAATTGCGGTGCACCATGTGACAATCAGAGCATACTGATCGAAACGTCGAGTTGTAACCTCCAGTTCTTTTAGAACTAATTACTACTCAATTTAGAATTTCAATTGTCACCGCAATTATTCCTACTCTTGCATGTGTGTTGCAATAAAACACGGTGTCTGTTTATCAAACAGGGCCCAAAAGACCGAAGGTATTTCTGGCTAATACTAAGATTTAAGAAGACACATTTTCAGATAAAATTTTTTTGGGGGAGTCCGTCATAAATTCATTTTAATATGCATCTTTTTTGGCTTCCGACTATTATTTTGTGAAATATCCAGTATTTGGTTTTCCCTTTCTTTAAGGGAAAACATCTTTGAAACGAAGTTTCTGACTATTACTCTGTAAAATATTTTTTTTATTTCAAAGTAGGCCTGTTTGTTTTCTTTCTAATGTTATTTGCAATGAGCTGATTTCAAAGAAGAAGGAAAAAAAAAAAATGTCGACAGAAATACAGAAATGAGTCTGTAAATATTTAGACCCACACTTTGATGAAAAAAAAAAACAGGAAGACAAACGTTTTCAGAAGAAACAACCCACTGATTTACCGGAAACAACTCCCCAGATTTAATAACATGAAATAACCCACTTTTTGCACATATACCATATACAGAATCAATGAATAATAATATTATCTCTATTAACATGATAAAGGAACATTCATTTCAGATGGTCCTCGAGAGGGCTAACATAATGCTGTTTTAGGGTGCTTAGGGTGCTGTTTTAGGGTATTGCTGTTTTAAGGGTGCTTAGGGTGCTGTTTAGGATGCTTAGGGTGCTGTTTTAGGGTGCTAGGTTGCTGTTTTAGAAGCTTAGGGTGCTGTTTTAGGGTGTTTGGGGCGCTGTTTTGGGCGCTATGAACTATACACCAATCTAGTTATAGCCATAGCAGTTTCTTTGGTTACCAGCCAAACTTCCATACATAATATGCACTTTGGCTGGTAGTCTGCTTTGTATTGCTCAACAAAAATTTGCTTAGCAAAATTATTATTCTTATCAGCTCAATGAAACTGGGCCCAGGCATATCCTTAGCAATGTTGGAAAACCGGTCACGTCACCTGCATAAAAGCCAAGCGCTTGACCGACATAGTTACAATTGTCATGGAACGGCATTGACCCTATTGGTTAATTGGTTGCCGTTTGATCGACATGCTGGGTAGGTGTCTTTTTGAGCTCTTGGATGGGTTGTGAATTGTTGACTGGAAAACAATCAAATCAATTGTTTATCACCCAAGGGAAGATTTCATCAATTAACCCTGACCAGGCTCAATGCAACAAACGTAAACGGGTGTGGCAGCCCCTCAGCAGAGAACAAAAGAATCATTGTTCTAGCTGCTGGATCTTGTTGCGTTGAGCAATACACGCTTTCTCTGTTGTTGTATTGTGTTGCATTCAGCAGGGTGACTGTAAAATGCCTGCAGGGGTTAACCATTGGGGTTCATTGTGGTGTTCTTGCAAGTTTTTTCATATGAATGTTCCCTTTAAAATAAGCATAATATAATTCAGTTGATGCATGGATTAAATTAATTTACACACAGTCCAAAAATAACATACACATTAAATAATGATTACTTAGCCAATTAGTGGGCGGATCCAGAGAGGCTGGGAAGGGGGCACACAATCAAGAAACCCATTGATCTAAACAACGAGATAATAAGATATTTTTCATTTTTGTAAAAAGTGGTTCATAAAATGGGGTATACTTGTCAGAATTTCAACCTGGGTCCGTTGTGGCAATTAAAGAGTGGCTATTAATAATCGACCCTCCATTTTTGAGAGTTGTTTCATAAGGATACTGTACAACATACGTTTTATCTCAACCAAAGGTAAAATACTATTGTGTGAAAATTTGTCAAACAGCTTTGCATGGTGAGGATCAGCAAAGACTATTCGCGGTGACACCATGTAGAAATTCTCAATTGAGTGTACTGGTTAGTTCGAAAAGAAGTGGAGTTTACAACTCGACGTTTCGATCAGTATGCCCTGATCGTCTTTGATCATCTTCAGTACCGATTGTGAAAAGTCGTTTTGTTCGAACCTTTTTGTCTCAATTCAGAAAGGCCTATGGAGCTGGGGGACACAAATGTCCCCCCCTTATAAAAATCACTTTCCCGATGTTGCCTTTTAAAGTTACCCTTAAGTCAATAAGTTCATCCCAGTATTGGATTTGTTTTGTGTTAATATCACCAAGAAAATCGGCACACAATAAGTCCATTTGTTTCCCCAATGGACTTCAGGTTTTCTAATTTGAAACAAAATGGATTTGGAAAAAAAAAACAATGTGTAACAATATTTTTACCTTGTGTTTAGCAGGGGTCGAAATTAACTTGAATTTTCTGGTATCCTACAGCACTAGTTATGTCAAATTTTACTGGTCCTTCTCATTTTTTTAGTAGTCCTGAAAAAGGTGACTATAAATACAAGAAAAAGAAATGAACCGTGAGCTGGTGAGGAACATGTTCATGCTGAGATCATACTTAATGTTTTGTGTGTTCATTTTTTGTCACTAGCCCATCAGACTACCCAAACCCAGCAGCAGCTAGTAGTCCCGCTGCTAAAACCACTAGCCTCGGACTAGTGGACTAGTGTTATTTTCGACCTCCGGTTTAGATTATACATTTAAGTTGTTTAGTTTCTTGATGACATAACCTTTCTTAAACATTAATTTGTAAGTTGTAAACTTTGCATGGTGAAAAGGATAAGTAAGAAGACTGTTTGCGGTGACACCATGACACCATCTCTTTGAGTAGTAATTAGTTCTGAAAAGAACTGGTGGTTAACAACTCAACGTTTCGATCAGTATGCTCTGATCGTCTTCAGAAAAGTTAATAACTGATATTTGCTTTGACCCACTTTAAGTTAATTATTTGAAATCAATAAAAGACAATCGTGTGGTCCATTCGACTGTGTATAAATCTTATTTGATATTTCCCTTTACACCACTATATTTACATGCATATCAGTTAAATTAATGTTTATTGTTTATTGTTTATTTTACATACATGTAAACAAAATATTGACACAAGTGGTAGTAATAAATGCAGAGGACAAAAAATACTCGTCCTTCTAATTTCTAAATTTATAGCAGACGATAGAATTTATAATTTCAATGATTTCACAAGTAATTTATTAAACAAAATTATCCATGAATGCTAACTTCGATAAACAGTATGCATACTCGTGATATAAGGTCTCATGTTAATGGTAAACCTCTCCATCTCGTTACTTTAGACATTGAATGATTATGTGTGTGGAAATCACAAGACTACAGACGGAAACATATTTAACATAATAATTACTTTCAATGTGAGTAACAGGGTTGGGAGGGACAGCTATTTTCACTGACCAGGTTTAGGATGGACAGCTGTTTCAACTGACCAGGGTTAGGAGGGACAGCTATTTTCACTGACCAGGGTTAGGAGGGGCAGCTGTTTCCACTGACCAGGGGTTAGGAGGGACAACTATTTTCACTGACCAGGGTTGGGAAGGACAGCTCTTTTTCACTGACCAGGGTTGGGAGGGACAGCTATTTTCACAGACCAGGTTTAGGATGGACAGCTGTTTCAACTGACCAGGGTTGGGAGGGGCAACTATTTTTCACTGAAAGCAATTATGGTAAAGTGTCTTACTCAAGGAACAGAAGCACCCCGGTCGCGGTTGGGATTCGAACCCACATTCTGACGACTCAGCCATCTGAACACAAATCCAATGCACTAAACCGCTCGACCGTGGCACTCCCCTGAGTTTTCCAGAGCTAGTCTGCAAATTTAAGCAAAGATTAAGTAATGATTTTCTGCTGAGAAGCCCTAGTGTGAGCTGTGAGGGCGACTTGTTTATGCATTGGCAGTTCGGATGGGGATAAACATAGGTCACGTAGGGCCAACCTCCTCCATCACAAAAAAGCTTGAAAGCTAGATTGCCAATTAATTCTAATAAAGAAAAAGTTGAGCGACCTAAAATACATTTCACTTTCATGCAAGTTTCAGCAGTGACAGACCAATTTAAAGCTCATGTAACGTTGAAAACCCAACCCAACCAAAAGGGTTTATTATCGGGAATGTGATTTGAGACAGTCTAATTAGGCCTACAGGTGTATTGAGTTACGGAGGTGTTCCCCTAGAAATCTTCAACACTGAAGGTTTCTGAGGAAAGCATCGTCACCGTGTTCACGAAGGCTGGGCCAATTCGTCCCTAATTTGCCATAGTGACCAATCCCGAATTAAGTTGGCATAGTGACCAATGCGGTATTGATCACTTTGCCAAATTACCAAAAAATAAGCCAGTTAGAGCATTCGTCATTTGAATGCATGCTCTATCTCAAAACTATAAGGAATACATGCGTGTGGATTAGATACAATGGTAGGTCTCTTCCTGAATGTACTGGATTGGTCACTATGGCAAATTAGGGACGAATTGTGCCACACAGCACAAACACACGTTTCGAGATAATCGAGTTTAAAGTTACCAAATTTTTGAAATTGTAGTTTCACCATCATTAATGCAGAATACTGCAAATTATGTGCAGTGTTTGAAAGTACAGATTTCAAACTTCTCGAATATTACAAGTTATTCAACAACAGGACAATTATTTAACGGCGTTAGCTTGATTTATTTATACAATTGTCCCTTCGTGTAAATGTTAGAAACAGACTTATTTTGCTCATTATTGTCCCTTCATGAAAACGGAGGTCTATTATTTCCACAAACTTTATTGTCAAACTGAAAAACAACGGAAATAGTCAGATACGGACCCATATCACTTTGTACAAAAATACAATTTGAAAAACCACAAGTCAGCAAAAGATGTAGTGTCACTGAATGGGATTGCACCATCATTTTCACTCATCTACGTTTAAAAAGTATTACTTTAAGCTCCATGCTGTGTGGCCAAATTGTCCCTTCGTGAAAATAGAAATTGCTGGTTAGCACTCATTTTGCCCTTAGCCAATTAGTGTAAGTACACAACTGAGTTTTGGCCCTGTAACTTTGTGGGATTGTAGATTTCAATGAATTCAGAATGTTGGGGGAAAAATACGTTTTCTCCAATGGTCTTTTTCGTAAAAACGGTGACGAATATATAGTGTTCACTGGGAAATTCAGTGTTTATTTTGTCAGTGTTTTCTCCAATGGTCTTTTTCGTAAAAACGGTGACGAATATATAGTGTTCACAGGAAATTCAGTGTTTATTTTGTCATAAAAATAAAGATATAGCTAGCTATAAATATATATGCATCAACATTTCCATTTCCTTTGCAAGTGCCTCATTGCGAAGCTGTATAAAAGTTGCTCAACGGTACAAGAACCCGATAAAAAGAAGAGTCTAGAATTACGTTGACGCAGATGATAAAAGTACCCCCCAAAACAAAACAAACTAGACGGCAGTGTTTGTGATATTACAAACACATAGGTGTTCGAGTTTTGTCAGGGCAGTGATGATGACGTCAGAATGTTTTTAAAGAAACTTTGCATTATTATTTGTTAATATTAAACATTGACTTCCGGTTTGGACAGGAAGTAAAGGTCAAATTGGGGTCATGTTTTTGTAAATATTTTGACAGTTAACAATCTGTACAATAGTGCAAAAACTGTGAATTTACCTCTTGTGGTTGTTGAGATATGATTTTTTTAAATATTAAACTTTGACTTCCGGTTTGGACAGGAAGTAAGGTCAAATTGGGGTCATCTTTTTGTAAATATTTTTTGACACTTAACGATCTGTACAATGGTACAAAAATTGTGAATTTACCTCTTGTGGTTGTTGAGATATGATTTTTTTAAATATTAAACTTTGACTTCCGGTTTGGACAGGAAGTAAGGTAAATTTGGGGTCACCTTTGTGTAAATATTTTGGACAATTAATGATATGTACAATGGTGCAGAAAATGTCAATTTACCTCTTGTGGTTGTTGAGATATGATTTTATAAAATATTAAACTTTGACTTCCGGTTTGGACAGGAATGTAAGGTGAAATTCAGGGTCACCTTTGTTAAATATTTTTCGACAATTAACAATCTATACAATGGCGCAAACAATTTCAATTTACCTCTTGTGGTTGTTGAGATATGATTTTTTTAAATATTAAAATTTGACTTCCGGTTTGGACAGGAAGTAAGGTCCACTTTGTGTAAATATTTTTTGACAATTAATGATCTGTACAATGGTGCAAAACTGTGATTTACCTGTTGTGGTTGTTGAGATATGATTTTTTAAATATTAAACTTTGACTTCGGTTTGGACAGGAAGTAAGGTCAAATTGGGGTCATCTTTTTGTAAATATTTTTTGACAATTAACGGTCTGTACAATGGTACAAAAATTGTGAATTTACCTCTTGTGGTTGTTGAGATATGATTTTTTTAAATATTAAATTTTGACTTCCGGTTTGGACAGGAATTAAGGTCAAATTGGGGTCACCTTTTTGTAAATATTTTTGGACAATTAAAGATCTGTACAATGGTACAAAAATTGTGAATTTACCTCTTGTGGTTGTTGAGATGATTTTTATAAATATTAAACTTTGATTTATCGTAATTCGATATCTGATGACCTAATCATGACGTCACAAATTTTGTTTCATCTACATGTTAAGTTCTAAGTATATGCCAAGTTTCAAGTTCATGTGAAGTTTGCAAGTATGTGTTTTTTGTAGACAATCTATGGGGAGAAGGAGAAAAAAAACTAGACTTAAGTGTTTGTCATAATGACAAACACATAGGTGTTCAGATTTGTCAGGGTAGTGATGATGACGTCAGAATGTTTTTGAAAACTTTGCATTATTATTTTTTTTCATATTAAAGTATCGTGTAAAATATGATGTGGTGACCAAGGATGATTTGTTTGAAGTTGATTTGAATGATTTGAAATTAATAATGTTAGGCCCTACACTAAATTTAAACTTCATTATTTTGTTTGCGATAATATACAACAATTTTGATTAGACTGACATTTTAAGGCAGTGGGGATGATTGAAGGTTTCATGTTACTCAAACACGTTGCTAGTGGGCATTCTAACCATTGTGTGAAGTTTCATACCCTGAACGTGATGCGTGGTGTTGATACTGCTGTAATACTCCTCAAACGGGATGTTACACGGAGATGCTCCTGAGTAGGCCCCACCTTTTTCCAATTGTGAATTTCTAACTATGTATCAAGTTTTAAGTTCATATAATGATAAGGTTAAATAGGTTAAGGTCAATGGTTTTTTAAAATATTTGTTGGAGGAAATGAGACAAGTTTGGTATCATTGGAAAGGTTACATCACTTGAAATGCAACAGTGGAGAAATAATTTTCATATCTCAAACGAATGACGTGTTACGCCATTGTTACGCCATTTTGAAGGTTTGTTTTTATGACGTTGGTGTCTGGAAATTTCCCTTGTTCATACTGTCATTAAAAAAAGTAAACTTTCCAATGAAGTCTAAATACCTTCAGTAATAATTTAGTGTTTTAGTGTATTAAAATTTGTCTAAATTAACAAATATATACAAATCATTACCTTACACTAATATATTAAGTTACACTCGATATAAACAAAAGAAAAAAGAAAAATGTATGTCACAATTCAACATAATAAAATGAACAAAAATAAGTTCAAATGCATACATTGCTAACTTTAATGTCAATACTGATAACAGACAATGATATTATTTTTTTACGTTGATTGATGATGGTCAATAAACTGACATGTCTATCACAAAATCTAAACACCATCCTGATAATTCTGTGGTGAAACCCAAGCATGGAATACCCACCTTGCCTCAGTCAATCAGACTAATGAATCTGCAATGACCCCCTTTCAAAAAACCTCTTGCGCAACAATGCGTAGTTACTTTCAGAAAATCATGGTTTTGTATAGGTTTGTTTGTTTTCTTATCATAGTGCACTGATTTATGACAGGTTTAGTTCAAATGTTTGCAGATGTACACGACATCAGATTTATCATTCACATCCTCTTTTTACACAGAAATCCTGCGCAATAGTACGGATATTGTTAAGTTTTTCCTACACTCAAGATATTACAATTGTTCAACTCCTTGACTCCATGCTGTTTTGACACAGACATTGTACTCCTGATTTACTGAATTTACTGAAGTTTCTCTGGAATCAACATTGGCCCAAAGCTACATTTACATGTATATATAAAGTAGAAATTGGTCTACTGGAGGTGCCATAAGGTGGGCAAAGCTGGTACATACTGAATTCAACATGGCAGGACGTGAAGTTCACGGAAGGAAAGATCCTCTGCAAAAGTTGTTAAGCATCATGTAGTGCCATCACACCACCACAATACCAGGAATAAGGGCATGCATAAAGATCTGTCAAAAATAAGAAAAAACATTGTTTTACACATATGTACATGTATGTATACATACACATGGGATGCACTACCTCGTGTATTATTTGTGGTTTTTCATTGTTACATCAAATCTCTAGAAAATCTTTCATCGGTCAAATAGTTCAGGGCCTTATTATTAGTATCTAAAAATGCAATATAAAAATAAAGGGAATGTACAACATTAGTATATGGTACTAACACATCCTTGTAAAAAATATAAACAAAACTACTATTACATGTTTTTTCCGTTTTGACAACGATTCCTCTTTTCTCTAACATGAAAACCAAATCATTTCTCAGGATGATTGATTTATAGGTTTTAGATTTACCAGTGTTGTAACTTCCCTTTACAGCAATTTCATGGTACGGTTTTACACATACAAAGAGTTTGCTACTTAAAACAATAAAAGTATCTGTAAAGTCTGTTCATTTCTAACCCATTGCCGGACTGTTTCCTAATATGACATAACTCTTACCTTTGCAGCTAATCCTACTGTTTGCAATGTTCCCATACAGTGATCAAACCATTGCCACACCAGAATTGAGGGAGTTCCATCTGGGAAGATTAGCTGTGAAAAGAAAATTAAACTCAAAATAAGCATGTTTTATTTTGTTGTATTCAAAACCATTTCATGATTTCATGTGATCACAAATTCTGAAAAGTATCATAAATGATACTTGTTAAATTTCATGATTAAGCAAGACTAATTACGGTGACACCATGTGAAATTCTCTATTGAGTAGTAAATCCTGAGGACGATCAGAGCATACTGATCAAAATGTCAAGTTGTAACCTCTAGTTCTTTTCAGAACTAATTACTACTCACTAGCGTATTCCACATGGTGTCACTGCAATTAGTCTTACTTATCTTCTTCACCATGCAAAGCTACAAGTTTTCCCTAAATGTCATGATTGTTGTTGTAAATATTATTAAGTGTCAACCAAAATTATTTATAATGTACCTTTGTTAATAAACTCTGACTTGTCGGAGGAATTTTGCGACATACATAATTTACAAAGTACATCCATGTATTATACATGCATGACATTGGTAAACATGTCCAACTGTACTAATGCTTTTAATGTTTTCAGCCCTTAAACATTGTTGTTCACTGTTCAGACTATTTATTTGTTTGTTTAAATTAATCAATTATTTAATTTCACAGAGCTAACAGTAACATTAGATATTATTACACTGAGTACATCCTATTGATAACACATATAACGTTAGCATCATTTTTTTTAAATTCAACTACTAAGTAATTGTACTCATGCCTAGGCTTCACTCTCCTAACGTTTAGACTATTTACCACCACTAGGCACTAGTCCAGTGGCGTAACTAGACATTTTCATTTTGGGGGCAAGTGGGGGCAAGAATAAATTTGGGGGCCAAAGAAGTGCAAGATTACGCTTACCATTTACTATGTTAATTGATAGTTGATACCAAACCATAATGCAGTTTCAAAACAGTCTTCAGTATATAGTTT
This sequence comes from Zoroaster sp. YZ-2022, assembly GCA_029582265.1. Taxonomy (NCBI): domain Eukaryota; kingdom Metazoa; phylum Echinodermata; class Asteroidea; order Forcipulatida; family Zoroasteridae; genus Zoroaster; species Zoroaster sp. YZ-2022. The sequence goes on from CM055824.1 coordinate 13,183,560, forward strand.
GCAGGTTGCGAAACCAAACAAATCTTAGAGTACTTGTCATTTTTATAAGATAACATTTTTCGACTGCATACCAGGATTAAATTACCAAATATCAATTCAGGAGTTATTGTTTATACACGGCATTCTCAAATTAAACTCTATGAGTAATCATTAAATAAAATTGTTGTTTGTATGCTTTATTTCAGTGTAAATACCCGAAACATAATAATTAGTACAATTGTAAGCCATTTAAATAAAAATCAAAATACAGGATTGAAGTTGTGGGTTTAATAAAAAAATAAAAACTTTTCTGTGATTTCATATGGGGGGGGGGGCAAGAGGGGGGGGCAAGGGTTCTGAGCGGGGGGGCGCAACGCCCCTGCCCCCCTCTGGTTACGCCACTGCACTAGTCCTAAGTATTTCAAAAGAGTCATGGAGGAAAACCCACGTAATAATTTTAAGCATACTTTGTTTACATAAAACCGGGTACCCGCTAAATTAGTCCCAACGTTTAACTGGCGCCCATACCGTACACATTACTGACTGACTGTCATCAACCTATGCATGCTGTATGCAGCAACCAACGCGTTACAACACATCTGACATGTCTGAAGCCGGTTAAAATGCTTATTTTTAAATCAAACATTCTCGTAAATTTGTCATTGCCCAGACTTACCTCCAATTAAGTGTGCATAATAATGTCTGTTTTCAACGATGAAACATCCACTGGTGATAGGAAAAATTCAGAAAATAGTGAAAAACTCGCTTTTGTGGAAGGTTTTCTCCGCAGGTCTGCATGCACCCAACTGTTGAAACATGTGGCAGTAATCGATTCAACGACCTTGAAAAGAGCTATTAATAAAGTGACCTTTTTCAGAAGAAATAGATTATGCTGACATAAAAAAAAACTAAAAATGATTTTAGTCAATCACATAATATATTATGCGAAACGAATTGATCAGAAACACAATTTTTTCAGGGGTCACGATAGCCGAGTCAATTGCATTTCCGAAGCGTAAATGCTCAATTCCTTAAACATGCATACATAATGAGCACGACCAGAGCTGATTTAGATTCACCAACAGAGGTGAAACGTAAGTGAAACGTTTTAGATATTAAAGTTTGATCTATCGAAAATCGATATCTGATGATCTAATCATGACGTCACAACTCTAGTTTCATCTACGTGTTATGTTCTAAGTATATGCCAAGTTTGAAGTTCATGTGAAGTTTGCAAGTATGTATTTTTTGTAGACAATCGATCCGTAAAAGAAGAAGAAAAAAACAAGAAAAAAAAAAAAAACGAACAAAAACAATAGGTGTTTCGGGTACATACCCGAACACCTAACTAGAGCTTAAGTGTTTGTTTGAACAAACACTAGGTGTTCGGGAGGAAGTAAAGGTCAAATTGGGGTCAACTTTGTTCCAATATTTGTTGACAATTAACGATCTGTACCTTGGTGCAAAGATTGTGAAGTTACCTCTTGTGGATGATTTTGTTAATATTAAACTTTGACTTTCGGTTTGGACAGGAAGTAAAGGTCAAATCGGGGTCATGTTTTTGTAAATATTTTTGACAATTAACAATCTGTACAATGGTGCAAGAACTGTGAATTTACCTGTTGTGGTTGTTGAGATATGATTTTTAAATATTAAACTTTGTCTTCCGGTTTGGACAGGAAGTAAGGTCAAATTGGGGGTCATCTTTTAGTAAGTATTTTTTGCCAATCAATGATCTGTACAATGGTACAAAAATTGTGAATTTACCTCTTGTGGTTGTTGAGATATAATTTTTTTAAATATTAAACTTTGACTTCCGGTTTGGACAGGACGTAAAGGTCAAAGTGGGGTCACCTTTTTGTAAATATTGTTTGACAATTAACGATCTGTACGACATTAGGTGTTTGTCCTTTGGACGAATACAGAGCTGTTACGCTAATTATAGGTTGTGGTGGAATTAAATACTGTATCATCACAGCTTTATCATTACACATTTTTGGCCCCGAGGTGAGGTGTGTGCAGGTCTTGTACAATACAATGACAAATTCGATCAAGTGTTATAATATTTAAATGTTTGGTTCAGTTTTTTAAAACAATACTTATAGGGAAGAGACAGCACAATGTAATTTGAAGGATAACTGTAAAATAAAAAGAAACAAACAATACTGAAATATGATCTTCTGATTGTTACATGTATATGTATTTATGTGTCATTAACTGTTGAAAATACATTTTCATAAATAGTAATGTTAAAGTTATTGTTTAAAGGTGGCAATATCTTCACGATCAACAGGGCATGGAACCAGAGTTCAAGTTCTAGTTTAACTCAGCGACTGAAAATAATACTCACATGATAAAGTCATATTCGCGTTGCTGCTGCATAAATGAGCCAGTAATTTGTAGTCACTATGTTCGTCTTAAACTAGGACACCAATTCCATGGCCCGTTTGTAGAAAGTCTGCTCTGATCGTGACGATACTGTCTGTTTAACCAATTATGGGATTGATGGTCAGTACTATCCCAATGCGAGCATACAAATAAATAGGAACTTTAATTGGGTGATCTGGCAAAAGGTATTCCAAGGCTGACACACCCATGCAATGAAGATTGGGGGAGGGGGGGGGGGGTATGTTTACTATGTTTATATGGCCCAACTGCCAGTGATTCACTGTCGGCAATGTACATATTACTAGATCATCAACAGATATTGCTTAATAATTACATTTGTGAGGATGTTTGGGTGCAGTCAAAAAATAATAAGAATTCCTCAGTACTATTTTTGTTCTAACATGTTAAAGAAATTCCTAGAAAGACGTAGATGTGTCTTGAGGTCCTGAAAAAACAATTCCCTTGAGGGTCAAGACTGCCACAGATAGGATAAATCCATATAAAATAATTTGAATAATACGTCAACTCCTTTGATGAATGGATAAACTTCAAATGCTGGCCATTGGATCACAAAGTTACACAGACTCTAACACACCTTGTAGCAGTAGCAGTAGCACAAATGGATATCGTTGATCTGAAATATAAACGAATCATGTAAAAACAATATTAAATGTTTTCAAAGAGGGACGAAGAATAATGGGTCATTCTAAGTTATGTGTGTTTTAACACACATAACTTAGAATGCCCTTATATGTTATTATCAGGATGATGGATTGATGGATTGATGTAACTTCAGAAAAATTATCCCTTCAGAACAATGCCTTTAAGTTAGGTTTACAATGGAATAGAACTACATGTGACGTCTTCCTTCCTCCATGATGTGTCCGTTCATTATCTCAATAAAGGTGCTGATATTTGTTTCTGGTCTACTTTAGTGAGAAAATTAAGTGCTAGTATAAAGTAAACTGCAATGCAGCCATCACCACACAGCACATAAGTACTACTATTATTATGAGGAACTACAGACACTATAGTGTGGCTAAATTAACTTGTACTTTTACCAACGCGTACTCCACCGGATGTCAATCCTTACACATGCCAGTAAATATTCAGTAATAAATATTTTTCCGGGTTGAGTTGACCAAAATAAGTGTGAATTGGTAAAAGTACGAGCACGCATACGAGTTGACCTGTTTCACTCCAGGCGCGGCACATGTGATACCATTGCCACACTAAGGTTTTTAACGTTAACCATGGTTTTATGTAATCAATATCTATACAATTATACTAAAACGAACATACATCTATAAAAAAATGTGAAAGTTTACATACCTTCAAACGAAACCAAGTAATGAAGACCACTTCCATTAATTGTGCACGGATTCTCAAATGATCGATCTGTTAACGTAAGACGTTAAACCATACCATCGTGTAGCCTACAAACTGAAGATTGTTGATGACTTGAACAGTTACGATACTGCATTTGGATGTAGTGTAAACGCTGTCTCGGGGTGCTGTAGGCAGGAACTTAGTCTGAGCCATGATGTATTGGAGTCAACATGCTGTAAAAAATAATAGGAAAGTTTTTAAGTACATGGACCAAGAATAAAGTATTTGAAATTTCAGAGAAGTTCTAATTTATGTGAATGAGGAAAATAATACATCACAGTGAACATGCTGTACAAAATAGTAGGAAGGTTTTACAAGTACATAGAGCAAGAATAAAGTATTTGAAAATTCAGAGAAGTTCTAATTTATATGAATGGGGAAAAATAGTGCATAATTTTGGAGTAGCTGGACCATTGAAATTGAAAAGGGCATTGGTTGTTTTCAAAATTGCACACAATTATTCTTGACAAAGTGTAATAAATTAAAGAAATGTTCTTGCATGAAACTCACATCAAAAGAGAAAGGTATTTAAGGAAATTGCCGAGTCTCATAGTTTCATGTGAGAGATGTGTGAGAGATGTCTGAGAGAGGCCTCCCCAGGGAGCAGGACTAACATTAACAACTTATACAAGTACATGATGTATTGTGTCATGAATATTGTGCATTTTTCCTGTGAAATAATTGTCTATGTAAGTTGATTTGTATCTAAGAAGGGTAAAAAATTAAGGGAAAGTGCAGTAAACAATCACTACTTGACGTTAATTTGTGCACAAACTGAAGATTTTTGGAGAAAACATAAATTACAAAATATGGCATAAAATTTCAACTGAAAAATTGCCATAACGTTAACAACTGAATTTTCCTATCCTTATTTACATTCTAAATACATTTTAGTGACATCTGTTCATATTTTGTTAGAAAAGTGGCGAGTTGTTTACTGTCCAAAGTACAATGTATGTTCACATAACTAACGTTATACGTTAAGTTAAACAGGCACATGCAACTACATTAACGTTACCAGCCAACCCAACGCTTAAAAAATGGCTTTTCTTGTATAAAACACGAAGATAAATACAGGAAATCCTCTTAAAAGTTAAATTCAAGATACCTACCCTTTATGACTATGTTGGCGAATTTGTGTGGGCACCACGCAAACCAACCGTTGATTGTATTGTACATGTGCACGTACGGTACGGGTACGAGTTGGAGTACGAGCTGGTTGGAGTACGAGTTTGTCGGGGTAGGCCTACGAGTTGGTTGAAGTACAAGTTGGTTGGAGTACGAGTTGGCACGAGTTCATCAGTAATATCACATATTTCACACTCTTATTTTCATAAAAATACAATTTCTTTCTGAGTAAATCAGGAAATATAACCGTAGCACTCGCTAAAACGTTCGATGGTTATACTTATAGTTTGTATTGTAAAATATTTCAGTATCTGTTTCTTCCGATTGAGGGCGACATACTGTGTTACCGTTCCGCCGGCCGGACTGTTTTATATGCCCCGCCCACTCGATTGAGTATTGCGGACGTAGTGGAAATAACAAATTGCGCGTAAATCTTCACGAAAAGTGTGGGTTTTTTTAAACAAAAATGTCGTGTTTTCAGTACAAATAAATATCAAACTCAAACATATCCTCGTCTCTAATGTCACATATTTCACACTCTTTACACTCATGATAAACTACATATTTTTCCCCGACTAAATCAGTAATTTTATTGATTTTTCAGATCCCTTGATATGATTTTTTTTAATGATTAAACTTTGAATTATCGTAATTCGATATCTGATGACCTAATCATGACGTCACAAATTCTGTTTCATCTACGTGTTAAGTTCTAAGTACATGCCCAGTTTCAAGCTCATGTGAAGTTTGAAAGTATGTGTTTTTTGTAGACAGTCTATCCGGAGGAGAAGAAAAAAAAAAGAAAACTAGAGATTCAGAGTTTGTTTCGACACTCTAGGTGTTCGGGAGGATGTAAGGTCAAATTGGGGTCAACTTTGTTTAAATATTTTGTGACAATTAACGATTTGTACAATGGTGCAAAATTTTTCAATTTACCTCTTGTGGTTGCTGAGATATGATCTTTTTAAATATTAAACTTTGACTTCCGGTTTGGACAGGAAGTAAGGTCAAATTGGGGTCATCTTTTTGTAAATATATTTTGACAATTAGCGATCTGTACAATGGTACAAAATTTGTGAATTTACCTCTTGTGGTTGTTGAGATATGATTTTTTTAAATATTAAACCTTGACTTCCGGTTTGGACAGGAAGTAAGGTCAAATTGGGGTCATCTTTTTGTAAATATCTTTTGACAATTAACGGTCTGTACAATGGTATAAAAATTGTGAATTTACCTGTTTTGGTTGTTGAGATATGATTTTTTAAATATTAAACTTTGACTTCCGGTTTGGACAGGAATTAAGGTCAAATTGGGGTCACCTTTGTGTAAATAATTTTCGACAATTAACAATCTATACAATGGTGCAAAAATGTAAATTTACCTCTTGTGGTTGTTGAGATATGATTTTTTTAAATATTAAACTTTGACTTCCGGTTTGGACAGGAAGTAAGGTCAAATTGGGGTCACCTTTTTGTAAATATTTTTCCACAATTAACAATCTATACAATGGTACAAAAATTGTGAATTTACCTTTTGTGGTTGTTGAGATATGATTTTTTTAAATATTAAACTTTGATTTATTGTAATTCGATATCTGATGACCTAATCATGACGTCACAAATTATGTTTCTTCTACGTCTTAAGTTTTAAGTATATGCCAAGTTTCAAGTTCATGTGAAGTTTGCAAGTATGTGTTTTTGTAGACAATCGTTTTTGCCGATAGAGGGCGACAATCCATATTAGCGTTCCGATCCGCCGGCCGGACTGTTTTCTATTTGTACAATAGTGCAAAAACTGTGAATTTACCTCTTTTCAGAATAAATAGATTATGCTGACATAAAAAAGAACCTAAAAAGGATTTTAGTCAATCACATAATACATGTTGCGAAACGAATTGGTCAGAAACACAAATTTTTCAGGGGTCAATTGCATTTCCGAAGCGTAAACGCTCAATTCCTTAAACATGCATACATAATGAGCACGACCAGAGCTGATTTAGATTCACCAACAGAGGGCGCACTTTTTAGCGTTGAAACAGCTGTGTAGACTTTGATTTTCAACGTAATCGAAAAGTTTTAACTTATAAAGAATTCTTTATCGTAATTCGATATCTGATGACCTAATAATGACGTTACAAATTATGTTTCATCTACGTGTTATGTTCTAAGTATATGCCAAGTTTCAAGTTCATATGAAGTTTGCAAGTACGTGTTTTTTTGTAGACAATCGATCCGGAAAAGAAGGAGAAGAAAAATTGTTTTAAAAAAACCGAACAAAAACAATAGGTGCTCGCGCTGTAGCTCGAACACCTAAAAAATAGACTTAAGTGTTTGTCATATGACAAACACATAGGTGTTCGGATTTTGTCAGGGTAGTGATGATGACATCAGAATGTTTTGAAAGAAACTTTGCATTATTAGTTTTTCATATTAACATTTATTTAAATTTTCTTTTCCTTACTTTCAGTTGTTTTGTTTTTACTATCACAAAATAGTAATTTAAAAAAAGGAATCACAGCCCTATAATATTTTCTCTGGCAACATTGTCACATGTTAATTTTGAGATGTTTGGTAGAGATGGGTACAATCTTTATATTCACATGTCATATCTGTCTTTGTTTACCTCAATCTAGTCTGCAGTCTTTATACGAACATAAGTTTCAGGTACTGAACAGTGCATAAAACCCTTTATTTTCAAATAATACATCATAAATTAACCTGGCTATGCAAGTTTAATCACATTAAGTGCTTACGTTTTTGATACCACAAATGTTGTTTCACCCAGCCCACACAAAACAAGTTCATGGGTATAACTATAAACTAAGCAGCACTGATATTGGGCCTAGGTGAGTACACAGAAAAATATTTTCAAGAATATTTTGAATCATAACAATGATGTACTGAAGAACAGTGTTTAGCTCCAAAAGGATGAAAAATAAGAGAGTAGAGCCCTAGATGCAAATCAGGCCTTGGCAATGATGATTAACTTGAACGTCATAGTGCACTGATTTAGGACAGGTTTAGTTCAAATGTTTGCAGATGTACGCGACATCAGATTTATCATTCACATCCTCTTTTTACACAGAAATCCTGTGCAATAGTACGGATATTGTTCAGTTTTTCCTACATTCAAGATATTACAATTGTTCAACTCCTTGACTCCATGCTGTTTTGACACAGACATTGTACTCCTGATTTACTAAATTTATTTAAGTTTCTCTGGAATCAACATCAGCCCAAAGTTACATTTACATGTATGTATAAAGTAGAAATTGGTCTACTGGAGGTGCCATAAGGTGGCAAGCTGGTATATACTGAATTCAACATGGCAGGACGTGAAGTTCACGGAATGAAAGATCCTCTGCAAAAGTTGTTAAGCATCATGCAGTGCCATCACACCACCACAATACCAGGAATAAGGGCATGCATAAAGATCTGTCAAAAATAAGAAAAAAACATTGTTTTATACATATGTACATGTATGTATACATACACATGGGATGCACTACCTCGTGTATTATTTGTGGTTTTTCATTGTTACATCAAATCTCTAGAAAATGTTTCATTGGTCAAATAGTTCAGGGCCTATTTACTTACATTTTGGGGTCCATGTATCTAAAAATGCAATATAAAAATAAAGGGAATGTACATGTACATTGGTATATGGTACTAACACATTCTTGTAAAAAAGATAAACAAAAACTGTTACATGTTTTTTCCATTTTTGACAACGATTCCTCTTTTCTCTAACATGAAAACCAAATCATTTCTCAGGATGATTGATTTATAGGTTTTTAGATTTACCATTGTTGTAACTTCCCTTTACAGCAATTTCATGGTACAGTTTTACACATACAAAGAGTTCACTACTTAAAACAATAAAAATATCTGTAAAGTTTGTTCATTTCTAACCCACTGCCGGACTGTTTCCTAATATGACATAACTCTTACCTTTGCAGCTAATCCTACTGTTTGCAATGTTCCCATAAAGTGATCAAACCATCGCCACACCACAATTGAGAGAGTTCCATCTAGGAAGATCAGCTGTGAAAAGAAAATTAAACTGAAAATAAGCATGTTTTATTTTGTTGTATTCAAAACCATTTCATGATTTCATGTGATCACAAATTCTGAAAAGTATCATAAATGATATTCTTTAAATTTCCTGATTAAGTAAGACTAATTACGGTGACACCATGTGAAATTCTCTATTGAGTAGTAAATCCTGATGAGGACGATCAGAGCATACTGATCGAAATGTCAAGTTGCAACCTCTAGTTCTTTTCAGAACTAATTACTACTCACTAGCGTATTTCACATGGTGTCACTGCAACTAGTCTTAATTCACCATGCAAAGCTATAAGTTTTCCCTAAATGTCATGATTGTTGTTGTAAATATTATTAGTGTCAACCATAATTATTTAAAATGTACCTTTGCTAATAAACTCTGACTTGGAGAATATTGCGACATACATAATTTACAAAGTACCTCCATGTATTATACATGCATGACATTGGTAGACATGTCCAGCTGTACTAATGTTTTTAATGTTTTCAGCCCTTTTGTTGTTCACTGTTCAGACCATTTGTTTGTTTAAATTTTAAAAATCAATTATTTAATTTCACAGAGCTAACATTAGAAATTACACTGAGTACATCCTATAGCCTATTGATAACACATCTAACGTTAGCATAATTTTTTTTTTTAATTCAACTAATTGTACTCATGCCTAGGCTTCACTCTCCTAACGTTACAGACTATTTACCACTAATACTATAGTACTAGTATTTCAAAAGAGTCATGGAGGAAAAACCCACGTAAGCATACTTTGTTTACATAAAACCGGGTACCCGCTAAATTAGTCCCAACGTTTAAAGTACTAGTACCATTCACTGGCGCCCATACCGTACACATTACTGACTGCACTGTCATCAATCTATCTGCATGCTGTATGCATGCATCAACCAACGCGTTACAACACATCTGACATGTCTGAAGCCGGTTAAAATGCTTATTTTTAAATCAAAGATTCTCGTAAATTTGTCATTGCCCAGACTCACCTTCAATTAAGTGTGCATAATAATCTCTGTTTTCAACGATGAAACATCCACTGGTGATAGGAAAAATTCAAAAAATAGTGAAAAACTCGCTTTTGTGGAAGGTTTTCTCCGCAGGTCTGCATGCACCCAACTGTTGAAACATGTGGCAGTTAACCCTTTCGATCCCACGGGCTCTAAAAAGAGCCTTTGTTGTGATACGCTTCCTTCCCGTGGGCTCTAAAAGGTGCCGGGAATCGGCATGCCCTTGACGACCACGGCGACTTAAATCACCACCTGAAAATGCTTGAGTGGTTTTTGGGGTTGCGCCCTCTATTGACAGGAATGAAGTGTATAAAAGTTTATGAAAAGAAAAGTGCGTCACTTTGCGGTTCCCGGTGCTAGCGTCCACTCGCTTCCACAACGGTCAGTTTAATTTAGTTGCAATCATGATGGAAACGGACATAAATGATGGCATTTTGGCTGAGATTTTGGCAGACAGTGGCTCAGAATCAGATGACGAAGTAACGGATGACGACAGCACATTAGAAGTACTAATTCCAGCGGAATTCGTTGAACTTGAAGAGGTAGGCCAAAATCACAGTAAAAATGAATAACTATTATTAATAACAGTTAACGTTACTCTTCCTGGCCCAATGCAAATTAACGTAATTCACTTATTTTCCTAGGCTATAGCGTAAATAGCGTTACAACTGTTGGAGTTGAGTAATGTAAATTTAGAAAATGGATCCCTTTTAATAGGATTGACCAAATCCCACCCCTGGACTGGGTCAAAAAGTCAAGTGAAAATGTACAATTATTAGTAGTTTGTTGGGGGTAATATTTGTATTCATTGAAACAGCAAGTTGATGTATAGATATAGCATAGAAATTTTAACATTTACCCATAGCCGGTCGTGCTGTTTAGCGTTAACAGGCTGAAAATGCACTCTTAGTCTCAAGCTTCCAAAGGTATAGCCTTGTATTCGAAAGGCCCTCATAAGTCGTATTATGCAAGAAGTTGGGGGAATTCACATTCACAATCCCACATTAAAACGAAAATTTATCGACAACGAGTTTTGGAGAGTGGATGGAATCTGCCATATTTGTTTTCTCAGCACAATATTCATTTTGCACATGACCCCCTGTGGCCTGTGTACATGCAGCATTGAGATATTGTATTTACAAAGGACCGAGATTAATCCTCCTTTGCCTTGTTTTTCTGTTGCAGCCTACCTACCAAGGTAACAGCCGACCGAGATCAAGGACGACAGGAAAGTTAGATTTCTGATCCGGCTGGGAACGACGAGACCATTACGAGTGTGGGACTGTGCAGTTCAATGGAAATTCTGGCCCCACCGGCGACTTTGCCACACTGTCGGCAGTGGAGATCTTCAAGCTGTATTTTTGTCAACTCGTGTGGGATATGCTCGTCGATGAGACTAATCGCTATGCGCAGCAAACAATAGACTCAAATCCTGGTCAACAATTCTCCTGGCACCCAACCAACATTCCAGAAATGATGGCATTTGTGGCACTTCTCATTGCTATGGGCATAAACAAATCCTCTCAATACAAGATGTACTGGTCAACATCTGAAGTTCTTCGCATCCCATTCTACCCGTCGATCATGTCCCGAAATCGGTTCAGTTCAATTCTTCGGTTCCTCCACATCTCAAATAACCAAATTCCTCGTAGAGCCTTGGCAAACGGGACAAACTTTCCAAAGTTCGGCCCTTGATAGAAGTCCTCGTCCCGAAGTTTCTCAACCTGTATAACCCTGCGCAGAATCTGTCTCCAGACGAGAGTATGTTGAAATTCAAGGGACGCTTAAGTTTTGTTCAGTACATGCCTAACAAACCTATCAAACGGGGTATTAAAGCCTTCTCCCTGAACGAGTCCAAAACAGGATACACGTGTGCTTGGAAACTGTACACAGGAGCCGACGACACCCAAACTGTTTGTGATGCAGACGTAGATTTCAAGTCATCAGACTGCCATCCACCAAACCCAACAGTTGCAGGAAAAGTCGTCATTGATCTGGTCCATGGACTTGAGAATAAGGGACACGTAATATATTGTGATAATTACTATACTAGCCCAGCTCTTGTAGCTAAACTTGCTAAACTAGGATTCGGATGTTGTGGAACTGTTCGTTACACTACACAGGGAATACCCCAGGCCGCAAACCCAAAAAACCATAAAATGAAGAAAGGAGATGACCCATTTTTTTTGGTGAAAGGTGGGCAATTGTGTATCGTTTGGCAAGACAAAAAATCTGTAACACTTTTAACTAATGTAGGCAACACTGATTTGTCCAAAAAGCAAATTCGGTGTAATAAGAGCACAAGTGGATTTCGTGATGTTATGAAGCCCAATTGTATTGAAGATTACAACAAAAACATGGGTGGAACTGATCTTGCCAACCAATGTTTTCAGTACTACAATCATACACACAGAAGCTTGAAATGGTGGAAAAGAGTTTTTTCCATATGCTGAATATCTGTATTGTCAATAGCAGAGTAATATTCACAAGCATAGCAGGGAACAAAAATGTCAGTAATCTTGATTTTCGTATAGGGATTGTACAGGGCTTGCTGTTGGGTTGGGAACGTAACGCAACAAGTCAGTTGAGATACCATATTCCTATTGAGTTGACAGGGCAACAGCACTATCCTGGCAAAACCCCCAATGGAAAGAAATGCGACTTTAACCGAAAATTAGGCAGGCGAAAACAAACAAAGATGATCTGTAAACAATGTACACAACCTATGTGCATAGTTCCTTGCTTTGAGAAATACCACATCACTTGATTGTAAATCTATACTATTTGCCTTCAAACCCCCCCCCCCCCCGTTCAATGTTGGGAATGGTCGGACAAGCCGTAGATTACAGTCCAAACCAACATTGAATTGAAGAGAAATGAAGTGTTAGCATGGATTGTGATGTATTTACACTGAATACAAGTAAATGGTTCATTTCAAGTAGAAAACCAAAAAAATCCCCAAAATCTCATTCAAGTTATTGTTTTCACATGGAAAAAATCTTATACCTGTACCGTATTTGCATGAAATATCACCCATTTGTATTACTTTACTTTAGTGTAAATACTGATCCAAATATTTAATTGTTTTGCTTTTACACTTAAAAATCTGCAGATTACAGCCCAAACCAACATTGAATGGGGGGGTGGGGGTGGGGTGTTAGCATGGATTGTGATGTATTTACACTGAATACAAGTAAATGGTTCATTTCAAGTAGAAAACAAAAAATCCCCAAAATCTCATTCAAGTTATTGTTTTCACATGGAAAAAAAATCTTATACCTGTACCGTATTTGCATGAAATATCACCCATTTGTATTACTTTTCTTTAGTGTAAATACTGATCAAATTATTTCGCTTTTGCACAATGTTTTCCTCCCTTTTGTATACTCATTTTTACATACAAATGAGAAAGTTAAAGTGTCTATTCCTGCCGTGTGAGGGCGCACTTCAATGATATTGTGAAAAACCCACTGGTGCTGAAGTGACATTGGGCTCCTAATTACTGTGGTAAAGAAGGGTACTCTCTGACATAACTGGCTGGTAATGAAAGGGTTAATCGATTCAACGACCTCGAAAAGAGCTATTAAGTGACCTTTTTCAGAATAAATAGATTATACTGACATAAAAAAGAACCTAAAAAGGATTTTAGTCAATCACATAATACATGTTGCGAAAAGAATTGATCAGAAACACAATTTTTTCAGGGGTCACGATAGCCGAGTCAATTGCATTTCCGAAGCGTAAACGCTCAATTCCTTAAACATGCATACATAATGAGCACGACCAGAGCTGATTTAGATTCACCAACAGAGGGCGCACTTTTTTAGCGTTGAAACAGCCGTGTAGACTTTGATTATCCAACGTAATCGAAACGTTTTAACAAATAAAGAATGAGGTATCGAAATTCGATATCTGATGACCTAATCATGACGTCACAAATTTTGTTTCACCTACGTGTTAAGTTCTAAGTATATGCCAAGTTTCAAGTTCATGTGAAGTTTGCAAGTATGTGTTTTTTGTAGACAATGGATGGGGAGAAGCAGAAGGAGAAGAAAAAAAGAAGAAAAAAAAACCGAACAAAAACAATAGGTGTTTCGGGTACATACCCGAACACCTAAAAAAAAAACCGAACAAAAACAATATGTGTTTCGGGTGCATACCCGAACACCTAAAAACAACGGACTAGCTGACTTGAATCACCATGGCAGAGCCTTCTACAAACACAACCCATCATCCACCGTTGTCCGAAACGTTATACTCGTATCCCGAGCTGGTCTTCATCGCTGTCGGGTTCTTCATCTTGTCCACCGCAGCCATAGCCGGCAACAGTCTGGTCTTGGTCGCCGTGGCCCGCACCCAGAGACTTCAGAACGCTACCAACGTCTTCGTGGTGAACCTGTGCGTGACTGACTGCCTGACAGGCTTCGGTTTCTTATGGAGTGTCCCGGGCGCGTATTTTTTTTTTTACTTCGCAGCGACGGGTTTTGTACGCATTTCGCCCTTGTGTCAAGACTATGAACCCATTCAGCACGCATGCGCGCGAAGGTAATTTCGACTCGCAAAAAAAACCTACCATCAACGGAGAGGGAATGGCTCCATGAGTTCCACTGCAGAGCGCGATGGTCGACTGCAGCTTGGAGTTTTCTATCGTCGCGCGCCTAGGGTTTCGTAGTCTCTCTCTCAAGACCGGAATTGGCACTTTTACTGCACAAAACCCGTCGCTGCGGTGTAAAAAAAATATACGCGTCCCGGGCATGGCGACTAAGACGCCAGGTTACCCATTACCGTCAACCTTCCCGTGCGTCGTGTCGGCGGCGCTGTTGTTCACCACGGTCGGGTGTAGCGTGTACGCCCAAGCATGCATTGCCGTGAACCGGTGCGTGCTGATCACCAAATCGAAGGAAACCTACCGGTGGTTGTACACGCCGAAGAAGATAGCACTGATGGTCTTCATCAGTTGGTTTTGCTCCATGAGTGCCATCGTGGTGCCTCCAGTATTCGGCATCGGCGAACTCGGTTTCGATCCTGAAAGTCGAACTTGCACCGATATCAATACCCACCTGAGTGCAGGTGTGTACGACAACGTTCAGTTTGTAGTGTTCTATCCCGTTCCACTTGTTGTGATCATCGTTGCGTACGTATTAATCATGAAACACGTAAATCATCATTTCAATAAACGTCGGAGTGTCATCACCGCTCCCAAGTCATCGACGGTCACAGCTTCGCCACTCCCTTCAACCGCGTCAAAGCTGGACGACGAGACCGGCCGCATCGGGAGCCTTCGTAAGTCTACCCCCGCCGATGTTTCCATGCTCTGGCGCGCGGAGAGCACCTGTCAGCTGAGCCGCCGCACGAGGAACGACCAGCTTGAGATCACCAAGAACCTATTCGTTGTGGTGTGTGGGTTCGTGGTTTGCTTCACACCCCTCGCCGTCATGGTGGTCACTAAGAGCAACCGCTACCAGCTGTACGGCGGATTGGTCTTGTTTGTGAGTAGCTGTATCAACCCAGTCATTTACGCTACTAAACACCCTCACTTCAAGCCGGTGTTACGATCCATGATGCGGTGTCATTGCTCTCATGTCAGCAGGACACACACTGGATCGACCGTAGCTGAATTAAAGGCTACCATTTGAAGGTTTTGAATACAGACCGCTTCTTGATCAGAGTTTTGTGACGTCGGGCTCGCTTTTAATGTTAGAAAACACGGTCACGTCACCTGCATAAAAGCCAAGCGCTTGACCGACATAGTTACAATTGTTATGGAACGGCATTGACCCTATTGGTTAATTGGTTGCCGTTTGATCGACAGGCTGGGCAGGTGTCTTTTTGAGCTCTTGATGGGTTGTGAATTGTTGACTGGAAAACAATCAAATCAATTGTTTATCACCCAAGGGAAGATTTCGTCAATTAACACTGACCAGGCTCAATGCAACAAACGTAAACGGGTGTGGCAGCTTGTTGCCCCTCAGCAGAGAACAAAAGAATCATTGTTCTAGCTGGTGGATCTTGTTGTGTTGAGCAGGCTACGCGCTTTCTCTGTTGTTGTATTGTGTTGCATTCAGCAGGGTGACTGTAAAATGCCTGCAGGGGGTTTGGGTTCATTGTGAATTGTTGTAAGTTGTTTCAAATGAATGTTCCCCTTTAAATAATATAATTCAGTTG
The DNA here is from genome assembly GCA_029582265.1 of Zoroaster sp. YZ-2022. NCBI lineage: Eukaryota > Metazoa > Echinodermata > Asteroidea > Forcipulatida > Zoroasteridae > Zoroaster > Zoroaster sp. YZ-2022. The sequence goes on from CM055824.1 coordinate 13,199,690, forward strand.
ATGCATGGATTAAATTAATTACATACGGTCCAAAATAACATATACATTAAATAATGAGTTACTTAGCCAATTAGGGAGGGGCGGATCTAGAGAGGCTGAGAAGGGGGGCACACACAATCAAAGAGGGAACCCATTGAACCAAACAACGAGATAATATTAAGACATTTTTCATTTTTGTAAAAAGTGGTTCATAAAAAGGGGTATACTTGTCAAATTTCAACCTGGGTCCGCTGTGGCAATTAAAGAGTGGCTATTAATAATCAACCTTTCCCCATTTTTACATAGTTGTTTCATAAGGATACTGTACAACATACGTTTTTTGGGCTGTGCGTTTTTGGATATTTTGGAACCGGATACCCGAAATTCGAAATCAGGAAACTTCGGATACTCGGATACCCGTTTTCATTTTTGTTGAAAACATGCCTCCGGTGGTGTACAAATACATGTACTGTAAATGGTAACAAATTGACTTTTATAATAGAGAATACCATACTTAAATCGATCTTTTCTTTATTGGAGTGTAATCTCTTGAATTTAAAGATAATTGTCTGTAAAAGTGTAAACATTACATTGTTCAAGAGTCACAGATTTCTGTTCGCACCGCTCAAATGTTAACTGGTCCGAATTTTAAAAAGTCGTTTACGGGTAATTGGAACCGAAAAATGGAATCGGGTAATGACCGTTTCGGTCGGGTATCCGGATACCCAGATACCCGGCACAGCCCTTTACGTTTTGTTATCTCAACCCAAGGTAAAATACTATTGTGAAAATTCAAACTTGTAGCTTTGCATGGTGAAGAGGATAAGTAAAGATTATTTGCGGTGACACCATGTAGAAATTCTCTATTGAGTAGTAATTAGTTCTGAAAAGAAGTGGAGTTTACAACTCGATTTTCTATCAGTATGCCCTGATCGTCTTTTGATCATCTTCAGCACCGATTGTTGAAAAGTCGTTTTGTTCGAACCCTTTTTTGTCTCGAATTCAGAAGTGCCCAAGGTCCGCTGGGGGGGAGGGGGGGGGGGGTCGGGGGGCCCCCAAATCTCCTTTAAAAAAAATCACTTTCCCGATGTTGCCTTTTAAAGTTACTCTTAAGTCAATAAGTTCATCCCAGTATTGGATTTGTTTTGTGTTAATATCACCAAGAAAATCGGCACACAATAGAGTCCATTTGTTTCCCCCAATGGACTTCAGGTTTTTCTGAATTTGAAACAAACTGGATTTGGGAGAAAAAAAACAATGTTAATAATATTTTACCTTGTGTTTAGCAGGGGTCGAAATTAACTTGAATTTTCTGGTATCCTACAAGACTAGTTATGTCAAAATTTTACTAGTCCTTCTCATTTTTTTAGTAGTCCTGAAAAAAGGTGAATATAAATACAAGAAAAAGAAATGAACCGTGAGCTGGTGAGGAACATGTTCATGCTGAGATCATACTTAATGTTTTGTGTATTTCATTTTTGTCACTAGCCCATCAGACTACCCAAACCCCAGCAGCTAGTAGTCCCGCTGCTAAAACCACGAGCCTCGGACTAGCGGACTAGTGTTAATTTCGACCTCCGGTTTAGATTATACATTTTAAATTGTTTAGTTTCTTGATGACATAACCTTTCTAAACATTTGTAATATTTGTAAATTTTGCATGGTGAAAAGGATAAGTAAAGACTGTTTGCGGTGACACCATGTGAATTTTATTTCTCTTTTGAGAAGTAATTAGTTCTGAAAAGAACTGGTGGTTAACAACTCGACGTTTCGATCAGTATGCTCTGATCGTCTTCAGAAAAGTTAATAACTGATATTTGCTTAGACCCCACTTTAAGTTAATTATTTGAAACCAATAAAAGACAATCGTGTGGTCCATTTGACTGTGTATAAATATTATTTGATATTTCCATCACACCACTATTTACATGCATATCAGTTAAATTAATATTTATTGTTTATTGTTTATTTTACATACATGTAAACAAATATTGACACAAGTGGTAGTGATAAATGCAGAGGACAAAAAACTCGTCCTTCTAATTTCTAAATTTATAGCAGACGATAGAATTTATGATTTCAATGATTTCACAAGTAATTTATTAAACAAAATTATCCATGAATGCTAACATCGATAAACAGTATGCATACTTGTGATATAGGGTCCCATGTTAATGGCAAACCTCTCCATCTCATTACTTTAGACATTGAATGATTATGTGTGTGGAAATCACAAGACTACAGACGGAAACATATTTAACATAATAATTACTTTCAATGTGAGTAACAGGGTTAGGAGGGACAGCTATTTCCACTGACCAGGGTTAAGAGGGACAGCTATTTCCACTGACCAGGGTTAGGAGGGACAGCTATTTCCACTGACCAGGGTTAGGAGGGACAGCTGTTTCCACTGACCAGGGTTAGGAGGGGCAGCTCTTTTCACTGACCAGGGTTAATGGAGACAGCTGTTTTCACTGACCTGGGTTAGGAGGGACAGCTGTTTCCACTGACCAGGGTTAGGAGGGGCAGCTCTTTTCACTGACCAGGATTAAAAGAGACAGCTGTTTTCACTGACCTGGGTTAGGAGGGACAGCTGTTTCCACTGACCAGGGTTAGGAGGGGCAGCTCTTTTCACTGACCAGGGTTAGGAGGGGCAGCTCTTTTCACTGACCAGGGTTAGGAGGGGCAGCTCTTTTCACTGACCAGGGTTAATAGAGACAGCTGTTTTCACTGACCTGGGTTAGGAGGGACAGCTGTTTCCACTGACCAGGGTTAGGAGGGGCAGCTCTTTTCACTGACCAGGGTTAGGAGGGACAGCTGTTTCCACTGACCAGGGTTAGGAGGGGCAGCTCTTTTCACTGACCAGGGTTAATAGAGACAGCTGTTTTCACTGACCTGGGTTAGGAGGGACAGCTGTTTCCACTGACCAGGGTTAGGAGGGACAGCTGTTTCCACTGACCAGGGTTAGGAGGGGCAGCTATTTTCACTGACCAGGGTTAATAGAGACAGCTGTTTTCACTGACCTGGGTTAGGAGGGACAGCTGTTTCCACTGACCAGGGTTAGGAGGGACAGCTCTTTTCACTGACCAGGGTTAGGAGGGACAGCTGTTTCCACTGACCAGGGTTAGGAGGGACAGCTATTTCCACTGACCAGGTTTAGGAGGGACAACTGTTTCCACTGACCAGGGTTAGGAGGGACAGCTATTTCAACTGACCAGGGTTAGGAGGGACAGCTATTTTCACTGACCAGGGTTAGGAGGGACAGCTATTTTCACTGACCAGGGTTAGGAGGGACAGCTATTAACCATGGTTAGGTAAAAAAAAATGTACTTTGACTTGACTTGACTTGCAAAAATGACTTGTGACTTGACAAATACAGTTACTTGATTATAACTCGGCCAATAACAGTTAAATCTGAAAGAAAATGCATACTGGGAAGCTGGCCAAACAAGAACTGAAATAACACTGACGGGAAGGAATCTGACCAATCAAAATTTGACCTGATAGAACTACATGTGGGTTCAAAGCTATACAACCAATCAAAGGGCATGAAACAAGCTCTCTGACCAATCACAGCTGTACCTGAAATGACATTGTTTGGAAGTTCTAAGCTATCAAACTGATTACAACTAAAATAGAAAACAATATGTTTCTAATCGGAAGTTGAGATAACCCACATTGTGTTATTGCAAACCGAACCGATACATTTATGCTGAATGCTATATCACAATCACAACCAGATATGAGACACTTTTGCTTGGATATTGTCTGAAATAACCACTTTTGAGAGGCAATTTGACAGATCACAGCCAGAACATTTGTAAGTAAAAGTCTGTCCTGAGCCACGTTGGCTCAACAGGCCGGTATTTATCTCTGGTTCCGCTGGCAAGAACCGACTTATACCGAGAATAATTCCTATTCTCCACGGATGAGATGCCAGTCTATCGCAGGTAACTTCCCCAGCTATTGCCGGTACCCAGTTATAATCCTGGGTGGAGAGAAGCAATTAACGGTAAAGTGTCTTGCTCCAGGACTAAAGCACCACGGTTGTGGCCAGGATTCGAACCCCACATTCTGATGACTCTGCCATCAGAACAGAAAGTCTGATGCACTAAACCGCTCGACCACAATGACTAGCTTTGGATATAAGTGTTTCAGCTCTAGTTGTGACTTGTCAAAACAGTTCTCTTTAAAACTACACATATATACTACTCAAAACAATTTAGGGAACACCGGATTTTTAACATCAAATAGGTTTGAAATGTTCCATGAACCGGGATTTTCATTTGCAACCCCCTCTCTCTTTCAGTAGTCATGTCATGAAATGTGTTATCACTACATGCATCCTTTATCATCTGTTTCATTGTGCAGTTGTTTCTCATCAATTCTGTGAAACATTGTGTTTATCTGAAATAAATGATCTTGCTTTAACTGAGATTATTCCGGTGTTCCCTAAATTGTTTTGAATAGTATATTTGAAGAGGTTCATAGCAAAACACTATATATCCATTTGGCTGAGAGGATATATTGCAGATTGCAGAGAAGCTGGTGTGGCGTTTATCACGGTTTGGAATAAAACGTGTATAATGACTGAGGTTTATATAGTGGTTATATCGCGTTTTGCTAAAAACTGAGTTGGAACTTTTGTTTGCCTACCTGTGAACGATGTCTGAGTGGTGTTGGTGCAAAAGTTTGAAATATGGCATTTATCACGTTTTGCTATGAGACTATTCACTTTGTTTAAGTTTAGGGCGATACCAAAGATACATGAGGAATGTAATTACCCTTTGACTTGTAAAAATATAACCAAAATAATTGTTTAAAATAACAAATGTTGTTTAAAGTGAAGGTATAACATTGATAAATTTGTAAATTCGACAAAACAATTCCTTGTTTCTCCAAGATGAAAGCTCTTCAATTATATATATATATATATTTTTTTAAATGCCAGATTATCAAATTAACAACAACAACAACAACAACAAAAACAAAAATTGGAAGAGCTTTCATCTTGGAGAAACAAGGAATTGTTTTGTCGAATTTACAAATTTGCTTCCCTAGGAAACGAATTAGTAACTGGTTGTATAATGCACATGTACAATATAGCCACTATATATAGTGGGTACTTTAAGAAAACACCAAATGAAAAGATGCCAATTTAACACATACAGGTTACTTTATGTACATACAGCATATTCTTTCCAAGCAGTAGTTTTGATACTGAAAACAGCAAGTCAAATAAGAGTATCATTCCAAAATGTAGGTAATATTTAACTTTAAAGCCATTCATAAAAAGTGTATATATTGTTATTTAGTCTAGTATAATTCACGTATTTATTTCAATTTCTAACTGACCGTTTCGTACACATATCTTTCACCAAGCTACCATGGGAGTCACTGTGGAAACATCCAAAGCCAACACGGTGTGTAACAGACAGTTCATGTCAATGACAGTACCATGCAATGCAGTTAGGACGTACAATGTTCAGTGTGGAAAACTGACTCACAGAGACACAAACTGATTGTTTTAATTTTGGGCTGCGAAAGCCAAGCAACCTTGCATATAAAGTCACATCAGGAATTGGTGATTGCTATCACAAATACCCTCACTTTGCGGTTGCAGTTGTTCGTGTTATTCAAGTGTGGCCCGTTTCCAAGGTATGAGCATGAAGTCGCATCATGTTATTTGCATAATGTCAAGTATGGACAATTTACAAATGAAATTATAAGAAAGTATGAATTTTTTCATCTTTCATAGATTTTTAATGATAAATGCTCCCTAAGTGTTTGGTATTAACATTGTGAAGCTCTTTTCTTCAGAAATACACAATTTACAATTTTGAAAACAGCCGACTTTACTGTCATTTTAAGGCAGTAGATCACAAGACAACCACAGCACTGCCATTTTGCCTAGAATTTTTGACAAACTTTTTTGACGTGGGCCACGTGATCCGTAGGTAATTTAGGCTTTCGGTTAGATTACCAAGAACTGTGTGAGATGGTATATATTTTTCAGATAAGCACATTTCAGTTGGTGTTTGAACTTTTGAATCTTGGGAAAGATGTAATGATCAGTTAACAAGATGGAAGGGGAAAAAAACTCCCCCAAGACAGGGAAAAATCTCCCCTAAGACGGGGAAAAACCCTGATTTTTTTTTCGCTTTATAGTCACTTCTATTTTAAGCAAATTTAATCAGCACACCAGCCGATCTACATATACATTCTGTATGAAAATTTGGCCGGTAATCAAGATTGCTAAGCCAAAACCTCTGCTAATCTCATCTTCTTATTAACCCTAACTCCCAAGGTATTCTGGCTAGGAACCTTCCTGAATCCTCCAAAATCCATCAGTGCACTTTTGGAAACATGCCCTTATCTTCAAAATGCACCATGCATTTCATATTCAGCACTTATGGCCAGTACTTCTTGCCAGGTAGTAATTTTGAAGAGGTGAAAGTACCAGTTTCCAACAGTGCTGAATTTTTCCCAGAAAGTGCCCCTCGGAGGATTTTGCAGGATTTGGGGCGGTTAGGGTTAATATCTAATTAGGGTTAATATCTAATTAGTACGTGTACTCTGCATCTGGTTGATTAAAAGTCTGATTTAGATAAAAACAACCCAATTATTCACATACTGTATAAAAAATGAATCATGGGATGTGATAAATAACAAACAGGCAGGCTTCATACTGAAGGCATGGCCCTCTGAGGGGGGGGGGGGGGAGGAGCTAGTAAAAGATAAATATCTTCATCTGCCTGATTGTAAGTTTATCTACACTATAGGCCAAAATCTGCACTATTGGCCAAACTCTGGCAATATGGATTAAACTATTAATTGCAATGCATTCGAATATACTGTTCTTATTGTCCGAAACAACGATAATAATAACTTACAGTGAAATTTTCATGATATAACACTCTATGCTATATTGATAATGTTGTCAGATCCATTCACCCAATAATTAACATTCACACAATCCAACCTGCAACCCTTGGGTACCTGGGCAAAGCAGGCACCTGGGCAAAGCAAGCAGGCACCTGGGCAAAGCATGCAGGCACCTGGGCAAAGCTGGTACCTGGCCAAAGCAGGCACCTGGCCAAAGCAGGCACCTGGCCAAAGCTGGCACCTGGCCAAAGCAGGCACCTGGCAAAGCAGGCACCTTGGCAAAGCAGGCACCTGCTCAATGTGGGCAGCCTCTGGCCATTCCAATAGAATTCATCGCTATAATCTGCTATAAATCCAAAACAAATCTCCCCAAAGTTGCACCTTTAAGATGGTTATTTCTGCCTTTGTGGGCATTTGAATCTATACACAGATTAGAATATACTGGATATGTAAAACCGCCAACATTATCAATTATTAAAGGAACATATCTTTAAACAATAACAGAAGTCTAGTACCTACACGAAGTGTGCCAGCCTGCTACAATAATCCAGTCCACGTGCACAACGAGTGTGGTAACGAGTTTGGCTACCCTGCCTAAGGGCATTGTGGGAGAAGCGCTCGACGCAACTACCTAGTTCCAGAACTAAATACGACACGCATTTAACATGCGTGTACAGTATAGAGTACATCCATAATGTGAATACAAAGTCTGTGCAGGCCTCCCAGTGCGCAATCTACCAAATATAGGTTTTTTATGCAAAATATAGGTTACACTGGTCAACAATTATTTAAAAGTTGTCTGGTTCGGAGATAAAATGTGCTATTTATTATGGATTTTGATGTGCTGAATTCTAATATGACAATTAAAATTGCTGATTGGCTACTGTTTCCAAGATATTTAAGTTTTTACATTTTACGTACTATGTATATGGTGTACATAGCAGATTTTTAATCATGAATTATCATACGCTATTCCCATACGTGTACACATGTACATGTAGATCTTGAAAACTAGGGCCAATCAACAATTTTAAGCATTATTTCCATTCTCAGTGACCCATAATTAGTCAAGTTTGACTTCATTTGTTTCGGAAGCATTTTGGCTGTAGACCAGTGATATTATAGGTTTACCAAATGCCAAAATATAGGCTTTTATAGGTTATTTCCCGTGATTATGCAGTGTTAAGTAACAAGTTTTTGGTAAATTGCCTACCTTCTGAGTACTTTTTGCAGCAAAGTACATTACTCCATACCCTGTTCGGCAGAAAATCTAAGAGCGGTACACATGTTACAGTTTGGCTACCGTTTTGGCTTCATGTCTTTATACTTGGGAAATAATCTTTCTTCAAAGCCATGAGGATTTAATGAGAAAGTTGAAAATGTGTTGCAGGAGATTAAAAATATAGGTTTTTCTGGGGAAATAAAAGTTCCCATTTTGAAATATAGGTTTTTATAGGTTTCGCTGGGAGGCCTGCTGTGGAATACAATGACATGAATGGCCCAAATCTAATATTTCTGGAGAATATTAACCATAGACTAGGCCAATACAAGACTGGCACACTTTCTGAAGGTAAAATATTTCTGATCATGAACAATTTAAAAAAAAAGGAAAAGTGAAGAAAACAATTTATAAAAATTCCCGTTTACCTCATGATAACCTTCTGAAGTCTTCGTACTTTTCGCATGACGTTAAAACCATCCTTTGGGCTTTCTCGTACATTCCTTTGTCTCCAAAATAGCGGGCTCTCTGCATGGCTGTCTCTTCTGCATGGAAAAAAAATGGCACACGAGACAACATGGATTTATTGAATTGGAAGTGGTATTACTTGTATCCAAAAGGTAGGGTACACCAAATGATTGGCTACTTGCATGGCCTATAGAGGGCGCTATCTACAAAAACATGAGTTGTCATCGAGGCATTGGTCAGGGTTGTGCTTTGACAAAAGTTAAAAATCCTGAAAAATGGGTAGCAGGCCTGGGTCTCCCTTAGGTATACAGGACAAAGCCCATGAACCTCCTGGATGTTTAATTGTGGAGGATTTACAGACTCTCCACATCCCCACAAACAAGAAACTAAAAGTTTGGACACAATACAGGCTACTTCTTTCTTTCCTTGGTGGCTACTTCTCTTCTTACAAGAATATTTAAAGGCAAAGTGAGATTTGTAAAAAAATCCTGAGAAATCACGGACCTGATTGGTATTAGCGTGTGTTATTGCTCCATTCAAGGGTCTTCTCTATGTTTTGATTAGTATGCTCTGATCATGGTACAGTGCACGTAAAAGAACCAAGAACACTTATCTTGAAAGATTAGGGGTTTATCCTCGGATTCTGGTTGTATCTAGGCCACTCGGGATTTAGAAGAAGTAAATAAAACAGGATTCTGGTTCTACATGTATCCAGTTTTATCTTAACCTTAACTAGGCCCATTTGCTTACACATAACCTGAATCCTTCCTAACTCCCTAGGCCCATTTGCTTACACATAAGCTGAATCCTTCCTAACTCCCTAGGCCCATTTGCTTACACATAACCTGAATCCTTCCTAACTCCCTAGGCCCATTTGCTTACACATAACCTGAATCCTCCAAAATCCTTCAGTAGTAAAGCAAGCACATGACATGTATGCACACATGTGTTTCTAATCTGTGATACGTGTACATGGCCAGGGACCCTCCCTGCATGCATGGCGCAATAAACAGTGTCCACTGACCTTGCAATCACTACAACAAACATGGATGTACATGTACCATGGAAAGGCAAGTATTCCTAATAACCTCAATCCTCCAAAATCTTTCACTTTAGCAAAGAGCATGTAGCATGTAACCTCAGTCCTTCAAAATCCTTTACTTTGGCAAAGAGGATTTTGGCCGGTTGTGTTGCATTTTGATGGACTCGGTACTGTATAGCCCAGACAGGGATACTTTACATGGGGCAGGGTGTCCCCACTAAGTCCAACAGTTGGGTACTAGTGTGACTGCATGGTGTTGGATTTTGGTGGATTCAGGAAGGTTCTTAGCCAAAACCATTAAGGGGGTTAGGGTTAACAGTTCATAGTTTGGACCTGGGGAGACTAGTGATAATTAACTGATCAGGCCACCCAGGGTTATCCCTCCTACACATAGAGGCCACTGTAAACCACTAAATGTCCAATGTGTTGTACACACATTGTTTGTGCATATAAGCCACACTGCCCCTTTGAAGTAATCTCCAATGTACATACATGCATACAAAGACACATGTATACCACAGTTGACCTTATTTTCAGCAGGTTATACTGTAAACAAACTCCCAATAATAAATCACCATCAGCCACTGAGACCAATAAACCATACCAAGCCTCCATCATCCATTGGGATTTTCAGCAGTTATTTTGTAAACACAGACTCTCCATAGTAACCTACCACCAGCCACCGAGTCCGGAACAAAGTAATATGCCCTGCAATATGTCAATCGCAAACCACTAAAACCAACAGACATATGAGGCATTATGTTACTATGCAGTATAGCTATGAGGAGCCACTGCCTACCATAGCAATGGCTTGGAGTGGCCTGAATGGGTTGTTTCAAAAATTTCACTGACTGTAGGAGGGTTAATAAATAAAACAATTCTCACATATCAAAACTTTGGACTTGTGAGTTTGGACTTACTGTTCAATCTCTCTCGGTAACAGTTATTTCTTAAATTCTCTGCATAGTCGGCGTCAACCGTTTGATCCACTAGATGTACACGACCAGAATATTCCTTATTAAATGTATTCTGAAAGAGAGGTGGGTAAAGAATTAAAATGATGGTCTTTGTTGACAGAGGAAAGTGTGTTTTTTTTAAAACAAATACTGCATCCCAATTGAACTATCTCAAATATTTTGAGAAATGTGATTTGTTTTCTTTTCCTTAAAGGGACAGTATCGTCACGATCAACAGGGCATGGAATCGGAGTGCTAGTTTTAGCTTGACTCAGTGACTGAAAATAATACCCCACATGATACGGTCATATTACCGTTGCTAGTGCATAAATAAGCCAGTAATTTTCAGTCACACTGTTCATCTTAAACTAGGACACCGATTCCATGCCCTGTTGAAAGTCTGCTCTGATTGTGACGATACTGTCCCTTTAATAATAAGTAAAATAGCAATTGATTTGGCTTTGCCCTTACACAGACGTATGTATGAAGCACTGCAATTAATTACATAAGTCGGTGTAAGGCCACAATCAAATTAATTGTTTATCACCCGACGCAAGAATTCCATCAATCTATAAAATTGCAATGATCCAATGTAAATATAGCAACAACAACAACAACAACAAAAAATAAAATTACCGATTAAATTGCGAAAAACAAATAACAAAAAAGCTGAACCTCTCCACAGGATGTTTTTTTTATTTTTATAAAGTATGGATGCATTTACAGACATTTTACCAGTGGTGGTCTACCGACTTTAATTCTGAACACATTTTTACCTTAACATAATACTTGACTTTATATTCGTGTGTCGTTCTTTCAACAACATATGCTCTGTAAAGAACGAAAACAATTATTAAGCACCGTTTCTTTGTTAAAGTCATCTAAACAAAATTTATTGTTTGAACCAATTAATTATAACAACATTTTACATGCTGAAACAAAATAATATAGGCATGATGCTATTAACCCTCCTACTACTACAAGGGTTAAAATCAGTCAAAATGTTGATTTTTTTTCATCCACGATATATCGGCAAACAAATATCACGATTTTCTATATAATCGCGATTATATTTTCATTCATGCATGATTGCATTCGAGCCGATAACCACAGGTATGTACCCCTCTACAAGCGTCACAATAAATCGCAAATTCGTTTGCAGAGCATGTATGTACTTCTGAAGTAGTTCGCTTTTGTTTCTCACTCCCAAAAGCTGAAAAGACTGTTCTAATTTTTGTTTCCATGGAATTTCTGACTTGACTCACAATGGCGATTTTTTTTAATCGTGATATATATACATAACAGCAAAAGAAACGTCACCCCTAAAAATATTTATTATTTTCATTTTATAATTAATATAATTTGTTTAATGAAGAATATTATGAGTATGGAGTGTAACACGAACATAATGTGTCAAATTTGGTTGACCTCAAAATTCGTCATGCATGACGTCTGAGGACACATAAGCTAAACACGTTCTCAGACTTATCAAAATTTAGGGGGTGACGTTTCTTTTGCTGTTATGTATATATTTTAATCGTGAATTACCGATATCTCGATAATATAAAAAGGTTCTCGATATCGTAATCGAATAAAAAAAAGTATCGCGATATTCGATATTATTGTGTTATCGCACAAACTTAATGCTCACCAAGGTATATCTAGTGCACTTAAAAAGTCAAACACTGTCAAACCTTACGTGTAGTAAGTACATTTACAGGTCAAAATGAGTCAACCGTTTTCGACTGGTAAAAGCATTGTTTAGTATCGTTCAGGGTGGTCAAAATGACAGTAAAAACCAGTCAAAAATGCCCCGGTGTGCACATTTGGGTCAACATGGTCGAGCGATTTAGTGCATCGGATTTGTGTTCTGATGGCCGAGTCGTCAGAATGTGGGTTCAAATCCCAACCACGACCATGGTGCTTGTGTCCTTGAGCAAGACATTTTACCATAATTGCTTCTCTCCACCCAGGGGGGTGTAAATGGGTACCTGTGAGGGCAGAGTTGGTTGTTGTGTTTGATTAGCCCTATATGCGCTGTAATGCTGTATACTCCCCAGGGAGCTGAGATGGTTTCAGGAATGATTTATGAGCCTGATGTGCAGAGGTAATAATACAATGCGCCTTGTAGCACCATTTTGGTGGATACGTGCGCTATATAAGTCCACATTATTATTATTATTATTATTATTATTATTAACAGTCAAAACAGGCAGTTGACTGGTTTTAACCTCTATAGCTACTTGCCACTAAAGTGCAGCTATAGTCGGAGGGTTAATAGAAACAAATCTGAAGACATTTTGTCTCTTGGAAACAATATTTAAACTGATTTTGCTTATTATTCAGTAGTAACCAAAGTGGAAAATCACTATTCCCACCAGGGGACAATTTCACAGAGCTACTGAGCAGAGAATTTTGCTAAGCAAAGATATGACATAAAACACAATAAAGGGGGCCACTTTGCATCCGTCACGTTAGCAGTTTTTCCAATGGTTGTTATTTATTTTTAAGTACCTGAAACCGACCAAAAAGTGTTTCAACATGTGAATGGACATGCAGGCTTATACTAGAACTAATTTGAGTTGATTTATTTTATTTTGTAATTTTTTTATTTATTTTTTTACCCTCAAATTTCCATATAAAATTGGACGGAAAAAGTTACCTCACTTTTCCGTCCATTTGTTGATGGAAATTTTAGGCTAAATAAAAAAATAATAGTAATAATCAACTCAAATTATCTTTAGGATAAGCATGCATGTCTATTCAAATGTTGAAATTCTTTTTGGGTGGTTTCAGATATTAAAAAAAAAAATTACAACCATAAGAAAAACTGCTAACGTGACGGTAGGAAAGTGGCCCCCTTTATTGTGTTTGATGTCATATTCATTAACCCTCCTATACTCTAGCTGCACATTAGTGGCAAGTTGCTACAGAGGTCAAAACCAGTCAACTGGCCTGTTTTGACTGTTGACCCAAATGTGCACACAGTTGTATTTTTGACTGGATTTGACTGTCATTTCGAGCACCCTCAACAATACCCGACAATGCTTTTTACCAGTCAAAAACAGTCGACTCATTTTGACCTGTAAATGTACTTACTACACGTAAGGTTTGACAGCATTTGACTTTTAAGTGCACTAGATGTAGCTTGGCAAGTATATCAACATTTTGACTGATTTTGACCCTTGTAGTAGTAGGAGGGCTAAGCGCTATAAAACAGACTACCAGCCAAAATGCGTGCATTTTGTATGAAAGTTTAGCTGGTTTTCCTTCCACTTCTAAAAACTTTAATTTCTTCCTCGTTTTCTTCAAATTCAATTAGCTAGACCCTGAGGGAAAACAGCGATTATCAGTGATCAGACTACACACAATAAATAAATTTAACAAAAATAAATCAAAAAGTAAATACAAAAAAAATAAACCATTTCCAGCCAGCAATCTAGTAATGTTATATTTACTGGAAAACAATAAATGCTCTTGAATGCGAAAGTAGGTGTAACCATGTCCAAGTTTTTAGCAACATGGGAACAGTTTCTTTTTTTACTTACCCTTTCTTAGAAAGACTATATGGAGAATCTTGAATGAATGCAGTAGACAGGAGTGAGATTACAACTAGCATGAGGATGGGCAGCAACTGCAGGAGAAATGTGTACCGGGCCTGCAGGGTTTAAACAATAATAGGGCATGACAAGGGAAGGTACAACGTCGGTAAAGTTGGCAGAACTGCTTCTATGAGTATGCTTACTCTCTTTGAATCAAGATATACATTGAAGGGAAGGTACAACATTGGTAATGTTGGCCAAACTGCTTCTATGAGTATGCTTACTCTCTTTGAATCAAGATATACATTGAAGGGAAGGTACAACATTGGTCATGGTGGCCAAACTGCTTCTATGAGTACGCTTACTCTCTTTGAATCAAGATATACATTGAAGGGAAGGTACAACATTGGTAATGTTGGCCAAACTGCTTCTATGAGTATGCTTACTCTCTTTGAATCAAGATATACATTAAAGGGAAGGTTACAACATTGGTCATGTTGGCCAAACTGCTTCTATGAGTATGCTTACTCTCTTTGAATCAAGATATACATGGAAGGGAAGGTACATCATTGGTAATGTTGGCAAAACTGCTTCTATGAGTATGCTTACTCTCTTTGAATCAAGATATACATTGAAGGGAAGGTATAACATTGGTAATGTTGGCCAAACTGCTTCTATGAGTATGCTTACTCTCTTTGAATCAAGATATACATTAAAGGGAAGGTTACAACATTGGTCATGTTGGCCAAACTGCTTCTATGAGTATGCTTACTCTCTTTGAATCAAGATATACATGGAAGGGAAGGTACATCATTGGTAATGTTGGCAAAACTGCTTCTATGAGTATGCTTACTCTCTTTGAATCAAGATATACATTAAATGGAAGGTACAACATAGGTAATGTTGGCTAAACTGCTTCTATGAGTATGCTTACTCTCTTTGAATCAAGATATACATGGAAGGGAAGGTACATCATTGGTAATGATGGCAAAACTGCTTCTATGAGTTTGCTTACTCTCTTTGAATCAAGATAGACATTAAATGGAAGGTACAACATAGGTAATGTTGGCTAAACTGCTTCTATGAGTATGCTTACTCTCTTTGAATCAAGATATATATTTATCTTGGTCTATTATATCCCGTGGCCGCAACGATCTTTATCCTGAGGTAAAGACTGCTTAAATAACAAACTCTTATTAGTTCATTTAAAAAAAAATTGTTATCAGGTGAGCAGAAAACGAACCTCTTCCCTAGAATGAGGTTCCTGCCGTGCGCGATACTGCCTTCTTTGTCTCGCTACGTTCCCCTGGGGAAAACCACCTCCAAAGAACATGTTGAACAGATCCTCCGGTGAGAAGTCCTCATCTGTTTGTAAACAAAAACAACAATTCCAAAAGTGAACAATAATTCTTGTGTCAGGAAAAAGAATACTTTGCAATGAGCCTTTGCCTATTTGTAAATAATGCCCAATCACAGTGCCTGTTACATGTCACACGACCACCCAATCTTAGACAAAGGCCCAATCACGATGCATGTTACATTTCACATGTCCACCCAATCTTAGACAAAGGTCCAATCACAGTGCCTGTTACATGTCACACGACCACCCATCTTAGACAAAGGCCCAATCACGATGCATGTTACATTTCACATGTCCACCCAATCTTAGACAAAAAGCCCAATCACAGTGCCTGTTACATGTCACACGACCACCCATCTTAGTTAGACAATGGCCCAATCATGATGCATGTTACATTTCACATGTCCGCCCAATCTTAGAAAATTGCCCAATCACAGTGCCTGTTACATGTCACACGACCACCCAATCTTAGACAAAGGCCCAATCACAGTGCCTGTTACACGTCACATGACTACCAACTCTTAGAAGCAATGCCCAATCACGATGCCTGTTACACGTCTCAATTCTACATTCTCATTCAAAGTATAACGAATGTACAACAACAAAACGGTCTAGTACCCCATCTCTTACCATCAAATCCTCTAGTCTCATAGTAGAATCCTCCATGATGGTGGTGGGTGTTCCGGTGGTGCCGACTGGTATTTTTAACTTGACATGACTCGTCCCCATAGAGATCATACCTCTTCCGCTTGTCTGCATCACTCAGAATTGCAAATGCTTGGCCTATGGCTGTCGAGAGATAAAGAAGATATCTTGTTATGCATGTATTCCTGTAAATGATGAAATATACAGTGCCATGGTCGAGCGGTTTAGTGCATCGGATTTGTGTTCTGGTGGCTGAGTCGTCAGAATGTGGGTTCGAATTCCAACCGCGACCATGGTGCTTGTGTCCTCGAGCAAGACACTTCACCATCATTGCTTCTCTCCACCCAGGGGTAAATGGGTACCTGTGAGGGCAGAGTTGGTTGTTGTGTTTGATTAGCCCTATATGCGCTGTAATGGCAGCAATTGAGCTGTATACTCCCCAGGGAGCTGAGATGGTTTCAGGAATGATTTATGAGCCTGATGAGCAGGGGTAATAATATAATGCGCCTTGAGCACCAGTTTGGTGGATACGTGCACCATATAAGTCAACATTATTATTATTATTATTATTATTATTATAACATTGGCTGTTTATAGCAGGAATTTTAAGTGTTTTAAAAAAAAAATTTTTATGAAAGAATCCCTAGGCGAATTACTAGGGGAATGAACCAGAACTAAGTAATTGCAACTAAATAAATGGCTGGCTAGCTAGATCAGTAACTGTATAAATTGTCCATTTAGGTAAAAAAAAACGCCCAAAAACAAGTCTCCGGTTTCTGGTCTCCGTGCGGGTCGCCACAGACCTGTACGTCGGCATTTTTAATTTTCTTTTTTTTGTTGCTATGAAACGATGTCCAATTGCAGCCAAAATTGCTGGATCGCTTGGAATTCTGCCGTGTTGTGCTTTAAACGACTTTTTCACATAGGGGTATGAACGTTTGCCCAATTTGTTAAGCCTCTCTTAGTCACCATACTTTGTATATGGGAAATTTGGTCCTCGCGTATACAATGTATCACGTATTTCCCTGCAAAAACAAAAGATCGCCGAGGAAAAAAAAAAAAGAAAAAAAAAGCATCACTGCACCGATTTTCAGAAACTGGAGACTTTTTTTTTTGCCTTACATGAATCTTGTTATGATAATATGAATTTGCTGAACAGCGTACAATGATAGAGACCTCTTTGGTGCCATCTTGGTTTTTATTGTATACACAACTCTATGGGAATTAAAATGAGACTTGTGTCCAAAATGGACTGGTGCATTTTCCACACTGTGATTGTGTCATGTGGATTTTAGTTTGGCAGTCAGGGCACAAGCCAAATGTGCACCTATCAGCTTCTCCTGCAAAAATGGGTAGCAGGCCCGGGTCTCCCTTTGGTCTAGTGGACAAAGCCCCATGAACTTCCTGGATGTTAAATTTAGGAGGATTTACAGACTCTCCACGTCCCCACAAACAAGAAACTCAAGGTTTGAACACAATACAGACATTCATTCTTTCTTTCCTTGGTGGCTACTTCTTAAATTTTGAGGCAAAGGGAGATATGTAAAAAAAAAATCCTGAAATCAGGAAAACAAATCCTGAGAAATCACAAGCCTACTTCTTACCTTTGAATGCCTCCCCTGCTCCCGGGGCGTGGTTCTTGTCTGGATGAAACTGCAGTGCAAGTTTCCTGTAGGCCTTCTTGATGTCTGTTTCGTTTGCATCTTTCCTTATGCCCAGTATCTCGTAGAAGTTTTTGCATTTCTTTATTCTGGTGCAGGGAGTAAAAGCCCACAAAACAGTTGTTAATTACATGTACCCCTAACCTTCCCAAATCCTCTAAAATCCTCTTTGCTAAAGTGAAGGATTTTGAAGGTGTCATGATCAAGCCTATCATCCCATGCGCGATAATTATGCGTAGCCTTAGCGTGCGCGCATTGCAAAGTACAGCGTGTTGAAACAGACGCAATGCCGCGTGATGAGAATGTTTTTGATATTGTTTTGTTATGGAAAATAAAGATAAATATTTCATTCTTCGGTTGGGGTCTGACTGAGAAGGAGACACACATACATATCTATGCTGTAATGCTTTTATGAATCAATAAATGTTGAATCTATTTGATATTTATAATCAACTGGAAGTCTCGAAGTAATACTTCTTGTGAATGTTTGTAACCTCTACGGACGGCATCACAAATCCAGTTAACACAAATTCTTTTACTTGCAACTTCACGACAAAGTGAAGCAAGTTAACACAAATTCTTTTACTTGCAACTTCACGACAAAGTGAAGCAAGTTAACACGAATTCTTTTACTTGCAACTTCACAACAAAGTGAAGCAAGTTAACACGAATTCTTTTACTTGCAACTTCACGATAAAGTGAAGCAAGTTAACATTATTTGTACGTCTCCGAAAGCTCACCTCTTAGTAACCCCGACTAAGGATCACCAATACAACATGGTGGGATCACCAATACAACAGAAGGATTGAGGTTACATGCTACATGCTCTTTGCTAAAGTGAAGGATTTTGGAGAATTGAGGTTATTAGTCATACTTGCCTTTCCATGTTTGTTGTAGTGATTGCAAGGTCAGTGCTTGGGTCAGTGGACACTGTTTATTGCTCCATGCATGCAGGGTGGGTCCCTGGCCATGTACATGTACATGTATCACAGATTAGAAACACATGTGTGCATACATGTCATGTGCTTGCTTTACTACTAAAGGATTTTGGAGGATTCGGGTTATGTGTAAAGCAAATGGGCCTAGGGAGTTAGGAAGGATTCAGGTTATGTGTAAGCAAATGGGCCTAGGGAGTTAGGAAGGATTCAGGTTATGTGTAAGCAAATGGGCCTAGGGAGTTAGGAAGGATTCAGGTTATGTGTAAGCAGATGGGCCTAGGGAGTTACGGTTAAGAACAGTCAAACTGATCCGGGGTGTGATTTGACAAAAGTAAAAAACCCTGAAAGATGAGTAGCAGGCCTGGGTCTCCCCTTGGTCTGGAGGACAAAGCCCCCCTGAACCTCCTGTATGTTTAATTTTGGAGGATTTACAGACTCCACATCCCCACAAACAAGAAACTAGAGATTTGGACACAATACAGGCTACTTCTTTCTTTCCTTGGTGGCTACTTCTCTTCTTTGAAGAACATTTTGAGGCAAAGGGAGATTTGAAAAATCCTAAGAAATCACAGACCTGGACTGATAAATTGGCTACTGATAATTGGTGTATAATCAGCCGAGGGTAATATTTTGTAGTACTCAAGGGAGCATACTGAGAATTGACACTAATATACCAGTTATACACAATTTCTTTTTCTCCGAAAGGCACCGAGCTACTGCTCCCGCATTGCCAAATCCCGCATAATTTGTAATCTACAGTTCAAGTTGATGTCATCACAATGTCCATAGCACATGAAACTAACCTCAAACTCACAGAAACACAAAAACTGATTGTATCACTATGTAATAGTCTCTCTTAAGTTGTGCGCAAATGTGCGAGGTAACATCAGCGATTGCCGATTGCTATGGCAAAAACCTCACTTTGTGGCTACAAATTTCACGGCGTCAACAATGGTGACGTCACGATACTTCACCTAGTGGCATACATTCATTGCTCAAAATCTCCCAAAATATAATTTCCAATCCTCACTTTCGACTACACTTTCCTCTCCTTAAGTGAATCCTCTATCATCTTTGAAAGGAAAATCTGTCATATTTGTCATATTTGGATAGAAAAATGGTGGTTGTGTTCTACATTCTACGTTCTACAAGTGAAAATGTTAAAACGGGGCCTACTTCTCAATTTAGAGTACTTGCTTAGCCATCTGTGCAGATTTGCATACATAATAAATACAAGGTAAAGTCTGTACAGAGACATGTTGGCTCATCAGGCCGGTGTTTATCTTGGGTAGAATGTCGTATCCAACCGCCACTATTTCTCATTCAATATAACCAATACGATGACTTCCTCAATCATGTCAGTTAGATCTTGTCAACTCACCATCATGACCAACACGATCATTGTACTTGCGCAGTGGCAACTATAATAGGATCCTTCTATTTTCTGAAGGGGAGGCTTTTTTTAGAAGGGAAATAAAGTCCAAAAACCATCATAAAACTAAAAGTGGATTTTAAAGATAGTTTTCGCTTTCTGTCCCCCAAAAATCGATAGAATAATTTTTTAACTGGTTAGTGGTTGCAAAAAAATTCAAAAAAATCCTTAAAAAGTGGCGGTCGGATACGACATTCTTTCCTTTATCTCTGATTTCATTTGCATGCCAGTCTATCAGATGCTAGTCTATGGTAGGTAAATTCCCCAGCTATTGCTGGTACTTATTTATACTCCTGGGGATCGGGAGAAGCAATTATAATGAAGTATCTTGCTCATGACCACAAGAAACTCGAACACCAGCAAGAAACTTGACAAGAAATCGGGAAAAAAAAACTTGGAACACCACATTCTGGCGGCCACCAGAACACAATGAGGCACCAAACCGCTCGACCATGGCACCCCATACCAATTATGTACCTTCCCTTCAAATGATTTGAAATCAACCGATCGGATTTCTGCCCTTACACCGAGGTATATATGAAGCACTGTACCCTCAGTGGTATCTGAGTGTCTGTGGAAAAGAAATCCACAGGCGACTTGAGCAGGAAATGAATAATAATAATAATAATTATGGACACTTATATTAATAATAATAATAATGTATAGATTTATATAGCGCACGTATCCACCAACTAAGTGGCGCTCAAGGCGCATTATATTATTATCCCTGCTCATAAGGCTCATAAGGCTCATAAATCATTCCTGAAACCATCTCAGCTCCCTGGGGAGTATACAGCTCAATTGCTGCCATTTCTAGCGCATATAGAGCAAACCATCTCTGCCTTCACAGGTACCCATTTAACCCCTGGGTGGAGAGAAGCAATTATGGTTAAGTGTCTTGCTCAAGGACACAGGTGTCACGGCCGGGGCTCGAACCCACACTCTGCTGCTGGCAACACCAGAACTTGAGTTCAGTGCGCTAGACCGCACGACAATCCACTTTACGTGCATTATACAACACACCAGTATCTGCCAAGTTTGACGCTCATGACGCATGAGCATTATTACCCCTGTCATCGGGCCAGTTATATCATTTCTTAGAACCATCTCAACTCCCTGGGGAATATGCAGCCCATTCTGCCAAATGTGTAGCGCAACGAGCTTAATCAAACACAATTACCATCTCTGCCCTCACAGGTGCCCATTTATACTCCTGGGTGATAGAAGGAACTATAGTTAAGTGTCTTGCTCAGGGACACAAGCACCATGGTCGTGGCCAGGATTCGAACCCACATTCCGACGACTCGGCCATCAGAACACAAGTCCGATGCACTAAACTGCTCTCACCAATCCTGATGACGATAAGAGCATGCTAATCGAAACATCCCCATGGTTTTCCCTGAACCACGTTCTCACTTAGGGATAGTTGAGAAACAAGTTGCCTGATATTGGTTCTCCCCTGAACCATTATCTCACTTAGCGACAGTTGTATACAAGTTGTGCGATAAGGTTCTTAAGCAGAACTTATACCTCACTAAAGCCCTTTTCACACGACAAACGCAAACTAGGGTCCTTGGTCTCGGGCGCCAGTTGTATTGACCACGGACGTTGGTCAAACTCGGATACGATCTTTCACACGGCGAAGAAACCAACGTCCCGTGTTACATAGCCTTCGTCTTTTGGGGTGTCAAAGGTCAACATTGTTTATAGTGCAGTTAACTGGTATCCGCACAGCTAGCGTGGAAATGCTATTGCATGTATTGATTACCATTCATTTTCCCGCGCTATCGATTTAAAGGCATCCTGGGAAATTTTCTTCTTGCGCGCATGCGTGGTAGCTCTCGCGAAACAATGGTCCTTGGTCTCTGTGCGGTTTGTTCATTCACACGGCCTATCGTGGTGAACTTTCACAACGGTGTGTTTTTTTGTTGCTGGTCTCGACCGTGGTCAGGAAAAGACTACGGAACTGTGTTTGTGCAGAGCAGAGGTAATAATAATAATAATAATAATGTGTGGACTTATATAGCGCACGTATCCACCAACTGAGTGGTGCTCAAGGTACATTTCACACGAAGTGTATTTGACAACGTTGTGTTCTTAGGACCATGGAGCCCCTGCTTATTTCCCTCGTGTGAAAAGGGCTTTAGCGACAGTTTAGATAAACACATGGTGTTACCGCAAACCGAAACGATATCAATACTCCACCGTGGAAAGCCTTAAATCTTATACCACCACATCCTGCCCACTAGTGCAGACGTGCCACAGTCCCACAAAGGCTGTGCCAGGTATCCGGACACCCGACCGTTCTAATTACCCGTAAACAACCCGTAAACAACCCGTAACATTTGGACTTAACATTTGAGTGGTGCCAACAGAAATCTGTGACTCTTGAACAACGTAATGTTTACACTTTCACAGACAATTTTATTTGTCAAGAAGAGATAACACATTTGTAGTATTTTACAGACAGTTTCCACACACTTTCCTCCAACTGATTCATTGTGATACATTGTATCGAATCTTTAAGACTGCTATTAGGGCCTGGCCAGAGGGAATGTTAGCCTATTGTTTGCAGTTACTGGATTAGTGCATGCTTTATGTCTGCAGTGGGAGTGTGTGCCCTGAACTGTTAATAGAAGGGATATTATTATAGGTGATGTCCAAATTAATTGTTGCGCTATTAACCCTAACCCTCCTAAATCCTCTATAATCCTCCGGAGGATTTGGAGGATTTTGGAGGAATGAGGCACGTTCGAAATTCACCAATTGGAGGATTATGGAGGATTGAGGAGGGTCGTGCATTTGATAGTGGAGGATTATGAAGGATTGAGGCAGTGAGTTTCATGCATAAACTCAAGTTGGAGGATTATGAAGGATTGAGGCAGTGAGTTTCATGCACAAACACATTTCGGAGGATTATGATGGATTGAGGAAGGTACCTGGTAATTAAGGCTAGGGAGTTAGGGTTAATAAAAAAAAGTGTTGTTGAAATGAAAAATGAAAATGGGTATCAAAATTTCTTAATTTTAGGTATCCGGTTTCCAAAATACCCGGAAATAATGTCATATCCGACAGCCACTTTTAAGGGTTTTTGGGGGATTCTTTTGCAATTACTAACCAGTTAAAAAATGATTCTATCGATTTTGGGGGTACAGAAAGCGAAAACTATCTTTAAAATCCACTTTTATGATGGTCGGATACGACATTATTTCCGACATCCACATTACTTGTTGTGCTATTAATAAAAAAAGTGTTGTTGAAATTAAAAATGAAAATGGGTATCCAAAGTTTCTTGATTTTGGGTATCCGGTTTCAAAAATATCCGAAAATGCACAGCCCAACGTCCCATCTCTTTGAAACCAATTACACACCTATTTACACCTTTCAGCTGTTCCTCTGTATAGTCCCTATTCAGACCTCCATTGGTCTCTGCTTTACTCTCTCTGGACCCCGATGTGTGCCTCTGTCTTGTGGTTGATGCCGGCCCGTTTGATGACGTCCGGTGCTGCCCTTGTTGTGTGTTGGGAGGATCTGTCGAGTCTGTTGATGACGAAGAGCTTTCCTCTGATTGGTTCTCAAGCTGGTACAGGATGTCTATTGGAAGAATGAAATAGTTTAACAGATGAAATAAGACTAACTTCCGATCACTCTTGTGTTTATAAGCCTTATCGCTAATAGCAGCTGCAAATAATTGTGGGATGTCTGTGGGCGCAACAGCGCCACTGCGTGCCGCGCGGACAAACAAAATATTATTGACGTCACAAAAGCTGCGCCAAACAGATGCCCCTTTTTGTATCCCTGTATGCTTTGCGGCAGTTGCTTCAGTGCTATGGCTTATGTATGTATGTATGTTTTTGTATGTATTTCCGTTAAAACAGGGCCTACTTCTCTATACTCTATATAGAGTACTTGCATGACTTGGCATACAAAAAGATAAACATACATGTACATGACATAAGCAAATGTCTGGCCATGTGAATTGTCTGGTAGTCATGCTTAGAATTTTATTTTTTTTTCCCCCAAAAATTACCTTAGGCATAATGATACTGTTATTAATTTTATTGTTTTAAATTATAAAAACATGAATGATAAAAAACATGTCATGGCCTGGTTTCTGATTAATTTTTATGGAGTACCTATAGAATGCACGGCCAAATTTTCAACACCTTTTTTCCCTTTTTCTGAATTTGACCTAGGGAGTAGGAAGCACAGTTGTGACTTGTGTATTTTTAAGTAGGTATGTGACAAAACGCGTCAGTACACGCTGTGTTTTCGGCCCTGTCAATGGTGACCGCATTTTGCGGCTATGCTTTTGTGCTGTTTTATTTGCGGCCGGATACCAGTTAACCAGGGGCATCCTCAGCAAAGTTAATTGTTCAGTGAGATAGAGGAAATCATACGCTACAACCTCTGCTCAATTTTTTTGGTTATGCGATACGTTAAAGTTGGGTTACGTGCATTTGAAAAATTCATCCGAGAAAGTCAGCGTAATTCTACCCGAGGTTAAGTTAGATTTCGTTTAAAAACATATACATTCTTACATTTATGTATGGATTTACAAAACCTGAAAATATAAAGGTAATTGTACGATTCCCACACCCTTCTTTTTAATCCGCAATAATTGTTTCATATGATTATCGATAGGCATCGGTCATGTCGGTGCACACAAACATGGCGGTTACACGCGTGATCGAAAAATGGCCTACATGAAATGTAGACGTCATACGCGTCACAGATACTCGCCATATATGGCAATTTTCATGAATGAAATTGCCGCTCATGCGCATATACTTGCCTATGAGTCACTCGCTGCGCCTTTACTCGATAGAGCTCGTGATTTATCTTTCTAATGGTACCAAAATCTTACGATTTGGGCGTTTTCTTCAATTTATTCTGGAATTTCTTTGATTTCAACCTGAGGATCAACAACTTGGATTCGTTGCCAATGGTCATCACACTAATTGACAAATTAATCAATTGTGTTTACTGATTGTTAATCAATATCAATTATCATAACATAATCATAATGTATAGTCATTGTAATGTCTTTTGTGAAATTTTTATGAGATTCTGACTTGTAATAAGAAAGTTACAGTGCACCAAAGTAAATAGAGTCATGACGTACCCCAAATAATGGTCACAAATTTTCTTATGTTTTTCTTGATTTTTGGAGGCCGAAATTTCACCACCAATTCCCGAGTTTAAAATAAATGTAACTCTATTAAATTTTCACCTAGAACAGTGATCTATACATCATTTTAAAGTTCTCTTTAAGGTCACTGGTATCCATTTCAGTTAAATTGGGTGAAGTTTGAAATTTTTGTCACATACCTACTGTATTCTATAGTTGTACCATTTTGATATTAATTTTGATGTAGCCCATTGCAACACAGTTTTCATGTTTAAAGATTAATGATTATTATATTTGCAATCTTAAATTCATAAAATCATATGTCACTACCGGCACCTGTGCACTCCCACTGCGCGATCGATTACACATCATCAGTGGTGGCGCTGTTCATCACGATCGCGATTCGTGAAAAAAATATATTTTAAGAGAAGATTCCCCGAAGAAATCCCTACCTTTAGCTCTCTGTGACGGATATAGTCTCTGTGCTTTTTTCAAGAATTTTATTGCCTTTACTTTGTCCCCGACAGCGATACTTTGCTGGGCTATTTTAATACATTTTATACTCTCATCTCGATTGCCTTCCATGATTAAATCTTTTCTACACACAAATCCTATGCAGTCGTCAGGAGCACAGTCGATATGATACATGTACATGTACATACAGTGTACATATGTAGTACTAGTACACGACTCATGTACATACATAGTTATGGATGTACACGTACATACACGAATATGTATGTGTTGTGTACTGACTATGCATTACGTAGTGCATAATAATATGTACAATGAACTGGTATCCGCAATACATTACCCGTTTAAAACAATTTTCTCGAGGGAAGATAATTTTGTAAATTTACTGGCATAAATATAAATACAAGATGAATTCGTATTTATCTAAACATTGAAAATAATTAACAAATAATTTAAACATGCTCTTGAAAAGAAAACAAAAGTGATGAAATGTTCTGACTGTAACCTTTGAACTGGGACTAGATAACCGCCTCTTGAAAATATTGTTGAGCGGTATTTGTATTGAGCACTGAAACGGTGTAGACTGGTATCCAGTCCAATTGTACATACAGCGCTTCTCTTTGAACCCATCCCACATATTGTGCCCGTGATCTGACCATGTGACTATGATGATCGATTACACTGTAAACATTGACACAATGACAGTCGATAGAAGCACATATTTAAGTGAGAGATAACGACTGTGACACAGCAGCTAGCTAGCTGCATGCGGTGCTTTTATTCGGCATTTCTTGTATTGTAAGGGGTGTTGCAGCCGGATGACTGGACTCACACAGTGATCACCGCTGAACAACAACGCAACAACAATTGATGGTGAGATTTAGAAACCACTCAACTCAGCGCCACGCCGCCTATACAGCACAAAGGTGTTTACAACAGTAATTCAACTTAAAATAAGCCGACAAAGTTTACTATTTATAGGCCTACTAGTACTAGTACTAGGCCTAAGTTCACTCGACTAACTAGCCCCATTCTAGGGCCAGTAGGCCTACACTGGAATCCCTCCGTATCTTCATGGAGGTAGAATAAGATCTTTGAGTTTGACCCTAGCCATGCTAGCCCCACATCATTGTTAATTTGTACACAAAAGAAGCGATTTTCCCTTTTTTCAACTTTTGATCTGCGAATTGTTACAACCTAAAACTTTGTGATTAACTGTTAGGTAACCTTCCCCAAGCAGACACTTTTGGCAAAAAATCCATTATTCTGGGATAGCTCACTTTCATGAAAATTTCTAAACATTTTTGAAATTAAAAAAAAAATAATAATAATATATTTAAATTTCACAAAAAATCTCACAATAGCAAACTTTATGCCAAACCCCCAAAAGTGTCTACTTGGGCAAGCTTACCTAATCACAAAATTTCAGATTGTAATAATTAGCAGATCAAAAGTTGAAAAATCACTCCTTTTTTGTACATGTGGTGCTAGGGCCAAGGAGGGAGTCCAGTGTATTGGCCCTAGAATGGGTCTAACTTATTTTAGCCAAGTTGGCCTAGCTTGCTCTTTATAGTTATAAAACTATGGTTTAAAGCATACAGGAAGGAAGCTTCCTTCCTGCATGTTTAAATCATGCAGGTAAGTTAGAACTAATTCTACCTCCATGGTTTCAACTGAAAAATGCAAATAATTTGACCAAACCTGTTTGTATCTTCAGTTGAAAAAAATAAATTTAAAACAAATAAAACCACTAGCATTTAGAACTATAGTAGGCTCTATTTAATTGCCTGTTTCTTGTAAAATTATATTAATATAAAATATGATGATGAAATAACTTGCACTCGTATGTTTTGTTGCTCATTAATCATTAACATTTACCTGATAAAAGTTATTATTATTTAAGCTGCAGCTACATTTTTTAAATGTTTTTAAAAAAATTGCATTGTCACATTTTTACAATTTATAATACAACAGTTTGTCAGCAGTTTTGTAAAAATTCACCCAAAAAATTAATCAGTATGTTTTGTTAAGACTGAGAATTTCTTGTAGTAGGGTTTTCAGTTGAAAAATTATTCCTAAACCAATATGCTCAATATTTATATCAAATTAACCCTCCTATAGGTTTAACACTCAAAGACACTCAAAATGTTTATGTCTCTCTTAACCCATTGACTTTGTGCAGTGCACTCAAATACACTCAAAATTTGTATGTAACTCCCAACCCATTGACTTTGTGCAGTGCACTCAAATACACTCTAAATTTGTATGTAACTCCCAACCCATTGACTTTGTGCAGTGCACTCAAATAAATGCAAGGACATGTGGCTAGGAGGTAAAACTAAAACCACTCAACAGTACATACACAGCTCTGTGACTCTGTGGTTTGACCTACTAATTGGCAATGCACCCAAAAATACTCGAGTGACTGTCTGTGAGTGCCGTGCTGACTGGGCCAAATTTCAGCCTGGGCATAGGAGGGTTAAAGATCTTGATGAAAGAAATACAATGGTTTTTAATTCAAGAAAATCGGACGAGTAGTTTTTGAGGAATCCTGTTTTATTTAATCAATTATACAGCATTCGATGAAGTGCGACTGTCCATACACTGTGTACATCCCTAATGACACCAAAACCGTTGAATCAGCCTACACACACCGTGATACACACGCACAGCGTTCGTGCTCGTTTCCCTCATAAGAGCTTTTGAAAGGGTGTAAAAAATACACTCTCCGCTCAAAACTAAACAAAATTACGGCTCAAAACTTTCACATATGATAGAAAAGAGGTGTAAAATTCATTCAGACACCGCTTACCTTTCAACTTGAAGATTTCACCTCGAAAAAATGGTGTTTACTTTTATCTCTTCGTAAATTCGGTTGTAGAGTAGTTATGGAGATCGAGCAAGCATGGGTATGTAAAGGAGCCCTTTGACTCAATAGGGAAACCCGTTTTCATGTCAATCACAATGTACTCGGATGCGGAGACAGCTCTGAAGTGGATGCCCTCAGCAGAGCGCGGCAAATTTTACGGGCTGAATGCGCCCGATCTCGGAACACTTCGCGAAAGGCTGGGCGGGACGAGAATGGTCCATTCATAAAAACCTAGGCTTTTGCACGTACTTCCGATTGCTATTTTATGTACATTGTTGGATAGCTGAAACTATAAGCTTTCCAATGAGCTATTACATGTAAGATTTCGACAGGTAAAAGTAATATAATTTTTTGATTTAAAATTTTGATGTTTTTTGTTGCGGGCGATGCGCTGTGCGTGTGGAGGGCTTCGGTCAAGCACGTACGAACTGAAAACCCAACTTGTAGTATTACTAGTGCTAGTACAACGATCTGTATTTTCATTGAACGTGTAAATTCCTTTTGAGCCTTGATGGAGTAATATGGTGGGGAGGGGAGGGGGAGGGGCTGCTGGGAGGAAGGGGGAGTGAAATGGAATTTAGTTAGCCCTATTCTAGGGCCAATACACTGGACTCCCTCTGTACCCTTGGCCCTAGCCCCACGTGTACAAAAATGGAGCGATTTTTTTCAACTTTTGATCTGATTATTATTATGATCTAAAAGTTTGTGATTAGATAAGCTTGCCCAAGTACACACTTTTGGCATAAAGTTTGCTATTGTGAAATTTTTGTGAAATTTTAATATATTATTTTTTTTTTTAATTTCAAAAATGTTTCAAAACTTTCATGACAGTGAGAAATCCCAGAATAATTGATTTTATGCCAAAATGTCTGCTTGAGCAAAGTTACCTCATTGCTAATTTTTAAGTTGTAATGATTAGATCAAAAGTTGAAAAACAAAATTAAAATCGCTCCAAGGGCCAAGGATACCGAGGGAGTCCAGTGTATTGGAGACTTCTTTTAGAAAATATTGTTTGTTGTTGCTTTACTGCAGTAATATTATTGATCAAGTAATGTTTATGACTAAAAAAAACTTCACTTCTAAAACCCTTTTTCTTGTTTGCTCAGATAAATATTGAACAGAGCAAAGGCTATATTAACTCTCTGAAGTGCACTGACAGCTACAGTGAAGATGGAGATGATTTCAGCCAAACGTTTGTTCCTCATCCTATGCACGGCGACGCTTCTTTGGGATGCACGGTCAAGTGCCGAGCAAACGTTTCTGGATGGCACAGACCAAATGAAAGAAATCCTAGCCCTGTTTGGTCTCGGTGACGCGGCAGCCTCCGAGATGGACACGTGTGATACAATGATGAAAAAATTGTCAGCTTTTCTTAAAAAATACGCTCCGCATGATGTGGAGAAGAAGTTCAGCGAACTTCATCTTGAAGGTGACTTCTGCAAATCAAAACTGGTGCATGATCCCGATGTCAAGTACAATGTGGTAAGTGTGGATAAAGAACAAATAAATTTTAAGCATACAATATTGCATGTATTTTGTGTTATTTTTCAGCCAATTTTAGGCAAATTTGTTTTAATTAATGAGGAAAATTGCTTGAAAGCTGTACCAAATTTTATTTTTTTATTTTTTTATTTTTGTTGCTGTTTTATTTTCTGCAACTCGGACAGCAAAGACAAGAAATATAATTAAACATATCATTTGGTTATTGGCATAAATTTAAAT
Source organism: Zoroaster sp. YZ-2022 (assembly GCA_029582265.1). Classification (NCBI taxonomy): domain Eukaryota; kingdom Metazoa; phylum Echinodermata; class Asteroidea; order Forcipulatida; family Zoroasteridae; genus Zoroaster; species Zoroaster sp. YZ-2022. Next base: position 13,230,013 of record CM055824.1, read on the forward strand.
TACAATAAAGACAGTTATTTGAAAAACATTCAAAAGAATGTTCCACTTGATTTCAAATTTGTACATGTTTTTGTTGTTCTTAGCAATCTGTTTTTCAAGATGAAAATTAAATTTATTTAAGGCCCAAAATAAAAAAAATTCTTTTTTTTGTTGCTATAAAATGATTGCAGCCAAAATTGCTGGATCGATTGTAATTCTGCCGTGCTATGTTTTAAACGACTTTTTCACATAGGGGTATGAACGTTTGCCCGATTTGTGTATATATGGGAAATTTGGTTCCTGCGTATACAATGTATCACGTATTTCCCTTTTGGCAAAAAAAAAGATGGCCGAAAAAAGAAAAAAAAGGTGCGCCACCACACCGATTTTGAAGCCGACCAGAAACCAGAGACTTTTTTTTTTTTTTTTTTGGCTGTAGGGTTAAGTTACCGATGAAAGATGTTTCATTTCATTTCATTTCATTTATTAATTTCTCAGGTAAAAACATTAAAATACAGACATTATAAATAAAATACATATTAAACAAGAGGCAAGAATTAATAAATATACACAAATTGATTAGACAATAAACATTTTAAAGACAGGACAAATGGCACACCTGAAGGATTACAAAAAAGTAAACTTAATTACTATCGAGTTGTTTTCCGACTGCCATTAGACAATACATAAAACCACAAAAGAAGACAAATTAAAATGGGCACTATAAAAAAAAGAGATAGAAATGTGATATATATATATATATATATAAAAGTACTTTAAAAAAAAAAATTTAAAAAAAATTAAAAAAAATTAAATTTTTTTTTTAAAAATACTCAAAAGATAAAAAGTTATTTAATTTCTGTCATAGCTACCCCTGAACCTGGCACCAGCAAATGATCTCTGAGTAATTTAGTAAATGAGCTAAGGCTAAAAACAATGGCATCTTTGACTTCCGAGGGCAAAGCATCCCACAGCCTGGGAAAACGGTTAAAAAGAGAGTGATGCACTGCATTTGTCCTCGCCCTTTGGTGTTGAAATTTAACAACATTAGAGTGTCTAGGGTTAACAACAACAATGTTATCAATAGGTAAATCAAACTTGTTGTGTAAGCATTTAACAACAAACAAAATGGCAAGAAAATGAATCCTGTTATTTAACAATGGGAGGCCCAATTGAAAGCAGCGGTCTGTATAGCACATTTCCCTGTCAGAGTTAAACAAAGCCCTTCTAGGTAAGCCTAGACAAAAACGAGTAAATCGCCTCTGAACCCTTTCCAATGTGTCCTGCTGGGTAGATAAAGCAGGGCACCATACAGGTGCTGCATACTCTAGTAAAGGCCTACTTATAGAACAGTATAATTTAGTAAGAATTTTAGTGTTTCTAGATTTAATTACCCTCCCCAAGAAACCATTGAGCCGAGTAGCTTTGGAGGCAATACCGTTTATGTGTTGTTTCCAACTTAAATCCCTCGATATGATGAGACCAAGGTACTTATAGCTGTCAACATTTTGTAGTATTTGAGAACCGATGTTATAAATAGGTTTAGGAGGATTTCTAGAGCGAGTAACAGTCATAAGTTTACATTTCTTTGAGTTCAGCATCATATGATTCAATTCACACCAAGTGCCTATGTGCTGCAGGTCATTCTGGAGTGCCAACTCGTCATCCCGGTTTCTGATAACCCTATACAGCACAGTATCATCCGCATACTGTCTCAGATTTGATTGCACACAGAAAGGAATGATGCAATATATATTTTTTTGGATGTTTCACTTTGATCATACGATTGCTGTTTGTTTTGATTTTATTGTTTATTTGTAGAGTGGACTTATTGCAAGTCATGGGTATCCAGTTGAGGAACACGAGGTCCACACAGCCGACGGTTTCATTCTCACCCTACAACGCATACCGCATGGCCTTAAAAACATGAACAAAGGTCAGTTTCCTTATCAGGGAAGGAATGGCATGTTCATGTGATACTGTATCAAAACAGAAACCAAGAATTTGTTGTTGTAAGGCTAATATAAAAAACACTTGGGTTTCTGGTCATGCACGTGGTGCCTCATGATCAGACCTGCATGTCAGTAAAAAAACAAAAAAAAATGCTCGGGTCTGAATCGAAGCACGGAGACCAGAAACTGGAACCTTTTTTTATTTGGCCTTGTTTGGCCTTGTAATATTTCCAGTGTTGTAACTTCTTTTAACAAAGGTGGTTTGTAGGGCTGTGCGTTTTCGGATATTTTTGGAACCGAATACCCGAAATCAGGAAACTTCGGATACCCGGATACCCGTTTTCATTTTTGTTGAAAACATGCCTCTGGTGGTGTACAAATACATGTACTGTAAATGGTAACAAATTGACTTTTATAATATAGAGGATACCATACTGTCGATCTTTTCTTTATTGGAGTGTAATCTCTTGAATTTAAAGATAATTGTCTGTACAATTGTGACCCGCTCTATCGTAATGAGAAATGTCCCCCAAATATGAAAAATGGAGATATGCATACCATCTAACGAACATTTAATGGGCTTTCCAATGAAGCCAAACATAAATGTGTCCCTTTTTCCGTTCCGAAGTTATTAAACAAAGAAGTTGAGATACTGCTGCGATTGTTACAGAAACGTTTTACGAGAAAAACGGCTTTGAAAAAAGTATGCGCTGCGAACAAAAAAAAAAATGTTTGAACTTCGCGTGCTGTGTGTGCTACGTGTGGGGCCGCGCTGTACATAGTATCTGAACTTGAACGAAATAACTTACCGTGGCAACGGTAATCTTCCGGAAAGGCTAGAATCACAAAATTTATCAGGCGTATGGACCATGTCTTTAAGAATACTCTGTGAAAGTTTAACGTCAATGCTCAAATTACTTTAGAAGTTCTGGGTCTCTGAATGTTTGATAAACAAACACTGTCAAACAACGATCATGCGCCTACTCGTGTACGTGAAGAACGTGACCTATACTACTATACAATGCATGACCTCGTCGCTCCCGGTGCCCAGTGATGCGCAGTGCACATGTATGTACGACTATACGTCTGCTGCATTATTCAGTATTCAGACAGTGATGTCATTGATAAAATTACAGAGGTCACATCATGACCTTTCTAACAGTACCAAACATGCATGCTAAATGATAATGGCGCGGCTCGAAACGGCGCTTACAAAAGGAGTTCAAACTCGTCTTTTTTGAGCTAACGAGGACGATTTGCAACAAAAATGGACACAGACACGCTTGAGAAAAGGTCTTTATTTTCTACTTTATTGATATTTTTCTCAAAAAGTAAAATAACACACACAAACTTTGATATTTAAGGTGCCTAAATACACAAAAACCTCAATCGATTTCAATGCGATTTTTTTTTTACGTTATGTGAACTTCAGAGCTTGTTTACGCGAAACGGTCCCTTGGGGGACATTCCTCATTACGATAGAGCAGGTCACAATTGTCTGTACAATTGTTCAAGAGTCACAGATTTCTGTTTGCACCGCTCAAATGTTAAGTCCGAATTTTAAAAAGTCGTTTACGGGTAATTGGAACCGAAAAAATGGAACCGGGTAATGACCGTTTCGGTCGGGTATCCGGATACCCGGCACAGCCCTAGTGGTTTGTGAAGATGAGATGACAACTCATGATAAAAAAAAAAGGTCAGGTGATGTCTGCAATGAGTAAAATGCCTGCATTGAGTAAAAAGTTATTTTTTTATATATATTTTTATATTATATGTGTCTGTATGTTTGTGCTTTATAGTTTTAATTGTTCGTTGTGTTGGGGTGATTTTGTTTTCTTCTCTTCACATGTTATACCCACTGGTCTTAAATGCTTTTCTTGAGTCCTGTTCGTAGTTATATAATGTCTCTGTATGTAGGGATGGGCAGTGCTGCATTGCGCTGGTAGATTGGACTGTGGGAGGTATGGGGGGGTGGGATTTATGGGTTGTTCTCCTTGGTTTTTTTTTATAGCCCATGTAGTTTTGCCCACCTGTTATTGATGTGTTTATTTTTTTAATCAATCAGTGTCTATTTTTCTTCTTTTTTAAATAATCTTTTTATAATTCTGTATACACTGTCTTTTATCGAAAGATTTTAACAAATTTCTATTTTTGATACGTGAAAAAGTCACAACTAAATAACTGTGGCCCAAGGGCCTTCATACCCAGAACCACTGATATTACAAAAATAAATTGCAATAAATATGTAGTTATTTAGTTAACTTTTCATGCCCTGGCATGTACCACTGGTAATGTTCTGTTTTCTGTTTATCTATATATTTTAATAAATTTTTATTTTTATCACAACTAAATAACTGTGGCCCAAGGACCTTCATACCCAGAACCAAAAATTACAAAAATAAATTGCAATAAATATGAAATTCACACCAAAGTTCAGTTTGGAGAACTGTGTTACAATAATTAATTTTATTTTATTTACACTACTTAAGACTTCTTGACAGTGCCTGTGTTTTGAAGTCAATGTTCCTTTTTACTGTTCTCGGATTAAATCGGATTAAATGATCATCTCACCTGTTACTGTAAAGTGCTATTTTGAGCATGTTGCAATACTTTTGGCCAGTGAGTGTACATGAAAAAGTCACAACTAAATAACTGTGGCTCAAGGACCTTCATACCCAGAACCACTGATATTACAAAAATAAATTGCAATAAATATATATACTACTCAAAACAATTTAGGGAACACCGGAATAATCTCAGTTAAAGCAAGATCATTTATTTCAGATAAACACAATGTTTCACAGAATTGATGAGAAACAACTGCACAATGAAACAGATGATAAAGGATGCATGTAGTGATTACACATTTCATGACATGATTACTGAAAGAGAGAGGGGGTTGCAAATGAAAATCCCGGTTCATGGAACATTTCAAACCTATTTGATGTTAAAAATCCGGTGTTCCCTAAATTGTTTTGAGTAGTATATATCAGTGGTTCTGGGTATGAAGGCACCCGGGCCACAGTTATTTAGTTAAGTTTTTAATGCCCTGGCATGTATGTACCACTGGTAATGTTCTGTTTTCTATATTGTCTTATGTTTGTTGTTTATTATGCCGAATAAATAATAAATGAATTCTTAATTAAAACTTCTGAATCTAAAGGCTGTATTTAAAAACTCAAAATCTCGGTTTTGTGACCAAAATATTACCTTCTTAATTTTGAATATTTTATCCATATAATTTTGTGAATAAAAAAAAAGAAGCTATAATTGTAAAATATTATTTTCCCAACATGTTCAGAAACCCTCAATTTTAAACGGAAAAAAAAAATAAGATTGTAAAAAAAAACTTGTTGGTTTTTTTTTTTTACATCAGGACCCAAAGAAGTGATGTTCCTCCAGCATGGTCTGACGGCTTCCGCTTCTAACTGGGTAACCAACAAACCCAATCAGAGCCTAGCCTACCTCTTAGCTGATGCTGACTATGACGTCTGGCTCGGTAACTCCCGCGGTAACACGTACAGCAAGAAACACGAGACCCTGAAACCCGACCAAAAGAAGTTCTGGGAGTGGACGTAAGCAGGATAATGATGAGGGAGGGACAGTGAATGACTTTGGCTTGTGTCGCTTTATCACTTTAGCAAAGAGCAGCACAAAATTCGCGATTTGCTGATCAAAATTCACGATTTGCTGATCAAAATTAACGATTTTGATTCCAAAGTTAACCATCAGAATGTGGTCGCAGAATTACATTAAAGTAAAGACTGTTTGCAGTGACACCATGTAAGAATTCTCTTTTTGAGTAGTAATTAGTTCTGAAAAGAACTGGTCGGTCACACCTTGACGTTTCAACGTTTCGACCAGTATGCCCTGATCATGAGGACGATCAGAGCATACCGATCGAAACGTCGAGTTGTAACCTCCATTTCTTTTCAGAACTAATTACTACTCAATAGAGGATTTCACATGGTGTCACCGCAATTAGTCTTGCGTATCCTCTTCACCATGCAAAGCTACAAGTTTTACCCATGCTCTGATCGTCTTCAGGAGAATGAAGACCATCAGAGCATACTGATCGAAACGTCTTTTAAGAACCACTTACTACTCAAAAGGTAATTTTTACATGGTGTCACCGCAAACAGTCTTTACTTATCCTTTTACTTAAATCCTTTTCACCATGCAAAAGCTACAAGTCTTAAAATTATATTTGCTTTGCAAAATTTTTAACCAAAATAGTTCCCTGACGTACCCACCAATTTGTAACCAATTTTTAACCAAATAGTTTCCAGTGCTAATTGTTAAGCACAACATATTCTGCTAAAGTACCCACCAGTTTGTAAGCAGGGCAAAAACATTGGGCCCTACTCCTAGCCATTAAAGTTTAAGCTTTAAAATTTATCCAAAATCAAATTTTCGTAACTAGAGGAAGCTTCCCGGTGCAAATATCGGACCAATTACACTGGTCAACAATTTTTTTAAAGTTGTCTGCTTCGGGGATAAAATGTGCTATTTATTATGGATTTTGATGTGCTGAATTCAAATATGACAATTAAAATTGCCGATTGGCTACTGTTTCCAAGATATTTAAGTTTTTACATTTTACGTACTATGTATATGGTGTACATAGCAGAGTTTTAATCATGAATTATCATACGCTATTCCCATACGTGTACACATGTACATGTAGATCTTGAAAACTAGAGCCAATCAACAATTTTAAGCATCATTTCCATTCTCACTGACCCATAATTAGTCAAGTTTGACTTCATTTGTTTCGGAAGCATTTTGGCTGTAGTGTTACATGGAGCTACTAAACAGAGAATTTTGCTAAGCAAATATAAAACAGACTTACCAGCCAAATTTAAATTTGTTTTATATGAAAGTTTGGATGGTGACCAAGAAAATCTGCTGAGTAGATATTTCTGGTAAGCAAATTTTTTTTTTTTTTTTTGCTCTATAAAATTGGCCCAAGGTCAGCATTTGCTTCGTCAACATGCAATGGTTTATAGTCACTGCATGAACGATTCACTGTAGGGCTGTGCCGGGTATCCGGATACCCGACCGAAATGGTCATTACCCGGTTCCATTTTTCGGTTCCAATTACCAGTAAACGACTTTTTAAAATTCGGACTTAACATATTTGAGCGGTGGAAACAGAAATCTGTGACTCTTGAACAATGCACTTGTTCAGACAATTGTCTTTAAATTGGTAAAACTTGTAGCTTTGCATGGTGAGGATGATAAGTAAGACTAAATTCTCCTGAGGACGATCAGAGCATACTGATCGAAACGTCCAGTTGTACCTCCAGTTCTTTTCAGAACTAATTACTACTCAATTGAGATTGGTGTCACCGCAATTAGTCTTACTTATCTTTAAATTCAAGAGATTACACTCCAATAAAGATCGATAGTATGGTATCCTCTGTATTATAAAAGTCAATGTATCTCACTGCATCTCACTGCATCTCACTGTAAAGCGCTGTGATACCATTTGTGTAAGAGCGCTATATAAATGCCTTCATTGTATTGTATTGTATTGTAATGTGTTACCATTTACAGTACATGTATTTGTACACCACCGGAGGCATGTTTTCAACAAAAATGAAAACGGGTCCGAAGTTTCCTGATTTCGGGTATCCGGTTCCAAAAGTATCCGAAAATGCACAGCCCTAATTCACTGTTATAATATTTGTACAACACACAGGTGGGATGAGATGGCAAAGTATGACCTTCCAGCCTCGTTGAACTATGCACTGAACAAGACTGGCCAGAAACAACTGTATTATGTTGGCCATTCACAAGGTACACAGTTCAGACCACAGACCGCAGACTTAAATTACCTATGGACAGATGGCAGGTTTTCAAGAGAATGACCTGATCAAGGACACCATAAAAGTGACTGTGCCTGACTGAAAACAATGCTAAGGCCATGGGCAAGTAATAAACCATGTGCAGCAGAGAGTGGTGGGAGAGGCCTGCAATCCCTGATGGATATTTTGTGTCGGCAAAAAAAAACCTGTGTATTTTTCTTGTATTGTGATGGATGTTTTTCTTAAGAAAAGAATAATAAACAATTCTTATATAGCATATGACATAAAACACAATAAAGGGGGCCACTTTCCTACCGTCACGTTAGCAGTTTTTTTAATAGTTGTAATTTTTTTTTTAAATATCTGAAACCACCCAAAAAGACTTTCAACATTTGAATAGACATGCATGCTTATCCTAAAGATAATTTGAGTTGATTATTGCTATTATTTTTTTAATTACCCTAAAATTTCCATCGACAAATGGATGGAAAAGTGAGGTAACTTTTTCCGTCCAATTTTTATGGAAATTTGAGGGTAAAAAAATAAATAAAAAAATAAATCAACTCAAATTAGTTCTAGTATAAGCCTGCATGTCCATTCACATGTTGAAACACTTTTTGGTCGGTTTCAGGTACTTAAAAATAAATAACAACCATTGGAAAAACTGCTAACGTGACGGATGCAAAGTGGCCCCCTTTATTGTGTTTTATGTCATATATCACCGGATACCCGACTTTTTAAAATTCGGACTTAACATTTGAGCGGTGCGACCAGAAATCTGTGACTCTTGAACAATGTAATGTTTACACTTTTACAGACAGTTTTACTTGTCAAGAACCACCACTTCTGCCTACTAGTGCAGACGTCCCACTAAGGCTGTGCTGAGTATCCGGACACCCAACCGAAACCGTCATTCCCCGGTTCCATTTTTCGGTTCCAATTACCCGTATAAGGACCCGTAAAATCCAGGCTTAACAATTGTGTGGTGCCAACAGAGATCTGTGACTCTTGAATAATGTAATGTGTACACTTTTACAGACATTTTTATTTGTCAAGAAGAGATTACACTTCGATAACACATTTGTAGTGTTTTACGGACAGTTACCACACACTTTCCTCCAACTAATTCATTGTGATATACATTGTATCGAATCTTTAAGACTGCAAAGGGCCTGGCTGGTGGGAATGTTTGCCTGTTGCTTGCAGTTATTGGATTAGCCCTAACTCCCTAGACAACAAAGCCAGTTGGAGGATTTTGAAGGATTTTTATTGTTTTAGTACAATGCCTAGGGAGTTAGGGTTAGTGCATGCTTTATGTTTGCAGTGGGAGTGTGTGCCATGAGCTGTATAATAGAGGGGATATTATTATAGGGAACGTCCACATTAATTGTTGCGCTATTAATATATAAAAAAAAGTTGTTGAAATTGCAAATGAAAACGGGTATCCGGCTGAACATTTAAGCCTTACTTAAACATTATGGCAGGGATGCCAGTTTTCCGGCTATTGCCGGAATTCCGGCTTTTTCATATTTTTCCCAAATAAATCCGGCGTTCTGTCTTTCATCTGGCTGGGAAAAAAAATCACCTTTACAGATCACGTTAGTCTTGGTTATCAAGATGTTCTTACCTTTTCTTTTTTTATGCCATCGCGTAATACACTCGGACATTTCACCGACAAAGGGCATTCGATAGTAGCAAGATAACGAGCATCGTCTTGAACTAAAACTAGCCCATATTGCTCTGCCATATTGGAAACAGTGCGTGTGGGTCTGTGTAGTGTGTGTGTGTTGTATACGGTGCATTGTATACATGGTAATCGCAACGTGATCATAAAGATTGTGTTTCGCGGCCCACATTTTCTGAATTTTTGACTGATTTTACTGACTGATTTTACTCAACTTGGCTACCGAAAGGTAGGAAGAGGTGTGGATCTGAAAAATTGGCTTTGGCTTGAATCAAAAGACAACAAGGGATTTTTTCTTTCCGTGTGCAAAAACATTCACTCTTCCTTTGCGGGAATTTTTTTCCGGCTCTGGAGCAAAGAGCTACTGGCATCCCTGATTATGGGGATGCTATTAGTCCTTTTTAAAATAGAGGCAGGAAATTATTACAGTAATTCCCCCATTTATTATGACTCGAATGAAACAAAGAGAAACATATTGGTTATTTTCTACATTCGGGAGTATTTATGTGTTTTTACAAAAATGTTTACGGGTACCCAGGTATCTGAAGATTTTCCAATTTTGGGTGTCCGGTTCCCAATGTAACCGTAAACGCACAGCCTTAGTCCCTATGCGCTTCTTATTTTGTGTACACTAGTTCACCAGACTATGAAACCGAGAAGATTTAGTAGTCTTTCTGTAAATTCACTCGTCTTGATCATGATGAGGTGGTGGAGGAGCGATAATTTCGACCCCTGATAACTTAACAAAATTACATCCCAAGCTGGAGGCCTGTGCCCACTTCACATAATTATCTTAAATCTAAAACTACACATGTACCTACTTATCATTGGTGACCCGCGCTCTGGCAAAACCTGAAACTTCTCGGCATTTACCATAATGCATAATAGCCATGAAATGGTGAAAAACTGAACCCCATACCCAGGGACCAGTTTGAGATTTTCATGTCACCATATCGAGCATTTTCTCAAGATTTTGATGGGAAAAGAAAAATCCTGAAACGTTGTTGGGAACGTTGTTAATTTTCACGGTAAATTTGGGAGGTCACTCCGAAAAGTTGGGTCCAAGTTTAGGGTTTTGCCAGAACCAGTCACATTTATCGATCACTTCTTCATCAGGAACAATGATCGCCTTCGCCGAATTTTCCCGCAACCAGGAGCTGGCTAAAAAAGTCAAGATGTACTTTGCCTTGGGACCCATAGCTACTGTTGGCTATATGACATCCCCTCTTTTCAAGTTTCTCTCTGATGACATGCCAGACAATTTCCTAACAGTGAGTTTCATTTGACCAAGTGCGTATCCAGGGGGGTGGGGGGTTGGGAAGGGTGGTGCATGCCACCAGGTCTGCCCCCTTCCAACTTTGTCCAAAGCATCCCCCACCCAAAATATTATTGTTGGTTGGGTTGGCAAATTAAAAGGTTACTCATAACTACATCATGTGCTAGAATACTTGATTGATGCTGAAAATGCCCATATTGCATCAGAGACCGCTTACAATAAAACATTTAAAAAATTGGGGCCCTTTTTAAGCGAGCCCTGGACCCGCCAGCAGAATGGCTTTGCGCTTCTTACTCCCAAGTCTGCCCCTCCAGCAATTTGGTCTTTTTTTTCTTCTACATCTGCCCCTTCCTGTTGTGGATTTGGTCATGAGAACTACCTTCTACGATATCCAAAATAGAGACAGGAAATAGTCGGCCGTAGCCAGCTTATCCCCAACTTCTAATTAACCCTAACCTTCCCAAATCCTCCAAAATCCTCTTTGCTAAAGTGAAGGATTTTGAAGGATTGAGGTTACATGCTACATGCTCTTTGCTATTAGGATTTTGGAGGATTGAGGTTATAATTAGGCATACTTGCCTTTCCATGGTACATGTACATCCATGTTTGTTGTAGTGATTGCAAGGTCAGTGCTTGGGTCAGTGGACACTGTTTATTGCTCCATGCACGCAGGGAGGGTCCCTGGCCATGTACATGTATCACAGATTAGAAACACATGTGTGCATACATGTTATGTGCTTGCTTTACTACTGAAGGATTTTGGAGGATTCAGGTTATGTGTAAGCAAATGGGCCTAGGGAGTTAGGAAGGATTCAGGTTATGTGTAAGCAAATGGGCCTAGGGAGTTAGGGAGGATTCAGGTTATGTGTAAGCAAATGGGCCTAGGGAGTTAGGGAGGATTCAGGTTATGTGTAAGCAAATGGGCCTAGGGAGTTAGGTAGGATTCAGGTTATGTGTAAGCAAATGGGCCTAGGGAGTTAGGAAGGATTCAGGTTATGTGTAAGCAAATGGGCCTAGGGAGTTAGGAAGGATTCAGGTTATGTGTAAGCAAATGGGCCTAGGGAGTTAGGAAGGATTCAGGTTATGTGTAAGCAAATGGGCCTAGGGAGTTAGGAAGGATTCAGGTTATGTGTAAGCAAATGGGCCTAGGGAGTTAGGAGGATTCAGGTTATGTGTAAGCAAATGGGCCTAGGGAGTTAGGTAGGATTCAGGTTATGTGTAAGCAAATGGGCCTAGGGAGTTAGGAAGGATTCAGGTTATGTGTAAGCAAATGGGCCTAGGGAGTTAGGGAGGATTCAGGTTATGTGTAAGCAAATGGGCCTAGGGAGTTAGGGAGGATTCAGGTTATGTGTAAGCAAATGGGCCTAGGGAGTTAGGTAGGATTCAGGTTATGTGTAAGCAAATGGGCCTAGGGAGTTAGGAAGGATTCAGGTTATGTGTAAGCAAATGGGCCTAGGGAGTTAGGGAGGATTCAGGTTATGTGTAAGCAAATGGGTCTAGGGAGTTAGGGAGGATTCAGGTTATGTGTAAGCAAATGGGCCTAGGGAGTTAGGAAGGATTCAGGTTATGTGTAAGCAAATGGGCCTAGGGAGTTAGGAAGGATTCAGGTTATGTGTAAGCAAATGGGCCTAGGGAGTTAGGAAGGATTCAGGTTATGTGTAAGCAAATGGGCCTAGGGAGTTAGGAAGGATTCAGGTTATGTGTAAGCAAATGGGCCTAGGGAGTTAGGAAGGATTCAGGTTATGTGTAAGCAAATGGGCCGAGGGAGTTAGGAAGGATTCAGGTTATGTGTAAGCAAATGGGCCTAGGGAGTTAGGAAGGATTCAGGTTATGTGTAAGCAAATGGGCCTAGGGAGTTAGGAAGGATTCAGGTTATGTGTAAGCAAATGGGCCTAGGGAGTTAGGAAGGATTCAGGTTATGTGTAAGCAAATGGGCCTAGGGAGTTAGGAAGGATTCAGGTTATGTGTAAGCAAATGGGCCTAGGGAGTTAGGAAGGATTCAGGTTATGTGTAAGCAAATGGGCCTAGGGAGTTAGGAAGGATTCAGGTTATGTGTAAGCAAATGGGCCTAGGGAGTTAGGAAGGATTCAGGTTATGTGTAAGCAAATGGGCCTAGGGAGTTAGGAAGGATTCAGGTTATGTGTAAGCAAATGGGCCTAGGGAGTTAGGAAGGATTCAGGTTATGTGTAAGCAAATGGGCCTAGGGAGTTAGGAAGGATTCAGGTTATGTGTAAGCAAATGGGCCTAGGGAGTTAGGAAGGATTCAGGTTATGTGTAAGCAAATGGGCCTAGGGAGTTAGGAAGGATTCAGGTTATGTGTAAGCAAATGGGCCTAGGGAGTTAGGAAGGATTCAGGTTATGTGTAAGCAAATGGGCCTAGGGAGTTAGGAAGGATTCAGGTTATGTGTAAGCAAATGGGCCTAGGGAGTTAGGAAGGATTCAGGTTATGTGTAAGCAAATGGGCCTAGGGAGTTAGGAAGGATTCAGGTTATGTGTAAGCAAATGGGCCTAGGGAGTTAGGAAGGATTCAGGTTATGTGTAAGCAAATGGGCCTAGGGAGTTAGGAAGGATTCAGGTTATGTGTAAGCAAATGGGCCTAGGGAGTTAGGGAAGGATTCAGGTTATGTGTAAGCAAATGGGCCTAGGGAGTTAGGGAGGATTCAGGTTATGTGTAAGCAAATGGGCCTAGGGAGTTAGGGAGGATTCAGGTTATGTGTAAGCAAATGGGCCTAGGGAGTTAGGGAGGATTCAGGTTATGTGTAAGCAAATGGGCCTAGGGAGTTAGGGAGGATTCAGGTTATGTGTAAGCAAATGGGCCTAGGGAGTTAGGGAGGATTCAGGTTATGTGTAAGCAAATGGGCCTAGGGAGTTAGGGAGGATTCGGGTTATGTGTAAGCAAATGGGCCTAGGGAGTTAGGGAGGATTCGGGTTATGTGTAAGCAAATGGGCCTAGGGAGTTAGGGAGGATTCGGGTTATGTGTAAGCAAATGGGCCTAGGGAGTTAGGGAGGATTCGGGTTATGTGTAAGCAAATGGGCCTAGGGAGTTAGGGAGGATTCGGGTTATGTGTAAGCAAATGGGCCTAGGGAGTTAGGGAGGATTCGGGTTATGTGTAAGCAAATGGGCCTAGGGAGTTAGGGAGGATTCGGGTTATGTGTAAGCAAATGGGCCTAGGGAGTTAGGGAGGATTCGGGTTATGTGTAAGCAAATGGGCCTAGGGAGTTAGGGAGGATTCGGGTTATGTGTAAGCAAATGGGCCTAGGGAGTTAGGGAGGATTCGGGTTATGTGTAAGCAAATGGGCCTAGGGAGTTAGGGAGGATTCGGGTTATGTGTAAGCAAATGGGCCTAGGGAGTTAGGGAGGATTCAGGTTATGTGTAAGCAAATGGGCCTAGGGAGTTAGGGAGGATTCAGGTTATGTGTAAGCAAATGGGCCTAGGGAGTTTGGGTTAATGATCAGTGCTTATGGGTTTTTCTGCGGCACAGAAGTATCTGGAAAGGGAACAGCTAGTGTCTTCATTGAGAAGTCCAAGGTGTTGAGATCAAACTTAAATACACAAATTATTTCATGTGAATGGATACAAAAATCTTGAATATAGCTTCCCTTTGTTCATTCATGCAGTGCCATGGTCGAGCGGTTTAGTGTATCGGATTTGTGTTCTGATGGCCGAGTCGTCAGAATGTGGGTTCGAATCCCAGCCGCGACCGGGTTGCTTGTGTCCTTGAGCAAGACACTTTACCATAAATGCTTCTCTCCACCCAGGATTAAATGGGTACCTGTGAGGGCAGAGTTGGTTGTTGTGTTTGATTAGCCCATATGCGCTGAAATGGCAGCAATTGAGCTGTATACTCCCCAGGGAGCTGAGATGGTTTCAGGAATGATTTATGAGCCTGATGAGCAGGGGTAATAATGTAATGCGCCTTGAGCACCAGTTTGGTGGATACGTGCGCTATATAAGTCCATATTATTATTATTATTATTATTATTATTCAAAACAAAACACCCATAATCTGTTTTTGTTTGTTTTTTATTTTGTTATTCTAGGAAATTTTGGTAGAACTGCATTTGTACGACTTCTTACCAAGCGACGAGCTCATCCATTTCTTCGCTCAGACTGTCTGTAGCTGCCGAGAGACAGTATTTCTCTGTGAGTACGTCCTGTCTATGTTCGGAGGCTACAGTAGAGATCATATGAACAGCACGAGGCTACCTGTTTACATCCAGAACACACCGGCAGGAACCTCGATCTGGAACATGGACCACTGGGGTCAGGTAAGCAACCTCAACCCTATAACCTCCTTCAATAACTGGCCAGACATCCCTGCTCAATGCAACGACATCCATCAGTTGTCCCAAGTGTGAAGCTGCCCTAACCCCCTTCAGTAACTGGCTAGACACCCTGCTCAATGCAACAACGTCCATCAGTTGGCCAAGTGTGAAGCTGCCCTAACCCGCTTCAATAACTGGCTAGACACCCTGCTCAATGCAACAACACCCTTCAGTTGTCCAAGTGTGTACCTGCCCTAACCCCCTTCAATAACTGACGAGACATCCCTGCTCAATGCAACAACATCCATCGGTTGTCCAAGTGTGCAGCTGCTCTAACCCCCTTCAATAACTGGCTAGACACCCTGCTCAATGCAACAACATCCATCGGTTGTCCAAGTGTGCAGCTGCTCTAACCCCCTTCAATAACTGGCTAGACACCCTGCTCAATGCAACAACGTCCATCAGTTGTCCAAGTGTGCAGCTGCTCTAACCCCATTCAATAACTGGCTAGACACCCTGCTCAATGCAACAACATCCATCAGTTGTCCAAGTGTGTAGCTGCCCTAACCCCCTTCAATAACTGGCTAGACACCCTGCTCAATGCAACAACATCCATCAATTGTCCAAGTGTGCAGCTGCTCTAACCCCCTTCAATAACTGGCTAGACACCCTGCTCAATGCAACAACGTCCATCAGTTGTCCAAGTGTGCAGCTGCTCTAACCCCCTTCAATAACTGGCTAGACACCCTGCTCAATGCAACAACGTCCATCAGTTGTCCCAAGTGTTTAGCTGCCCTAACCCTCTTCAATAACTGGTTAGACACCCTGCTCAATGCAACAACATCCATCAGTTGTCCAAGTGTGCAGCTGCCCTAACCCCCTTCAGTAACTGGCTAGACACCCTGCTCAATGCAACAACATCCATCAGTTGTCCAAGTGTGTAGCTGCCCTAACCCCCTTCAGTAACTGGCTAGACACCCTGCTCAATGCAACAACATCCATCAGTTGTCCAAGTGTGTAGCTGCCCTAACCCCCTTCAGTAACTGGCTAGACACCCTGCTCAATGCAACAACGTCCATCAGTTGGCCAAGTGTGAAGCTGCCCTAACCCCCTTCAATAACTGGCCAGACACCCTGCTCAATGCAACAACATCCATCAGTTGTCCAAGTGTGCAGCTGCCCTAACCCCCTTCAGTAACTGGCTAGACACCCTGCTCAATGCAACAACATCCATCAGTTGTCCAAGTGTGAAGCTGCCCTAACCCCCTTCAATAACTGGCCAGACACCCTGCTCAATGCAACAACATCCATCAGTTGTCCAAGTGTGAAGCTGCCCTAACCCCCTTCAATAACTGGTTAGACACCCTGCTCAATGCAACAGCGTCCATCAGTTGTCCGAGTGTGAAGCTGCCCTAACCCCCTTCAATAACTGGCCAGACACCCTGCTCAATGCAACAACATCCATCAGTTGTCCAAGTGTGAAGCTGCCCTAACCCCCTTCAATAACTGGTTAGACACCCTGCTCAATGCAACAGCGTCCATCAGTTGTCCGAGTGTGAAGCTGCCCTAACCCCCTTCAATAACTGGTTAGACACCCTGCTCAATGCAACAACATCCATCAGTTGTCCGAGTGTGTAGCTGCCCTAACCCCCTTCAATAACTGGCCAGACACCCTGCTCAATGCAACAACATCCATCAGTTGTCCAAGTGTGTAGCTGCCCTAACCCCCTTCAGTAACTGGCTAGACACCCTGCTCAATGCAACAACATCCATCAGTTGTCCAAGTGTGAAGCTGCCCTAACCCCCTTCAGTAACTGGCTAGACACCCTGCTCAATGCAACAACGTCCATCAGTTGGCCAAGTGTGTAGCTGCCCTAACCCCTTCAATAACTGGCCAGACACCCTGTTCAATGCAACAACATCCATCAGTTGTCCAAGTGTGTAGCTGCCCTATAACCCCCTTCAATAATTGGCTAGACAACCCTACTCAATGCAACGTCCATCAGTTGACCTAGTGAGAAGCCTATTGAGTGCGACAAGATCCATCATCAAGAACAAAAGATCTTTTGTTCTCTGCTTACTTCCATGAGATCCAACAGACTTGTGCATTCATTGCATTCATTTGTGTTCAGCATTAGTAAGGGGTTAATGGTCTGTGGAAACATGACCTCCTTTGAGTTTTGTTTCTCCAAATATGTATTTTCAATTGGAGAAAACAATTGTTTTGTTGCCGTTTTTTCACCCCCCATGAGCATCACAGGCCATCGCACATGAACACACAGTATTTATCAAAATGAAGTATGTATTTTATAAGTGCACACGCAGGCCTCCCAGCAAAACCTATAAAACCTATAGTAAAACCTATAAGAAACCTATATTTGAAATTAGGAACCTTTATTTCCCCCCAAAAAACCTATATTAACCTATAAAAACCTATATTTTTAATCTCCTGCAACACATTTTCAACATCCTCATAAAATCCTCATGGCTTTGAAGAAAAATTACTTCCTAAGTATAAAGAGATGAAGCCAAAACAGTAGCCAAACTGTAACATGTGTACCGCTCTTAGATTTTCTGCCGGACAGGGTATGGGGTAATGTACTTTGTTGCAAAAAGTACTCGATCAGAAGGTAGGCAATTTACCAAAAACTTGTTACTTAACACTGCATAATTTGGGCATTTGGTATTAACCTATAATAACCTATATTTTGCTTTAAAAAAACAATTTAAAAAACCTATATGTGACTCGACCGTACAAATGAGTCAGAAGTCGCAAATGCCTGTATTGAGATACTGACACGTAAACACAAGTCATACGTGTGTGTGGTTGAAAACATAATTTTTTTGTTTTCTATCCAACTAAAAGATTCCCAAAACAAAATCGGAAAATGTTCAAAATCCTGATTGTCTTTACCATGTTGAATCAAGAATGTTCCAAAATTACTCAGCAAAGGATCATTTTGTGCCCTTTTTGGCCCTAGAATGACCGGTCCTTTGCTCTATGTTTGCAGCCACGTTGACTTAAAACACCTGGTTGCTATGGAAGAGTGGTATAAAATAAAACCAGAAATCAAGCCCAGACTTAAACGTGCGATATTCCCGTTTTTTTTCTTTTTCTGACAGTGCAGGCCGAGGTAATGTGTTTTATGGTATAACTTCCGTGTTTTTTAACTTATGAACATAATTTTTTTTATCAAATGGAAGAGGAGAATATGCTCTTCGGGACCACATAAAAACTCAATTTGTGCCGACAGCACCTTATGGCTCATTTCGTAGGATCCGGTCACATATTTGGTAGATTAGACACTGGGAGGCCTTCACATGGTAACACGTGTGTCAGCGCGTGTATCACCATTCACAGGCCTGGAATCTCACCATTGTAGGGGCAAGGGCACTTGCATTAGAATAGCAGAATGTCTATGGGAACATTTGTAAGGGGAGCCAAGGCCAAGACCAGGATAAATACCCTCTTGCATGGAGTGCCATGGAGTGCCATGGCAGAGCGGTTTAGTGCATCAGATTTGTGTTCTGATGGCCGAGTCATCAGAATGTGGATTCGAATCTTGACCGCGACCGTGGTGCTTGTGTCCTCGGGCCAAGACACTTTACCATAATTGCTTCTCTCCACCCAGGGGTAAATGGGTACCTGTGAGGGCAGAGTTGGTTGTTGTGTTTGATTAGCCCCTATATGCGCTGAAATGGCAGCAATTGAGCTGTATACTCCCCAGGGAACTGAGATGGTTTCAGGAATGATTTGTGTGCCTGATGAGCAGGGATAATAATGTACAGCGCTGTGATACCTCATGTGAGAGCATTTTTAAAAATGCCTCCATTATTATTATTATTAAATGAAAAAATCTTTGCAAAATGAGATATTTATGTAAATATTTGGACTTCTTTGTACTGAATCTTAACATAATAAATACTTTTTTGTTCCCTCCCCTCCGCCCCCCCTCCTCCCCTCCGCCCCCCTCCTCCCCTCCGCCCCCCCGCCTCCCCCCCCCCAAAAAAAAAAAAAAAATTCCGTTACAGATGGTGGAATCTAAAAAGTGTTGTATGTATGACTATGGAGTTCATGGCAACATACAACATTATAACCAGGTAAGTAACTGGATTGTTTTCGCTCACTGTATTCTATAATTTATTGTTTTGCCCCCCCCCCCCCCCAGGAGTTTATAGCAATGTGGATTTGGATGTTTTAGTTGCCATATTGATTGGGAAATATTTAAATATCCTTCCCCAATTCCTGTGATATTTATCCTACCTGTGCTAATGCCATAATTATTGATATAACTCAGATATTTTGAAAGAGTAAGGAAAGATCAAATTCTTGCGATAAGACGATAATATCGAATATCGCGATACCATTTTTATTCAATTACGATATCGAGAACCTTTTGAAGTTATCGAGATATCGGCAAATCGCGATTAAAAAAATATATCGCGATTAAATTTTTTTTTTAAATCGCCATTGTGAGTCAAGTCAGGAATTCTATGGAAACAAAATTAGGACAGTCTTTTCAGCTTTCGGAAGTGACAAACATAAGCGAACTACTTCAGAAGTACATACACGCTATGCAAACGAATTTGGGATTTATTGTGACGCTTGTAGAGGGGTACATACCTGTGGTTATCGGCTATAAAGCAATCATGCGTGAATGCAAAAAAAATAATCACGATTCTATCGAAAATCGTGATATATGTTGGCCGATATATTGTGGATGAACAAAAATTTATATCGCTGAAGTTTTGTGTCAGGTGATAAACAATTGACTTAATTTGCCCTACATTGACATGTGTATAGCACTACATCCTCGGTGCTTTCCGAGTGTCTGTGAAAAAACTTCACAGGCGTCTCGGGCGGGATTCAGACCCACGACCTCCTGCTTAAGACCTCATCACTAAATTCAAACTTCAATGCCTACCCAGTGCTTGTGGCGTTCACAGGAGTCTTAGGGACAGATAGAATTGATCTCAAATACTGCTACTAGGGTTTCCAAGACTAGGGAATTTTCGGCCCTCGCTCGCGTGTGGTAGGTTTCTTTTTTGTAATTTATTGTTTTCCTCTTAAGTTTGTTGCACAGCGAGTTTTTGATATTTTAAGAACATTGAGTGGGAACTGTCTAAATATCCATCCCCGTCATATTTGTTTCTGTGGAAATCCTTAATACTTTGCTTAATGCCATAATAATTGATGTCACTCTTCAAAAGAGAAAGGAAAGATCAAACTGCTTTTCGCATCACTAAATTCAAACTTCAGTGCCCACCCAGTGTTTGTGGTGTTCACAATCACTGGAGTCTTGGGGACCGACAGAGTTGACTTTTAAAAACTAGTACTAGAGTTTCCAAGCCTATAAGGACCAATCCGAACCTCACAGGGATGTGGTAGTCAATTTGCTGACTGACTTTGGCCGCGATAATGAACTGAAAACCTACAAATTCACTAGACAAGATGTGGGGGGGGGGGGGGGGGAGATTGTTTTATTGTTCGTTTTTATTTTTTTTCCTTCTTCATCCTCGCAAAACTTATCGAACAAAAAAAAACATAGTTGCAAAGTTCACAGATCCTTCAACTTGACACATACACCATAACATGTAGTTGTCAATAAAGTTGTGACATATAGTTTCGGGTAAAGTTGTGACGTCATCAGATATAAAAATTACACTAAATCAAATGTTAATATTTCAAAAAATTATATCTAATGAACCACAAAAGATATTTACACAATCTTTGCATCATCTTAAAGATCTTGAATTATGTGACATTTCGTACACAGACATGACCCCAATGTGACCTCTCCTTCCTGTCGAAACCGGAAGTTTAAGTGAAAAAATAAGCACTGTTATAGGGCCATGATGTGGTATAGTTGAACATGCTTTCAGTGGACGAAATTACTATTGACACGTGACCTTTTTAAAAATATGACTGGCGACAGGTTTAGAAAAAAATTTCTATCTGAAAAACCATAGGATATTTGAATATGACTCCTGTGAATAAAGTGACTAGTGACATCTTATCTTTTCAAATAATATGTTTTATGATGTCATCAAAGTTCAGAGCGCCCCCTAGCGGCATTTTTAAAAAGGGATTATTTTCCAATCTCAGAAATTGAACCAAAGCAGGTACTAACGTTACTTTTTCATGATCACGAGGAGGTCATACGTATGACCTTTAAATCACCTGATCTGACCTTTACTTCTGGTCTAAAGAGGACGTTCAACACATTCTAATGCAAAATTGATAGGTCTTTTGAACATGAAATTGATATTGTTATAATAAAAGATGATACACCTTTACAAACTATGATTGATATCATCGATGATAATTTGATTGAACCGGAAGTTGACACGAACACCGTGTGTTTTGTTCTAACAAACACTTGAGCTCTATTTTTTTTGGCAGACCACACCTCCCGAGTACCACCCTGAGGATATGCAGACACGGGTGGCTCTCTTTTACGGTGGCCGGGACACTCTCGCCGACCCTAAAGATGTCAAATTGCTCATTCCGAAGCTGAAAAGCCTCTTCTATCGTAAGATGATTCCGACGTACGGTCACATGGATTTCATTTGGGCGATTGACGCTCATGAATACGTCTACAAGGATATCATGGGTCTAGTGAAACATGGAGTTGGTTCTTGGTAACCAAGTCGGTGCAGTCAAACCTGTGTAAAGGTGGCCTCAGTATGCAGGTTTAAAAAAAAAATATTGTGTGGCAGTTTGTGTCAAGTCCGTCAAAGGCTGGCCACATTGAAGAGGTGGCCTCTTTATCCAGGTGGTCACATAGGCAGGTTTGACTGTACAGGGTTAATATGGACAAATTGGGAAAATCATGGAATCCCTGAGATTTTTGTTTTGAAAAATATGCAACAACTCCGTCCATACAGTGACTCGACCAGATGTCAATTGAGGTTCTGAGTAACAAATGTGATTTGTTGATGGGGAAAAGAAAAATGATAAATTTCCTCGTTATTTTTTTATTAATAAATCTCCAGTTTGTTAAATTATTTTTCACAAATATTTGAAACATTATTTCACAGTTTGGTCCAAATGCATGAAAGTTTTGCTAAACACTTGAAATTTGGACTTAAACACATTTTATAATAGTTTTAAACGCAAGTTTTAATATTAATGCATGTACCACATCATAATGCATGAGACTTAGTATCCTACTGAAATCTATATTTGGAATAATGAATTCTAGGTTAAAAATCTACATTCGTCTCCAAGAAAGAAAAAACAAGTTTTTTTTTATACATATTTACATCCACGTGTTGTCTCTCTTACTCTGATGTGCATTGTCAAAGTGCAAATATCTCTCTAGATATATTACAGATTTCTTTTTGGACGCCCCTACAAATATACAGTATACATGCATACTCGTATATGAAATATCTCAAACATCCTTGGCTATTTTCTCCCATCAAGAATACACTGTAGACTGGAGATTTTAGGCTTTGCGCTGATCACAGAAATAAACTGTTCATTATTATTGATTAGATGAAAATCAAACGGGATGAATTTTTACAGCAATTCTTAATCATCAACTTATATAGCCGCACGGAAAAACTGACTAGGTACATAAATCGGGAGAAAGCTATGTAACCGGTTTTACTATACCTCATACATATTCATGATCGAGAGCCGAATTCTCACTGGTCCATTCACCATCACGTGCCAGATGCTATTTTGTCTGTTTACCAAGCGCCCGTGACTATTCACGCACAGGGTAAATACGCATGCGTGGTAGTGCGTAGTAGACTGTCGCATCGGGGAACAGTCCCGGCGGGGAACAGTCGCACGGGTGTAGTACGCACGCACGAACATCGCCCTAGCTACATACACATGAAAAGATGGCGGCACACGTAAATGTCAATTCGCGTTTTCCCGAGCTCCTTATTATTGTAATGGTAACTGAATATGTATGAGGTATAGTAAAACAAATATAAATATGGTTTATTTCAGGTGGACAGTCGATATTAGCTCCCCTCGGTATTGGAAGTTGACAAACTATAGTTCCCTCAGCTTCGCCTCAGGAACTAGTTTGTCAACTTCCAATACCTCGGGGAGCTAATATACAAATATAACATGGTTTGAGGGTGGACAGTCGATATTAGCTCCCTGAGGTATTGGAAGTTGAGAAACTAGTTCCCGAGGCGAAGCCGAGGGAACTAGTTTCTCACTTTCCAATACCGAGGGGAGCTAATATCGACTGTCCACCTGAAATAAACCATGTTATATTTGTTTTACTATACCTCATACATATTCACAATATTCTCTAGTTCGGCATCATTGAGCTCGGTTAAACGCGAATTGACATTTACGTGTGCCGCCATCTTTTCATGTAGCTAGCTAGGGCGATGTTCGCGCGTGCATACTACACCCGTGCGACTGTTCCCCGCCGGTGTGCGGGGAACAGATCGCCAGGACTGTTCCCTGCCGGGACTAGACTGTTCCCCGATGCGACAGTCTACTACGCACTACTGCGCATGCGTATTTACCCTGTGCGTGAATACTCGCGGGCGCTTGGTAAATAGCCAAAATAGCATCTGGCACGTGATGGTGAATGGACCAGTGAGAATTCGGCTCTCGATCATGAATATGTATGAGGTATAGTAATATCGACTGTCCACCCTCAAACCATGTTATATTTGTATAATAACAACTAGATAATGTAAGGTTTGCGATAGCACCATGTAAACAAGTGTTGGTTCTGAGAAGAACCAGTGGCGAGGTAACTATCATAACAAAATCTTATAAAATCTCTTGGGGTGCCACGGCCGAGCGGTTTAGTGCATCAGACTTGTGTTCTGATGGCCGAGTCGTCAGAATGTGGGTTCGAATCCTCGCAGCGACCCGTGGTGCTTGTGTCCCTGTGCAAGACACTTAACTATAATTGCTTCTCTTCACCCAGGAGTATAAATGGGGACCTGTGAGGGCAGAGATGATAATTGTGTTTTGATTAAGCTCATTGTGCTACACATTTGGCAGCATGGGCTGCATACTCCCCAGGGAGTTGAGATGGTTCTAGGAATGATATAACTGGCCCGATGACAGGGGTAATAATGTTCATGCGTCATGAGCATCAAACTTGGCAAATACCGCCGCAATATAAGTGTCCATTATTATTAAGAGATGCTTTGCATGGTGGAAGTACAGTAGGAGTAAGGTTTGCGGTAGAACCGCAAATCATACATTCATAAGAAATATGATTCCATTATCTAAATTTTGATAAAACATGTAATGTTTTTTAACTGATTTAATTTTGCCCAACACCGACGTGTGTATAGCACTGCACACTCGGTGCTTTCCGAGTGTCTTCACATGCGACTCGGGCGGGATTCGAACCCGCGACCTCATGCTTACTAGTGCAGACGTCTTAACCTCTCGACCACTGAGCTTGCCCAATGACAATTGGGCGGCTAGAATCCTATATAACAGCAGGTTCAGCGATATGTAATGTTTTATATATTTAATCAGAGTGTTTTTGATGACTAAATAATTTTATGTAGTATGTTATGAACAAATTATCAATTTATCTTTCTGTTTTTCAGAGATGAATAAGAGGTTTTAGTTTTTTAAATTATATTTTGGTGTTTTATTTCTGGGATATAATACTATAAAATGGTGTAAAAGATTGGGATGCGGTTTAGTAAGTTTATTTTATCGAATCAAGAAATATTCATAATTGCTATTACTTTTTTTAAAGGATATTTATTGAAATGACATGTTGACTTGTCCATTTTAAATGATATCATTGACTTCACTATCATTGACTTCACTATCATTGACTTCAGCATTAAGGCCAGGGTTAAATTTATGACATGGCTATGGGACATGAGGTGGCACAGGGGTAGGGGTGGGGTCAGGATGGCTGGATGGGGGGGGCACAAATTATGGTAACATTACATGCATGGTGATAAAAAAAAAAGATATCAGACATACATGACAGTAAACCATGTCTTTCCTTCAGTGGTGTAAATATGTGTCTGAAAGTGGGGGGGGGGGGTGATCATATTGAAATTTGTTTGCATAATGTATAACGTCACTCAAACACTGCTAGAAACATCACTTGATGTACCATTTTTTAAATTAAAGTTTTTTTTTTTTTTAATTTTTTAACTAACAGAAAATGGCATGCCCATGGGGGGGGGGGGGTTAAACCCCCTGACCCCCCCCCCCATGGCTATGCCACAAGCGCACAACCAATCAGAATCCCAAGGCTATCATAAAGATGACGCCCAAACGGACAAAGAAACAGATGATAAATATTTAGACAAACTAAATTTCCCCCTTTTTTGCACAAATTATTCGCTTATTATAAATATTTGTTTACTGCATGTCAACAATTCTGGGTGGGATGATCCTATGGATCATCCCCCTGGGCCACAATGTGGGGAAATATATCCACCACCCCCATCCCCCCCCCCGGGATTTACGCCTGTGCTTTCCTTCAGTGTCCTCAACTGAATGAATGAATAGAAAAGAAACTGAATGATAGAAAAGTGCTTCAGTTAAAGTAGCCTTTAGTCAAGGCAGACCCAGCAACCCAGATAGTGTTCATCACCTCCGTGCATAGACCATGTGACCTATGACATCACATATTTACAAAAGAGCCCCAAAGGTCACGCGCGCCGGGTTCAAAATGTACTCTGGTCTATGACAAGAAACCATAACAATCTGATATTTTGTTAGCAGAAAAATTCTTAATTTGATTTAATTTTACTGATGAGGCGCATTGCATCTCAAATTGTATTCATCTTAAAATTCAAACAATTCTTGATGTTATGTGGAGATGTACAAAAATGTACAAACTCTGCATACAAATAGACACTTTCGCCTGGCGGGAAATCACACTGGTCCTCTGCAGGTCACGCAAATTGTAAACAAGTCACATGGTCTATACACCAGCCAGTACACAAAGTGGTGATTTAAGTCGTGCTACTTTTTGTCTCGGAGTGTACACCATCTGGGTTGCCACACGCCTCTGAATTTAAAGGGGCAGTGTTGTCACGATCAGAGCAGACTTTCAACGGGGCATGGAATCGGTGTCGTAGATGAACACAGTGACTGAAAAATTACTGGCTCATTTATACAGCAGCAACAGTAATATGACGTTTTCATATGGGATATTATTTTTCAGTCACTGACTTAATCTAAACTGGCACCGTAATTCCATGCCCTGTTGATTGTGATATTGTCCCTTTAAGGAGTGCCATGGTCGAGCGGTTTAGTGCATCAGATTTGTGTTCTGATGGCCGAGTCGTCAGAATGTGGGTTCGAATCCCAACCGCGACCATGGTGCTTGTGTTCTTGAGCAAGACACTACCATAATTGCTTCTCTCCACCCAGGGGTAAATGGGTACCTGTGAGGGCAGAGTTGGTTGTTGTTTGATTAGCCCAATATGAGCTGAGATGGTTTCAGGAATGATTTATGAGCCTGATGAGCAGGGGTTAATAATATAATGCGCCATGAGCACCAGTTTGGTGGATACGCGTGCTATATAAGTCCACATTATTATTATTATTATTTAAGGTACAAATTTATTACTTGGTGTAAAAGCTGGTACATGTATCACTTGTCTTGAAAATTGCTGTTTGTCTGAAATTATTTTTATCTTAAAGAAATTGGGAATTGTTGTTTGAATTTTTTTTTAAGTTGCCAAGATTTTGTAATTTTTTTTAAATAGAACGTTTTGTTGTTTTCTCAAAACATTAGAATATACATGTACATTATTGTGGTAACATAACATGAATTTTATGATACATTTCTTGAAACTACGTGTGTAGGGTTGAAATGAAAACCCTCGTTATTTTTTTTTCATGTTATTTATTGCAATTGTATTACTGTACATCCTTTTTGTTTTGGAGTTCAATTATTCCCATAGTAATATTTATGTAACTTGATTTCAAAGAACGGGTATTTTGATTACCTCATAAATATAATAAACCAGTGTTGATTTAAACATTGCTCCATTTGTAATTGTTGATCCAACTCGTTTTGTTTAATAATGTTGGCAGTTTATCTTTGTTTGACAATACCATGTAGTACGGTTCTTAATAACCATCCTGCTACATGTATAACTGCACATTAGTGGCAACTGCCCGTTTTGACCCAAATGTGCACACAGTGTCACCGGTTTTTACTGTCATTTTGACCACCCTGAACAATACAAGAACACAGGCATGCAACTGCAGTTTGTCCAAAAGAGGAAAGTGCGAGCCACAGCCAGACTTTGTACCATGTTTTCAGTTTTCAATGGCACAGCTGAAAAGTTGCATGCCTGAAGACAATGCATTTACCAATCAAAACGGTCGATTCATTTCGACCTGTAAATGTACATGTACTTATAGTCCAGTCAATCTAGCAAATTTTATGGCTCAACCCACCACTAATTGCAACAATTTTTTTCTTCACTTCTATGCATTTCAGAGATGTCCCCCGAGCACCATACTAAAAGTCTACTTAAATATAATTAGTAGAAAGGGTTCAAATTTGCATAATATGCAAACTTGAAGCCTTTCCACCAAATATATTTAAGTAGACTTTTAGTATGGTGTTCTGGGGACATTTCTGAAATCATAGCAGTGGGTCAACCACTATATTGACTGGACTATTACTATACACGTAAGGTTTATTGACAGGGTTAGACTTAGACTTTTAAGTGCTTAACATTTTGACGGATTTTGACCCTTGCTGTCATGAAAGGGTCAAGACTTGCTCATAAGAGAGTTCAGTGATACAGCCATCAAAATCAACTTGAAATATTTTACTTAAACCAGTAGCTATCTGTACAATTGTAAGAGAAGATATTCCAATTGTTAGTTTATTCATTTAAACATTGGATTTCTGTCGGGGGGGGGGGGGGGGAGACGGCATACCCAGAGAGAGATCGAAGGCCTTGTAAACAATGGATATAAATCCGTCTTTACAAATTCTTGGCTGGTATGTCAAAAGAACAGCTCTTGGATAAAGGGATTACGCAAAAATCAACAAAAAGAGGGAACTCGTTCAGTGTTTGCAGTGCATTTTGTCCGAGGCCAACGAACCGTGACCCCATGGACTCCGAGAAACGATTGCGTGTATACAAGTCAGCCGCCACGACGCGTCGACGGCATGCCACGTATGGCGTGTTGACAAGTCTCCCGGTGACACACAAAAATCGGAATGCGCGTGTATACATGGCCTCCGAAGCGAACTGGTTAACAAAGAAACGGTGCTTAATAATTGTTTTCATTCTTTATAGAGCATATGTTGTTGAGAGAACGACACACGAATATAAAGTCAAGTATTACGTTAAGGTATTGGTAAAATGCGTTCAGAGTTAAAGTCGGTAGACCACCACTGGTAAAATGTCTGTAAATGCATCCATACTTTATATTAAAAAAAACATCCTGTGGAGAGGTTCAGCTATTTCGTTATTTGTTTTTCGCAATTTTATCAGTAATTTGATTTTTTTTTTTTTGGTTGCTATTTTTACATTGGATCATTGCAATTTTATAGATTGATAAAATTCTTGCGTCGGGCGATAAACAATTAATTTGATTTTGCCTTCACACTGACTTATGTAATTAATTGCAGTGATTCGTACATACGTCAGTGTAAGGGCAAAACCAAGTCGATTGCTATTTTACTTATTATTAAAGGGACAATATCGTCACGATCAGAGCAGACGTTCAACAGGCCATGGAATCGGTGAACAGTGTGACTGAAAATTACTGGCTTATTTATGCACTTACGGAGTGTCGTGGCCGAGCGGTCTAGCTTATCGGACTCAAGTTCTGATGTTAGCAGCAGAATGTGGGTTCGAATCCCGGCCGTGACACTTGTGTCCTTGAGCAAGACACTGAACCATAATTGCTTCTCTCCACCCAGGGGTTAAATGGGTACCTGTGAGGGCAGAGTTGGTTGATTAGCCCTATATGCGCTGTAATGGCAGCAATTGAGCTGTACTCCCCAGGGAGCCGAGATAGTTTCAGGAATGATTTATGAGCCTTATGAGCAGGGGCAATAATATAATGCACCTTGAGCACCACTCAGGTGGTGGATACGTGCGCTATATAAGTCCACACATTATTATTATTATTGTGGCGAGACTATGCCCGATCCGTAATTCACTACACCCCTCTGCGGATCAGTTCCCAGCAGCCGGGAATGCAGGTTCGTTTGGATGGAGATATACCGCCCTATACGCGTAGTGACACCACCCACGCCTCCTTCCAGGGCTGACTTGGACAGACAATTATTAAATTACACAGGAAACAATAACCTCCATTGCTCTTTGATTTATTTTGGTGAATTAAATAGATGTATTGGACCCAGTGTTCATTAGCCTCTTATTACTAGTGGTTACGAAATAGCCTACAGCCGGATAGCCTACAGGGTAGCCTTGCACCATGCGCTAAAAGCAGTGCTGGGCGGCGCGGTAGTGCCCAGCCGGGGGCTGTCTCAGGGTACCCGTGGAGCCGTACGCCTCTCGCGTTGCGCGTATTCCGCCTCCAAGATTCCCGCCGATCCAGAGTCCTGAGATCTCCGAGAGTCTCCTTCCTCGAGGCGGCCTTATGGAGCGCGCGCTCCCTGGCTCCGTCCTGCTACGTCGGCCGAGTGCCGTGCGTCGTCACGCCTCCGGTAGCCTCCGCGGTCCCTGCGACCTGACCCCAGCCAAACTCCACCGTCCGTCCAGCACGCCGTCAGCCCTGCTCGTGCCTACCGTAGATTTCGCTCCTGTCCTGTGAGACGATCACACGCTACCAGACTAGGGAACTGAATTGAACTAAACTAAACCATGGAGGAAGAAAACTCCTCCATGACTAAACTGAACTGCCGCATGCTGCGTCCACGGCCCTTTATATAGGAGCCCGCCGCTGCTCGCGCGCCCTCTATTGTTGAGTAATTTGCGCCACATTATTATTATTATTATTATTATCCGGTTTCAAAAATATCCGAAAATGCACAGCCCTACGTCCTATCTCTTTGACACCTATTTACACCTTTCAGCTGTTCCTCTGTATAGTCCTTATTCAAACCTCCATTGTTCTCCGCTTTACTCTCTCTGGACCCCGATGTGTGCCTCTGGATCTTGTGTGCCCCGATGTGTGCCTCTGTTTGCTGACGTCCGGTGCTGCCTTTGTTGTGTGTTTAACAGATGAAATAGTTTAACAGATGAAATAAGACTAACTTCCGCTCACTCTTGTGTTTATGTATGTATATATGTATGTTTTTGTATGTATTTCCGTTAAAACAGGGCCTACTTATCTATACTCTATTATAGAGTACAACAAGCATGACTTGGCATACAAAAAGATAAACATACATGACATAAGCAAATGTCTTGCCTCGTGAATTGTCTGGTAGTCATGCTTAGAATTTTAATTCCCCCCCCCCAAAAAAAAAATTACCTTAGGCATAACGATACTGTTATTAATTTTATTAATGTTTTAAATTATAAAAACATGAATGATAAAAAACATGTTATGGCCTGGTTTCTGATTAATTTTTATGGAGTACCTATAGAATGCACGGCCAAATTTTCAACACCTTTTTTCCCTTTTTCTGAATTTGACCTAGGTCTAGGAAGCGCAGTTGTGTATTTTTAAGTCAGATTACGTAAATTTAATATAAGAAGTCTTCGGTGTGGCCCTGCATTCTATAGTTGTACCATTTTGATATTAATTTTGATGTAGCCCATTGCAACACAGTTTTCATGTTTAAAGATTAATGATTACTTATTATATTTGCAATCTTAAATTCATAAAATCATGTCACTACCGGCACCTGTGGTGCAATCCCACTGCGCGATCGATTACACATCATCAGTGGTGGCGCTGTTCTGTGTTCATCACGATCGCGATTCGTGAAAAAAAAATATTTTAAGAGAAGATTCCACGATTCTACGGAGAAATCCCTACCTTTAGCTCTCTGTGACGGATATAGTCTCTGATTTTTTCAAGAATTTTATTGCCTTTTCTTTGTCCCCGACAGCGATACTTTGCTGGGCTATTTTAATACATTTTATACTTTCATCTCGATTGCCTTCCATGATTAAATCTTTTCTACACACAAATCATATGCGATATGATACACGTACATGTATATAGTACACGTCGGTTATGGATGTACATGTACATGTACATACGACGGCTATAAATACAGGCACTTCGTGTCTGACGTCACTGTGTTTGATCTGGTATTGCGCGGCGCCCAGTTGAGAACCCATTTGCAAACATATAAACAATATATGCACACGTGTGTATATGCACGACAGTGGTTGCAGTATTTCACTAAACAGGTAGGTATAAAGCATCAGTTTGCAACAAAAAAAATGCCTGTTTATTGTTTGAATTTTATTAACCTTTCCGTAATATTCTGCTGTAGAAATGAAATGAATTATTTCGATGACCAATGGTGAATTATATTTAATATTTAGTATACAATTGTGCATGAGATGCCTGGCCTGCTAGTGGCAGTGCTAATGCAGGCACTTGATACAGTATTAAAACCTTATAACTGAGTAATATGAGAAAAAAGGTGGGAAAGCAAACTTAATTTGACATTGCATTGTTGTACATATTACTAGTATACAATTGTACATGAGATGCCTGGCCTTCCAAAATTAGAAGGCCAGGCACTTGGATACAATATTAAAACCCTATGAATAAACTGAGTAATATGAGAAAAATGGGGAAAAAACAAACTTAATTTGACATTGCATTGTTGTACATACTAGTATACAATTGTACATGAGATGCCTGGCCTTCCAAAATTAGAAGGCCAGGCACTTGGATACAATATTAAAACCCTATGATAACTGAGTAATATGAGGGGGGAAAAATTTTGACATTGCATTGTTGTACATAGGCCTACTAGTATACAATTGTACATGAGATGCCTGGCCTTCCAAAATTAGGACAGGCACTTGGATACAATATTAAAACCCTATGATAACTGAGTAATATGAGAAAAAAGGGGAAAAACAAACTTAATTTGACATTGCATTGTTGTACATACTAGTATACAATTGTACATGAGATGCCTGGCCTTCCAAAATTAGGACAGGCACTTGGATACAATATTAAAACCCTATGATAACTGAGTAATATGAGAAAAAAGGGGAAAAACAAACTTAATTTGACATTGCATTGTTGTACATACTAGTATACAATTGTACATGAGATGCCTGGCCTTCCAAAATTAGGACAGGCACTTGGATACAATATTAAAACCCTATGATAACTGAGTAATATGAGAAAAAAGGGGAAAAACAAACTTAATTTGACATTGCATTGTTGTACATACTAGTATACAATTGTACATGAGATGCCTGGCCTTCCAAAATTAGGACAGGCACTTGGATACAATATTAAAACCCTATGATAACTGAGTAATATGAGAAAAAAGGGGAAAAACAAACTTAATTTGACATTGCATTGTTGTACATACTAGTATACAATTGTACATGAGATGCCTGGCCTTCCAAATTTATAAAGCCAGGCACTTGGATACAATATTAAAACCCTATGATAACTGAGTAATATGAGAAAAAAACTTAATTTGACATTGCATTGTTGTACATACTAGTATACAATTGTACATGAGATGCCTGGCCTTCCAAAATTAGAAGGACAGGAGGCCACTCCGATCCACTAAATTCTGTTCTTTAGCAACCCTCAGTACATACATGTACAAGCCTGCTGTCCTTTCCAAGTAATCTTACAAAATCAACTGTGTGCCACCCAAGGCCACTGTAAATGTTTGAACATATTAGTATGGCCTACAATGTATTGATGGGAGACCACTTGACCCTGCAATCTCAGTGGTGTGACAGTGCACAGAAGGGTAACCCTAGGAGGCCACTGGCAACAACTAATGGCTTGGAGTGGCCGTAATGGGTTGTTTCAAAAATTGCACTGATTGTAGGAGGGTTAAATGAGTATGGTCACTATCTTTGAATCAACCAACCTGTGAAAAAATCAATTAAATTACATTGTGTTGTTGCAATCAAAATTTATTTCATTCTTACACAAAACTTAGAAAATTCCTGCTGGAATTATTTTTTACTTCTCCTTACAGTGACATTCACCTCAGGCAAAATCAGTTCTAGGGAAGACAATCATCTGACAAATTGATCGTTTGGGCAATTCCATGGTTACTCACATCACATTGTTGAGGTTTCGGTCCCACTCTTAATGCCATAATATATATTTCACTCATCAGATATTTCACAGTAGTTGCATTATACCCAGACCTTACTCAGCACAAAATAACAATTTAAGAAATTTGTTGTAAAATGTTACTTGTTAAAACTAATGGGAGAAGAGCACATTCGCACCATCTGCATCCCCTCTCTTCAGCTGTCATGCATGCTCCCTCAAACTGCCCACCACATGAATGACATTTCTGAAATATACAAGTAAGTAACACAGGTAAAATGTAAAATCCATCTAAGACATAAGAGCCTGTGTGATGATACTATGGAAAAACTAGAAATTTCTGTCAAGAAGTACTCGCCATTACATCAACTACACCTTCTTGAAGTAGATGTCCACATCCACGGCAGTATTT
This sequence comes from Zoroaster sp. YZ-2022, assembly GCA_029582265.1. Lineage (NCBI taxonomy): Eukaryota > Metazoa > Echinodermata > Asteroidea > Forcipulatida > Zoroasteridae > Zoroaster > Zoroaster sp. YZ-2022. The sequence continues at coordinate 13,263,544 of CM055824.1, forward strand.
GTCTAGATCATCTGCACAGGTGAAGAAATGTACATTATATATGCCTGTTTTATTCAATTATGCAATGACTTAAATCATTATTTTCTACCAGTGGTCATGTGTGTCAACCAGCATCACTGGAATGCAAGGGTCCATGGGTACATAATACAGTGTGTCTAAAAAAAAATGCAAACAAAATTTAACGGAATGCCAGGCGTAGAATGAGTAACCAACATAGATAATATAGGTATGGTTTGAAAGATACACCTTTCCACTTTAAAATGAGACATCAAACGTCCAAATATGATAATTTTTGACAGAGTTATGAGTACTTTTCCAAGAGAGGTCAAATTGACGATGGGACCAAGTTTTTAAATGCAGTGATAATCGATTTTGTTTAGATGTGCAAGTGTTGCAATGTGGATGAACTGTTGATGATTACATCCCTTCCCCTCAACATGCCCTCCCTCTTGCTCGATACACAGGCGACATCGTCTCTCCATGTCTCCCATCGCTCTCCTAACAACATCTGGAGTCTGCCGCAGGACGTCAATCTCAGCTGTTATTCTGTCACGGAGAGTCTGCAGGTTCAGAGGGGGAGTCGTGTACACCTTGGATTTCAAGTATCCCCAGAGGTAGAAATCACACGGTATGAGGTCTGGAGATCTCGGTGGCCATTCATGCACATGATTCAACGTTATGACACGGTCTCCGAACGCTTCATGAAGGCGGTCTCGGACAGCCAGTAGACGATGAGCTGGAGCGCCGTCTTGAGCCCACCACAGGCGCCTAAACACACCTCGCTCCTGAACCTCGAAATGTTCCTCAAGGATGGGGATGACATCATCATTCAACATCTCAAGGTAATGCCGGCCGTTGAGGTTGCCCACTGTTAATGCCATAATTTCCGCTTATATATATAGCCCTTTTCACACTACAGCTCTTATCCCCGGGGAATACAACCCCAGGGAGGTCCCAGGAGTTTTTTTACAATTCCAAATTTAACCTACTTAAAAATCATTAGTTTTGGAAAGTGATAAATTCTTTCAAAAATATAAAGTGAAATATGTTTTCGTTGATATTGGTTTCGATAAAATACAACAAAACTTTATAAATACTTGAATACAAATCTGTATAAAACAACAGCTTGAACTCACAACCGCGCAATTTATTTAGCGCACATTTCCTGACCTTGACTGTTTATCTCTCTGACCTTTCACAGTTTGTTTACGTGATCTGTCTGCCACATAAACCGGGGTAAGCACAACCTGCGTTTGTTTCCCACTAGCCGTTACTCCCTGGGGGGTATCTTAAGCCCCCAGGGTTTTACCGCTTACCCCTACTGCGGAGCAGGGGATAAAGCGATCCAAGTGTGAAAATGCTAACCGTAATTTCCTAAAAGCTCTTATTTCACTGATCAGTTTTTTCACAGTATAAGGTCTGGGTGTACACAGTGCCAAAAAAAGGGAAATTATGGCGTTAAGAGTGGGCCCAAAACTTCAAAAATATAATGTGCATGACCATGGAATTGCCCATATACACAAATGTAAGCATACCAGACCTATTAATATTTCAATGTTATTTAAATGTACATAGGCAGATCTGAGCATGTTCCAAACAGCTGTGGTCGATCATAGAACTAAGCTCTTTGTCATGATGATCAAACTGGATGCAAAAATCAGCTCACCCAGTGAAATATACAAGCTATAGTGAGTTGATGGGATGGGTTTCAAACCAGGGGAATATCCCCCTTTTTATCAACATTTATGTACACAAAATTAATATTTACAATGTACATTTAAATATACATATAATGTAGCACTCCCCCTCCTCCACATATATTACAGACCTTATGGAACTCAATAAACATATCTCAAACTCAGTGCATTTATTGAAGTCCAATTGTCATGGTTTTGTTGGGTCAGGCTTGTAAGTATTCACCACACGATACCATGACAATTAGTAGTGGTGTCATAAAGTGCTATTTCAGATAGTTGTTCATCTTCAGTGAATAATTTCTTTTGTATTGCATAGCCAAAATTTTTTTGTTTTGTAAATTTTCTAGGGCCAAAAGAAAAAGTCTCTGGTTTCTAGTCTCTGACACGTGTCCTCAGACCCTTGCTTTATTTAGCATTTATAATTTTCTTTTTTGTTTGCTATGAAAGGATGTCCAATTGCAGCCAAAATTGCTGAATTGATTGGAATTCTGTCGTGCTATGTTTTAAATTATTATTTTTTTCACATATATAGGGGTATGAACGATTTTCCCGATTTGTGATGCCTCTCTTAGCCACCATACTTTGTATATGTGAAATTTGGTCCCCGCACCGATTTTGAAGCTGACTGATGACCAGAAACCGGATACTTTTTTGGGCCTAATATAACAAAACATATGATTTGCTTAAAACATTTTGCATTACATACAAACATGTATGTAATGGCTATGCTAACTTGTTAAATGAAATTGTTCTCTGAATCTTTGAAATATGAATTATTGGTTTATGATTCTATTCTACAATGAAAAATATATGAATTTCACTTTGTCTAAATCTCCTAATTTCACTATTACGATTTTGTTGTTGGTATTGTTGTATCCCTTATGGATTCCTTGTGGTTAGCCACATCCTGATCTGAGTGGTCTCCAACTGTTGCTTCTACGGTTATGTATCATAAAACTTGGGCCATTCCAGGCTAAATACCACCCAAGATCAAAGATATTGATAATTTGGGAGACTAAAACTAAAGAGCTTGAGGTCACTTGGTAGAGCATGTACAGTAATATGGAGTTTGAAGGTTCAGATCCCACTTCAGTAATTGAGTACGATGAAACCATTTTGTTGATACGTTTGTATACCTTTTTGTATCCCTTATGGATTATTCATGGTAGCCACATCCTCTGAGTGATCTCCAACTGCTGCTTCCATGGTTATGTATCATAACTTGGGCCACCCAAGATCAAAGATATTGACAATTTGGGAGACTAAAACTAAAGAGCTTGAGGTCAGTTGGTAGAGCAAATATACAGTAATCTGGAAGTTGAATGTTCAAATCCCACTTAGTAGAACATTTTTCTTTGTTAATACCAAAAATCTGAAAGTGTAAACATAATTGAAATGGTCCTGTTTTATTTGGTTAATATTTTGAATTTTTCAGCTGAAACTGCAACCTGTGCTGTATCCCTATCTGAAGATGAGAAATGTGTGTTGGTTCAAGAAAATCAAGAATTGATGAGGTACACATACAAACAAGCAGAAATTCCTACATGTAGCTAACCCGTGAAATAAGCTTTTGTGGGGGGAGCAGTCTCCTTAGACAGGTAAAATTATTTAGACCTTACCTGCCAAGCCTACCTGTCCAGGACCAGTGACGTAAATCCATGGTGAAAAGTGGGGGGGATGATATTGAAATTTGTTTGCATTATGTACTGAGCGAATGTGGCACAACGGGGGGATACCCCACCCCCATCCCTTTATAATGTACTATTTCTATAAAAAAAAAAATAACAATTTTTTTTTTTTTAAATCGGCATGACAAAGAGGGGTTGAACACCCATGGTTACGTTACTGTCGCACACAGATAAAAAATATTTAAACAAACCCAATTTCCCTCTATTTTACACAAATTATTCACTTATTAGCCTATTATTTTTTTTACTGCACAAAAAATTATGGGGGGGATGATCCTATGGATCCTGGGCCAAAAAGTGGGGGTATATATCCCATATTCCCCCTCCCATTCCAATTGGAATGTATGAAAACTGTCTGGGAAATGTATAAATAACAACAAAATTGTGAATAAATCAATATTCTCACAGGCATTATCATATTGATTTTGTTTTGTAACTTATAAATGTTTTTTGCAGAAGACTTGTAGTCAAGTACAGACAAAGGTACTTTACTAGAGTATAAATAATTTATTAGTATGAGTACGAAAACTCTGTTTTTATTATTTGTTTTTAAAGTTTTTAGAGAAATTATCTTCCTAAACCATCCAGATACATACATATATAACTTTCTTAGAATCTAGACATGTACATTAAACAACCAATCTGTGCAAGTTTCAGTTTATTACATTGAAAAATGAGAATGCATTCAGATTTGTTTTATTCATTCAGATGTTGAATTGTGTCCCCGGAGGACAAAAGTTCAGATGGAAACAGGGTCTCATCTCGCCACCTGTACGACAGGCAGAAATCGATTTGGACAGGTTGGGACTATTTAGGCCCCTTTGTGCCAAGCCTATCTGTTCAGGACAGTCCAGTGTCCATTATTTAGTCTGTCCTAATTGAAACCAAACCTATTTATGGTAAGTCCGTCTTAACAATTTTGAAACTAGAAAAGCCTCCGATTGCACCACATATTCCAGGGACCCTAATAATATCCCCACACTGTAATGACTTGCAAGCTCATAATATTGGTGCTTCACGCTCAAAATTTGTCACCAGCTAGTTCAATTTGGACAGGCAGCTTAAAACCTAGTTCATGAAACCCTAGATGGGAAATGGTTTTACATGTATGATTGGACCTCAGACAGATTGATTGATTTCAGTAGGCATATACCATCAGCAAGTTTCTTGTAAAATTGTGATCATTTACTGTATTTTGTTTCAGTTTACTAACAGTTTACAGTGTATAATGGCTTTAACACCCATACCAATAAAGATATTGTCTAGATGAGCAGGGACAACAATAATGCCCCTTTGATTAGGTTACTAGATATATGTGGATGTATAAGTGCTCAATTATAGGATTGGTAAAAACAAAATGATAAAATGTTAATGTGAAACTTAATTGATGTATAAAAGCTGATGATAGACTGGAAATAATTTCCAATTGGAATTTAGAAAAGAATACCTTTTTCTAAATTATGTTTAAGAATAAAATAAATTTTGATGTCAGTGTAATTTAGCTGAATTTTTCACATGTTGGTTTAGCCATGTAGATTCAGTGCAGTTCTGCCAACCATTACTATTTTAAAACTTCCCATTAATATTAATAACACTTTTATTTTTTATTTTTTGTGATGCATCCTTTATTGCAAAATTCAATTATCAGACAAACAAAAAAGTCGCATGTTTCTGGTCTCTGCGTGCGTTGCCTCAGACCCGCGCGTCGACATTGTAATTTTCATTTTGTTTTGGTGCTATGAAGCGATGCCCAATTGCAGCCAAAATTAATAGATCGATTGGAATTCGGTCGTGCTGTGTTTCAAATGACTTTTTAACATCACATGGGTTATGAATGTTTGCCCGATTTGTGAGGCCTCTCTCCTCCCCGCGTATACAATGTATCACGTGATTCCCTGTTCGCAAAAAAAAAGAAAACAAGATGGCCAAAAAAAAGCACGTCACTGCACCGATTTTGAAGCTGACCGATGACCAGAAACCGGAGACTTTTTTTTGCCTAATACTTAAAATTATGCAGAAGTTCTGTTCACCAACATGCACTTTAAATTTTATAAATAAAGACAGTAATCATTGACAATATGGACTTGACCCAGGTGTTTTGGGGGAATGAGACTATTAAGGGAAGAGCCAATGAGATATTTAGCAGATTGTTATTCTGTTGTTAAGAGTTGAGTGTGAACACAGAGCATTGTTGATGAATAGAAACACATTCATTTGACAAAGGACTAGCGGAATGGATTTAGGAATTTATTGGAATATCAGTTTCCACATACAATTGCCATATTGAGTGCTTAAACACTGGGCAACAGTTGAACTTTCTGTTTTCTACAGGACTCTTAATGTAGCTTTTAAATTGTCTATTTTTTCCCCAGAACTCTTGAATGTAGTACCCCCACTCTACATGCTCTTAATGGTACCTACACAAACTATAGATGGACATACCAAAATAAAACCACAATAACAATGTGTTTGTAAATAAAGAGAAGTTGTTCCCTGCCTGTCATTTTGTAGTCATATCTGTTTGTCTTATAATTGTAGGTATATAGGGAAGGTGAGTGTCCTTAATGAACTCTCAGCCCATCAGTCAATCAGTGTTGAAGTAAGTGCAAGTGCCATAAACCAAGTTTTTCCCCCCTTTTTTCTCATATTACTCAGTTATCATAGGGTTTTAATATTGTATCCAAGTGCCTGGCCTTCTAATTTTGGAAGGCCAGGCATCTCGTGTTCATGTGTAAATACTAGTATGTACAACAATGCAATGTTAAATTAATTTTTTTTTCTTATATTACTCAGTTATAGCATAGAGAAAGGTGTCCTTTCTCTATGGTTATAACTTATAGGGTTTTAATATTGTATCCAAGTGCCTGGCCTTCTAATTTTGTAAGGCCAGGCATCTCATGTACAATTGTATACTACTAGTAATATGTACAACAATGCAATGTCAAATTAAGTTTGTTTTCCCACCTTTTTTCTCATATTACTCAGTTATCATAAGGTTTTAATACTGTATCAAATGCCTGCATGGCCTTCCAATATTAGCACTGCCACTAGCAGGCCAGGCATCTCATGCACAATTGTATTTGTATACTAATAATATTAAATATAATTCACCAATTGGCCATCGAAATAATTCATTTCATTTCTACAGCAGAATCTTACGGAAAGGTTAATAAAATTCAAACAATAAACAGGCATTTTTTTGGTGACAAACTGATGCTTTATACCTACCTGTTTAGTGAAATACTGCAACCACTGTCGATACTGTATTTAAGCACGCACACGTGTGCATATATTGTTTATATGTTTGCAAATGGGTTCTCAACTGGGCGCCGCGCAATACCAGATCAAACACAGTGGCTTACAGTGGCTTATAGCCGCACTAGCCGCACTCGTACAAATGTAATATGTATGTGTTGTGTACTGACTATGCATTACGTAGTGCATATATATATATATGCACAATGAACTGCTATATATCCGCAATACATTACCCATTTAAAACAATTTTCTCGAGGAAAGATAATTTTGTAAATTTACTGGCATAAATATAAATACAAGGTGAATTTGTATTCATCTAAACATTGAAAATAATTAACAAATAATTTAAACATGCTCTTGAAAAGAAAAAAAAAGTGATGAAATGTTCTGACTGTAACCTTTGAACTGGGACTAGATAACCGCCTCTTGAAAATATTGTAGCGAAAACGATCGCTGTTGGCGCTGTTTAGCGCGCGTAATGTTAATTAGGTCAATGTTACAAAGTGCGCGCGTGTACGTGTGTGCCTAGGGATCCAGGGACTACGCGCGCACTGTTTAATGTTATACTGTATTTTGTAATTGTGCAGGTGTTCCCGCCGGCCGCCCGCCGAACAAGTTTAAGGTTAGTTAAGTTCTGACTTCGACATCGACAGCAAACAGCGATCATCATCTAGATTACTAACGATAAGTTCAATAGTTATAACTCCATCATTTCGGCGGGAACAACTGGTAATGATGTAAGTTGATTATTATAAATGTATATGCAGTTATTTTCTTGAAACGAAAGAGAATTAGCTATAGTTCCAGTTAAACCTTAAATCCTTGGTGTCCGTTTGTTTTATTTATTGGTGTCTGTCCGTTTCCGTTAACTGTTTTAAGCCAGATTTCAAGCCCGTACATAAAACGTCCTTAGACCGCGACGGTGCGCGTTACATTGGTGGCAGCGTTGTGGATTGAGCTTTGGCTAAATCAGTTAATTTGCATTGAATTTGGGGATAATTGTTACCGAGCCGTGGTGAAGTAATCAACCGGGGAGAAAGCAACGCAAGACGGCAGGGGGTGTTTACCGAGCCGTGGTGAAGTTCTGAACCGGGGAATAAACGACCAAGTAACGGCAGTGGTATAGGTTGGTGAAATTCTAACGGCAGTGCTGTTTACCGAGCCGTGGGGAAGTTCTCAACCGGACAGAAAGCGACGCAGAACGGCAGCGGTGCTTACTGAGCCGCGGTGAAGTTCTCAACCAGGGGAATAAACGACCAAATAACGGCAGTGGTGTAAACCGAGCCGTGGTGAAGTTCTCAACCGGGGAGAAAGCAACGCAGAACGGCAGAGGTATTTACCGAGCCGTGGTGAAGTTCTCAACCGGACAGAAAGCGACGCAGAACGGCAGTGGTGTTTACTGAGCCACGGTGAAGTTCTCAACCAGGGGAATAAACGACCGAGTAACGGCAGTGGTGTAAACCGAGCCGTGGTGAAGTTCTCAACCGGGGAGAAAGCAACGCAGAACGGCAGAGATGTTTACCGAGCCGTGGTGAAGTTCTCAACCGGGAATAAACGATGTAGAACGGCAGTGGTGTAAACCGAGCCGTGGTCCTTAACCCATGATTATAGACTAAGTCAGATTCATCCACCACCCGATACATCCGCCCGGAGTCATCCGCCCGGATTCATCCGCCTTTGCAGAGAAATATAGTTCTTAAATTAGTTAGCCTATGTACAGTGAATAATAATTAGGGTTAATTGGCAGTTAGTTTACAATGAAGGGACAAGGCACAAGGCTAGATTTGTTTAATATTCTCGAGAGGGAGTATAGAAGGGTGAGCCAGGAAATAGAAAACTTGTCACGGAGTCTGAGTTCAGAATTGGCTTCTCAACACCGTAAAGGCATTCAAGGCAATACCATAATAAACGGTGGGCGGGTAGATACTGGGATTCTAACGGGCGTAACTGGTTCCCCTGATAATCCATTGGTTTCTGTAACGGAGAAAGGCGACATCCACCGTATAGATGACAAACAACGTGGGTACACAGAAACAAGTTGTGGTGAGGCATTGGCACCTAAGATAATCAGGAATGGGTCAACTAGTTGGTGGGACTCGGGGATAGGAAAGGATATTCCCAGACAGAGGGACCAGGAGATATCTAGGGGACTAGACACTGCCCGTCGTACGTTTTGGTCCGAGGCCGAACAGACTAGGGATTTTCTGAAAATGAATGAAGACAATCATACTGTCCCACTACCTAGCCAAAATGGTTCAACAGAACCATTGATGGGAGAAAATATGGTGGGAAATAATCGTGGGGAATATTCCTTCTGGCCAGACTCAGAATTGCTTAACCAGACCGTACTGAAAACAAACAGCAATATACAGAGGTTTTCCCTAACAGTCTTGTTGGAAATGTTCAGCAGAAAACCCAATTAGGCCTACCCAAGGATAGCGTACTACCCCATGTGGGAGACCCGCGTTGGCAAGAACCCAAGAATCGTGGTAGAGGGCGCCCTAGTGTAATACCGAAGTCAAATATAGATTAGAGAGGGTTCCCAATCCTTCCAGCCGTTACGTCAACGGTCCCACACCCTGACGGAAATCTAGCTGACATATGGGTAGAAAATAACGGGGTAAACAGCAGCAGGGCGGTATCCACCGTACACGAAAATACTGGTTGGCCGGTACACGCCCAACCGTGGTCTACACGGCAACATCCAGTCCAACCGGGCATCGGGGTTAAACAGTTGGGAGATCAAACTCCAAATCTGTCCCCAATAGTGTCAAAAGTTCCTCAGCTATTGACTATCCATGCAAATAACGAAAAGATGAATGATGTTCCCTTAACATCAATACAGTAACCCACAAAGTAACGACGGATGATACTGGTGAACCCAGGGCTATAGAGGGGTCCAGCATGGGAAGGAACGGCCAGTAATAAAACCTGATCGCTATGATGGAAAAGGCCCATGGGATTCGTATATCAAACACTTTGAGTTGTGTGCTTCAATCAATGGTTGGGATGACGTGACAAAGTGCCAATACCTTGCTGTATTGCTAACAGGTTCGACCCAACAAATTCTTGGAACTCTCCAGAGTGAGGCAAAGGACTATAACAAGCTAGTCACATCACTGCAGGCCCGGTTCGACCCAACGGGGAGGAAGGAGCTACATCGGGCGCAGCTCAGAAACCGTCGCCAGAAACTCTCGGAAAGTTTGGTTGAGTTGGCTGAAGATATACGGCATCTTGTGGATAAAGTTTATACTGACTTGCTGGTGGACAGTCGAGATAGGATGGGCCGTGACCATTTCTTGGATGCCTTGCAGGACGGAGAAATGAGGACAAGAATTATACAAATGCGGACGAACACCCTCGATGATGCAGTAGCGGCTGCAGTGGAACTTGAGGCTCTGAATAAAGCGGAGAAGGAACGCCGTTCTTCAGACCTTAAGAAGCTGCGGAGTGCGACTGTTGATGCTGTACAGGTAGAAAAACCCACTGTGGAGATCAACCCTCTCTCTCTTTTTCTCTCCTTTTTAAATTTTTTTTAAAATTTTTATTTTAATTTTTTTTTAAATTACGATTTTAGGGGGCTACAGCCCCCTTAGCTCCCCCCCCCCCTGGATCCGCCAATGGGTTTGTTCCAGGTTTTGCTAAGCTCACGGAGGCTGGCAGGCCATTTCGATGGACAGAGGAGAGTCAGCAGGTTTTCGACGAGTTGAAATCACGATTAGTTTCATCACCAATCTTAGCTTATCCTTCCCCAACTTCAATGTTCATAATAGATACAGACGGATGTGATTTCGGAATTGTCCCAGCAACAGAATGGCGAGGAAAGAGTTATAGCATACGCAAGTAGAGCCTTATCGAAGGCCGAAGGAAATTATTATGTGACCAGAAAAGAGATGCTGGCGGTGGTGTACTTTGTAAAGTATTTCCGTCCATATCTTTATGGACAACAGTTCCTGTTGAGGACAGATCATGGTGCTCTGAGATGGTTGTAACTTTAACCCTAACTCCCTAAGCATTGTTACTGAACAATAAAAATCCTTCAAAATTCTCCAACTGCTTTTGTTGTCTAGGGAGTTAGGGTTAAGGAACCGGTTGGCCAGGTGGCGAGGTGGCTGCAGCTCCTGGCAGAGTATAACTTCAGCATAGAACACCGTCCAGGCCTTCAGCACAATAATGCAGATGCCTTGCAGCCAGTGTCAGGACCCCTGGGAACAACAATTGGGTATCTCACCACCACTTAATGTCGAAAGGAAGGATTCGAACATAATGGTAGATTCTGGGGTTGATGTTGAATCAGAGAAAGAAAATGAGGAAGTATACAACCTGCAGGATATGCCGTGACACAAGTGACAAGCTGACGAACAGTTATGAAGGGCATACAAGCCAATTGGCTTGAAGGAATGTCAAGATCACATCTTCGAAGTAAACAGTTAGAAGAACCGGTACTGCGTACAGTCATCAACTGACTAGAAACGGAGGAAACAAGACCGGCTTGGAAAGAAGTGTCAGCAGAAGGTCCTTGGCTGAAAACATTGTGGGGAGCCTGGAAGCAGTTGTCCCTTAGAGAAGGGGTGTTGTGTCGTAAATGGGAAGACGACACCGGGAAACAGATTCGCTATTTGCCGGTGATTCCGCAGGCGATACAAGGAGAAGTCCTCCGCCAATTGCACGACTCGCCCACAGGAGGTCATCTGTCCTTCAGCCGAAAACATGATATGGACCGCCACTGGAGAATGGCCCACAGGGAAATATCTTCCGCACCCGAGGCAGCCCCGGAGGCCATGGAGATCCCGCGCACTCCGGGAAGGGACCTTGACCCAGATGTGCTTAGTGTGCACGCCGGCAGCGTCGAAAGGCGAGTGATGGGAGCATCATTCTCCCCATCCCCAGTACGAGCCCCTGTACCATCAACAGAACCGACCTTTCCAACCCTACTGGTAGCCGCATCTTCCCCAATGATCGCATCAACACCCCAACCAGTGGCGTAGCCAGAAATAAAGATTCGGCTGGGCCTGAGTAAAAATGGACGGGCCATATAATTCATCCATAAATCCATCCATACACGGGCGCCGATTTATGTTTGTGCCGGTGGAACAGCGACCGACGCACACACGCACACACTGACACACAATATTTACAAGGATTGGAGATCACGATACACACCATGAAACGCATGGAAAGTCATAATGCCACAAATCATTTAGTAAAAAGGTTCACTTCATTAAATTGATTCGTTAACTCATAGGCCAAAATGTGCTGTGAGACACCTTAGGCCATGCTCATAAAGAACGCAACAGTAGGCTACAAGCATGATAGCCCCTGTCCTTTTTAAAGTATACAGTATAAAATAAAATGCACTGTAGCCTATATCACACAAACATACATAGAAGAGGAATGCAAACAACATAAATCGTTAAAAAAAAAAAAAAAAGTTATACAAAAAGCTTCTTTATTTGGCAATGGCAGGGCCTAGACAAGAAGTGGGCGGGCCTAGGCCCTGCCTGGCCCGCCCATAGCTACGCCACTGACCCCAACTGGAACCCTTACGACACGTCATGGTTCAAACAGAAGCAGCAAGGAGCTCTAGTCACCGAATAGCGGAGAGAACAATCCAGGAACTGCTTGACGGAGAAGGAAAGGTCACCACACGAATAATCAAGGAGAGATTTCTCACCAGCTAAATCTTTGACACCTCTGTACGTCATTCGATCGCGTCCGCGACATAATTCCGTCCGCGTTTAGGCCCATAGGCCTAAAGTTACAAGTTTTTGAAAGTTTTCAAGTTAAAGTACTGTTTAAATTAAACACAGTTCCTTTAAAGTTTAAAGGTTTGTTTATTAAAAACAGAACGGTTTTGAATGTTTAAGGAAAGATGTTCTTAACAGAAGTTTTAGAGTTAAATTAAATATCTGATTTAACAAATTGAATTTTGTAAAGTTGCTATTCATGTGGTGATGTGAGGTCACATTTTCTTTAAAGGAGAGGGTAGTGTAGCGAAAACGATCGCTGTTGGCGCTGTTTAGCGCGCGTAATGTTAATTAGGTCAATGTTACAAAGTGCGCGCGTGTGTGCCTGGGGATCCAGGGACTACGATAAGTTCAATAGTTAAGTTATAACTCCATCATTTCGGCGGGAACAACTGGTAATGATGTAAGTTGATTATTATAAATGTATATGCAGTTATTTTCTTGAAACGAAAGAGAATTAGCTATAGTTCCAGTTAAACCTTAAATCCTTGGTGTCCGTTTGTTTTATTTATTGGTGTCTGTCTGTTTCCGTTAACTGTTTTAAGCCAGATTTCAAGCCCGTACATAAAAAGTCCTCAGACCGCGACGGTGCGCGTTACAATATTTTTGAGCGGTATTTGTATTGAGCACTGAATGTACATACAGCGCTTCTCTTTGAACCCATCCCACATTATGCCCGCCCATGTCTGACCATGTGACTCTGATGATTACTCTGTAAACATTGACACAATGACAGTCGATAGAAGCACAGATTTAAGTGAGAGATAACGACTGTGACGTGTGACACCAGCGGCAAGCTAGCTGCATGCGGTGCTTTTAATAGGCATTTCTTGTAAGGGTGTTGCGGCCGGATTATATTACTGGACTGTAAATACACAGTGATCACCACTGAATAACAGAATAACAACGCAACAATTGATGGTGAGATTTAGAAACCACTCAACTCTGGGATAGCTCACTTTCATGAAAATTTCAAAACATTTTTGAAATTAAAAAAAAAAATAATAATAATATACCCCCTAGGCCTATTAAAATTTCACAAAAATTTCACAATAGCAAACTTCATGCCAAAAGTGTCTACTTGGGCAAGCTTTACCTAATTACAAAATTTCAGATTGTAATAATGAGCAGATTAAAAGTGGAAAAATCACTCCCTTTTTGTACATGTGGTGCTACTGCTAGGGCCAAGGAGGGAGTCCAGTGTATTGGCCCTAGAATGGGTCTATTAGTATAATAGTATTGACTAACTTATTTTAGGTAAGTTATATAAGTCCTTGGCCTAGCTTGCTTTTTATAGTAATAAAACTATGGTTTAAAGCATAAAGCATACTTCCTTCCTGCATGTTTAAAGTTAGAACTAATTCTACCTCCATGGTTTCAACTGAAAAATGCAAATAATTTGACCAAACCTGTTTGTATCTTCAGTTGAAAAAAAAAATAAACAAAAATAAAACCACTAGCATTTAGAACTATAGTACTTAGTAGGCTCTATTTAATTGCTTGTTTCTTGTAAATTTCATAATCATAATTATATTAATATAAAATATGATGATAAAATAACTTGCACTCATACGTTTTGTTGCTCATTAAATAATAATAACTTTTATCAGGTAAATGTTAATGATTAAGCTGCAGCTACATTTTTTTTAATGTTTTTTTTAATTACATTGTCCCATTTTTACAATTTATAATACAGCAGTTTGTCTCAGTGTTTTGAAAAAAAATCCATTATTTTTGTAAAAATTCCCCCCCCCCCCCAAAAAAAAAGATCAGTATGTTTTGTTAAGACTGAGAATTTCTTGTAGTATTACTAGTGCTCGTACAACGATCTGTATTTTCATTGAATGTGTAAATTCCTTTTGAGCCTTGATGGAGTAGGACGGTGGGGAGGGGAGGGAGAGGGGCTGCTGGGAGGAAGGGGGAGTGAAATGGAATTTAGTTAGCCCTATTCTAGGGCCAATACACTGGACTCCCTCTATCCTTGGCCCTAGCCCCACGTGTACAAAAATGGAGCGATTTTTTTTCTACCTTTGTTGATCTAAAAGTTTGTGATTAGGTAAGCTTGCCCAAGCACACACTTTTGGCATGAAGTTTGCTATTGTGAAATTTTTGTGAAATTTTAATGTATTATTATTTTTTTTTAATTTCAAAAATGTTTCAAAACTTTCATGAAAGTGAGATATCCCAGAATAATTGATTTTATGCCAAAATGTCTGCTTGAGCAAAGTTACCTAATTGGTAATTTTTAAGTTGTAATAATTAGCAGATCAAAAGTTGAATTTTTTTTTTTAAATCGCTCCAAGGCCAAGGGCCAATGATACCGAGGGAGTCCAGTGTATGGAGACTTCTTCTGGAAAATATTGTTTGTTGTTGCTTCACTGCAGTAATATTATTGATCAAGTAATGTTTATGACTCAAAAGTAAAAAAAAACTCACTTTTAAACCCTTTTTCTTGTTTGCTCAGATAAATATTGAACAGAGCAAAGGCTATATTAACTCTCTGAAGTGCACTGACAGCTACAGTGAAGATGGAGATGATTTCAGCCAAACGTTTGTTCCTCATCCTATGCACGGCGACGCTTCTTTGGGATGCACGGTCAAGTGCCGAGCAAACGTTTCTGGATGGCACAGACCAAATGAAAGAAATCCTAGCCCTGTTTGGTCTCGGTGACGCGGCAGCCTCCGAGATGGACACGTGTGATACAATGATGACAAAAGTGTCGGCTTTTCTTAAAAAATATGCTCCGCATGATGTGGAGAAGAAGTTCAGCGAACTTCATCTTGAAGGTGACTTCTGCAAATCAAAACTGATCAAAACTGATCCCGATGTCAAGTACAATGTGGTAAGCGTGGATAAAGAACAAATAAATTTTAAGCATACAATATTGCGTGTATTTTGTGTTATTTTTCAGCCAATTTTAGGCAAATTTGTTTTAATTAATGAGGAAAATTGCTTGAAAGCTGTACCGAATTTTATTTTAATTTTTAAAAATTGTTTTTCCTGTTTTATTTTCTGCAACTCGGATAGCAAAGACAAGAAATATAATTAACCCTAACCACCCCATATCCTCCAAAATCCTCCAAGGGGCACTTTTTTGGGAAAAAAACCTCTATAAATGGGGCAAAATTATTAGCTGGCAACAAGTACAGGCCATTAGTGCTGAATATGAAAGATCAACAAAAATGCATGGTTCATTTTGAAGACAAGGCATGTTTTCAAAAGTGCACCAGGATTTTGGAGGATTCAGTAAGGTTACTAGCCAGAATACCTAGGAGGTTAGGTTTAAAGAAGGTTCCTAGCCAGAATACCTACATAGGGGGTTAGGGTTAAACATATCATTTGGTTATTGGCATAAATTTAAATTACAATAAAGACAAGTTATTTGAAAAACATTCAAAAGAATGTTCCACTTGATTTCAAATTTGTACATGTTTTTGTTCTTAGCAATCTGTTTTTCAAGATGAAAATTAAATTTATTTAAGGCCCAAAATAAAAAAAAATCGGTTTTTTTTGGCTATAAAACGATTGCAGCCAAAATTGCTGGATCGATTGGAATTCTGCCCGATTTGTGTATATATGGGAAATTTGGTTCCTGCGTATACAATGTATCACGTATTTCGCTTTTGGCACAAAAAAAAGATGGCCGAAAAAGAAAAAAAAGGTGCGCCACCACACCGATTTTGAAGCCGACCAGAAACCAGACACTTTTTTGTTGTTTTTGGCTGTAGGGTTAAGTTACCTATGAAAGATGTTTTAAAAAATGATGCAGTATATTTTATTTTTTGGATGTTTCACTTTGATCATACGATTGTTGTTTGTTTTTGATTTTATTCTTTATTTGTAGAGCGGACTTATTGCAAGTCATGGGTATCCAGTCGAGGAACACGAGGTCCACACAGCCGACGGTTTCATTCTCACCCTACAACGCATACCGCATGGCCTTAAAAACATGAACAAAGGTCAGTTTCTTTATCAGCGGGAAGGAATGGCATGCTCATGTGATACTGTATCAAAACAGAAACCAAGAATTGGTCGTTGTGAGGCCAAAATAAAAAACTCAGGTTTCTGGTCTCCGCACGCAGTGCCTCAGACCCAGGCACGTGCATACATACATGTAGGTCCCAAAGGGTGCTTGAGCCCCTGCCCTTTTTGCCTAGTATAAAAAGTGCCCTTTTTAGCCCAAGGTTTTTTTTTTTTGTTTTTTTTTTGAATGAATTATTAAGTTCCTGTTGCGCATAGACTGCCCTGCCTAGTTGAAAGATGTCAGGATAGAATAAAATTAGAATAAATATTAGGTCAGCAGAGATGCCCCTTACTATTCCTGTGCACGGGCCTGCATGTGCCCCTCCGCGAAACTAGATTTCACGCAGCCGCTGCCGCCTATACGTCTTTGATAGGCAGGCACACGCTGTCACTGAAACACGAAATTGACATCCCGCTCCCACTCGAGACCTATGTTAAAAACCATATTATGCGTTTTTATTAATAAATAAACGCCCAAAATTTGTTTAGCTCGCGCGCTACGCGCGCTCGCATGGAATTACACTGCCCTTTTCAGACTCTGAGCCCCTGCCCCTCTACAACCCTGTGCACGTCCCTGCTCAGACCTGCATGTCAGCAAAATAAAAATTAAAAATTAAAAATGCTCGGGTCTGAATCGAAGCACGGAGACCAGAAACTGGAACCTTTTTTTATTTGGCCTTGTTTGGCCTTGTAATATTTCCAGTGTTGTAACTTCCTTTTAACAAAGGTGGTTTGTAGGGCTGTGCGTTTTCGGATATTTTTGGAATCGGATATACGAGATCAGGAAACTTCGGATACCCGGATACCCGTTTTCATTTGTGTTGAAAACATGCCTCTGGTGGTGTACAAATACATGTACTGTAAATGGTAACACATTGACTTTTATAATACAGAGGATACCATACTGTCGATCTTTTCTTTATTGGAGTGTAATTATCTCTTGAATTTAAAGATAATTGTCTGTACAAGTGCATTGTTCAAGAGTCACAGATTTCTGCTTGCCCCGCTCACATGTTAAGTCTGAATTTTAAAAAGTCGTTTACGGGTAATTGGAACCGAAAAATGGAACCGGGTAATGACCGTTTCGGTCGGGTATCCGGATACCCGGCACAGCCCTAGTGGTTTGTGAAGATGAGATGACAACTCATGATAAAAAAAAAGGTCAGGTGATGTCTGCAATGAGTAAAATGCCTGCCTTGAGTAAAAAGTTATTTTATTTATATATTTTTATATTACATGTGTATGTATGTTTGTGCTTTATGGTTTTAATTGTTCGTTGTGTTGGGGTGATTTTTTTTCTTCTCTTCACGTGTTATACCCACTGGTCTTAAATGCTTTTCTTGAGTCCTGTTCATAGTTATATAATAGGCCGTATTCATAAAAATAAGTAATTGCTTTTACTAAAGTAACAACCCCCTTTTACTAACCTTTTACTTAAATGTGTATTCATAGAAATAAGCAATGACTTTCAAGTAAAAGCTGCAAGTTTTAAGCATTAGTAATTGCTTTTTACTTATAAGTAAATGCTAAAGAAATTAGCACCTACTTCAATTTGTATTCATAAAAATGACCTTCGACTAGCATTTACTAGTGATTGTACAAGCACCTAATTTTTGGCTTGCTGTTTAGCCAATACAGACATATCACATTTTCTGCCATGTTTTTACGTCCTAGACCACAACCTAAGGTGTATAACATCAGGCTTAATCGTGATGAAGTCAACCCTACCACTTACAGAACTTTATTTAGGTTTGACAAAGAAAATGTGGAATGGCTTGCAAACACCTTCATACCACCAAATACCGAGACTCGTGGATGGTACTGTAGTACAATAGCAACTACTTGAGAACTTACTAGCCGAGGCAAGTAACAACTGTAATCATTTAGCAAATGGTTATGAATAAGATTTTTAGCAATTGCTTAGACTAGACCTTTTACTTACCTAGCTGTTGCTTTTACTTATAGCATTTACTAGTAAGTAATTACTTATTTTTATGAATACGGCCTAATGTCTCTGTATGTAGGGATGGGCAGTGCTGCATTGCGCTGGTAGGTTGGACTGTGGGAGGTATTGGGGTGGGATTTATGGGTTGTTCTATTTTTTTTTTTTTTATAGCCCATGTAGTTTTGCCCACCTGTTATTGATGTGTTTATTTTTCTTCTTTTTTATAATAATCTTTTTATAATTCTGTATATACTCTATCTTTTATCTATAGATTTTAACAAATTTCTGTTCTTGATATACATGAAAAAGTCACAACTAAATAACTGTGGCCCAAGGGCAATAAATATATAGTTATTTAGTTAACTTTTTCATGCCTTGGCATGTACCACTGGTAATGTTCTGTTTTCTGTTTATCTATAGATTTTAACAAATTTCTATTTTTGATATACATGAAAAAGTCACAACTAAATAACTGTGGCCCAAGGGCCTTCATACTCAGAACCACTGATATTACAAAAATAAATTGCAATAAATATATATATCAGTGGTTCTGGGTATGAAGGCCCCTGGGCCACAGTTATTTAGTTAACTTTTTCATGCCCTGGCATGTACCACTGGTAATGTTCTGTTTTCTATATTGTCTTATATGTTTGTTGTTTTGTATGGCGAATAAATAATAAATGAATTCTTAATTAAAACTTCTGAATCTAAAGGCTGTATTTAAAACTCAAAATCTTGGAATTTTGAATATTTTATCCACATAATTTTCTGAATAAAAAAAAACTATAATTGTAAAACATTATTTTCCCAACATGTTCAGAAACCCTCAATTTTAAACGGAAAAAAAATAAGATTGTACAAAAAAACTTGTTGGTTTTTTTTTTTTTTACATCAGGACCCAAAGAAGTGATGTTCCTCCAGCATGGTCTGATGGCTTCCGCTTCTAACTGGGTAACCAACAAACCCAATCAGAGCCTAGCCTACCTCTTAGCTGATGCTGACTATGACGTCTGGCTCGGTAACTCCCGCGGTAACACGTACAGCAGGAAACACGAGACCCTGAAACCCGACCAAAAGAAGTTCTGGGAGTGGACGTAAGCGGGATAATGATGAGGGAGGGACAGTGAATGACTTTGGCTTGTGTCGCTTTATCACTTTAGCAAAGAGCTGATCAAAATTAACGATTTTGATTCCAAAGTTAACCATCAGAATGTGGTCGCAGAATTAATTAAAGTAAAGACTGTTTGCGTGACACCATGTAGGAATTCTCTTTTTGAGTAGTAATTAGTTCTGAAAAGAACTGGTCGGTCACACCTTGACGTTTCAACGTTTCGATCAGTATGGTCTAATCGTGAGGACGATCAGAGCATACCGATCGAAATGTCGAGTTGTAACCTCCAGTTCTTCCAGATCGTCTTCAGGAGAATGAAGACCATCAGAGCATACTGATCGAAACGTCGGGTTCTTTTAAGAACCACTTACTACTCAAAAGGGAATTTCAAACAGTCTTTACTTATCTTTTTACTTAAATCCTTTTCACCATGCAAAAGCTACAAGTCTTAAAATTATATTTGCTTTTCAAAATTTTTAACCAAAATATTCTGCTGACGTACCCACCAATTTGTAACCAATTTTTAACCAAATAGCTTCCAGTGCTAATGTTAAGCACAACATATTCTGCTAAAGTACCCACCAATTTGTAAGCAGGGCAAAAACATTGGGCCCTACTCCTAGCCATTAAAGTTTAAGCTTTAAAAGTTATCCAAAATCAAATTTTCGTAACAAGAGGAAGCTTCCCGGTGCAAATATTGGACCAATTACATGGAGCTGCTAAGCAGAGAATCTTGCTAAGCAATATAAAACAGAGTTACCAGCCAAATTTAAATTTGTTTTATATGAAAGTTTGGATGGTGACCAAACAAATCTGCTGAGCAAATATTTCTGGTAAGCAAATTTTGTTTTTTGGCTCTATGATGAAATTGGCCCAAGGTCAGCGTTTGCTTCGTCAACATGCAATGGTTTATAGTCACTGCATGAACGATTCACTGTAGGGCTGTGCCGGGTATCCGGATACCCGACCGAAACGGTCATTACCCGGTTCCAATTTTTTTGGTTCCAATTACCCGTAAACGACTTTTTAAAATTCAGACTTAACATTTGAGCGGTGCAAACAGAAATCTGTGACTCTTGAACAATGCACTTGTACAGACAATTATCTTTAAATTCAAGAGATTACACTCCAATAAAGAAAAGATCGATAGTATGGTATCCTCTGTATTATAAAAGTCAATGTGTTACCATTTACAGTACATGTATTTGTACACCACCGGAGGCATGTTTTCAACAAAAATGAAAACGGGTCCAAGTTTCCTGATTTCGGGTGTCCGGTTCCAAAAGTATCCGAAAATGCACAGCCCCTAATTCACTGTTATAATATTTGTACAACACAGGTGGGATGAGATGGCAAAGTATGACCTTCCAGCCTCATTGAACTATGCACTGAACAAGACTGGCCAGAAACAACTGTATTATGTTGGCCATTCACAAGGTACACAGTTCAGACCACAGACCGCAGACTTAAATTACCTATGGACAGATGGCAGGTTTTCAAGAGAATGACCTGATCCAGGACACCATAAAAGTGACTGTGCCTGACTGAAAACAATGCTAACACCATGGGCAAGTAATGATAAGCGCCATGTGCAGAGAGTGGTGGGAGAGGCCTGCAATCCCTGATGGACATTTTGTGTCAGCAAAAAAAAAAAACCTGTGTATTTTTCTTGTATTGTGATGGATGTTTTTCTTAAGAAAAGAATAATAAACAATTCTTATATAGCATCACCGGATACCCGACTTTTTAAAATTCGGACTTAACATTTGAGCGGTGCCAACAGATATCTGTGACTCTTGAATAATGTAATGTTTACACTTTTACAGACAATTTTATTTGTCAAGGATAGATTACACTTCGATAACACGTTTGTAGTGTTTTATGGACAGTTTCCACACACTTTCCTCCAACTGATTCAGTGTGATACATTGTATGGAATCGTTACGACTGCTAAGGGCCTGGCAGGAGGGAATGTTTGCCTATTGTTTGCAGTTATTGGATTAGTGCATGCTTTATGTCTGCACTGGGAGTGTGTGCCATGAGCTGTTAATAGAGGGGATATTATTATAGGGAACATCCACATTAATTGTTGCGCTATTAAAATTGCAAATGAAAACGGGTATCCGACTGAATCTTTAAGCCTTACTTAAACATTATGGGGATGCTATTAGTCCTTTTTAAAATAGAGGCAGGAAATTATTACAGCAATTCCCACATTTATTATGACTCTAATGAAACAAAGAAAAACATATTGGTTATTTTCTGCATTCGGGAGTATTTATGTGTTTTTACAAAAATGTCACATTTATCGATCACTTCTTCATCAGGAACATTGATCGCCTTCGCCGAATTTTCCCGCAACCAGGAGCTGGCTAAAAAAGTCAAGATGTACTTTGCCTTGGGACCCATAGCTACTGTTGGCTATCCGTCCCCTCTTTTCAAGTTTCTCTCTGATTGCAAGCTGGACAATTTCCTAACAGTGAGTTTCATTTGACCAAGTGCGTATCCGTGGGGGGTTGGGAAGGGGGTGGGGGTTGGGAAGGGGGGGCCATGCCACCAGGTCTGTCCCCCCTTCCAACTTTGTCCAAAGCATCCCCCACCCAAGTGTTGGTTGGGTTGGCAAATTAAAAGGTTACTCATAACTACATCATGTGCTATAATACTTGATTGATGCTGAAAATGCTCATATTGCATCAGAGACCGCTTACAATAAAACATTTAAAAAAAATTGGGGCCCTTTTTAAGCGAGCCCTGGACCTGCCAGCAGAATGGCTTTGCGCTTCTTACTCCCAAGTCTGCCCCTCCAGCAATTTGGTCTTTTTTTTCCTTCTACATCTGCCCCTTCATGTTGTGGATTTGGTCATGAGAACTACCTTCTACGATAAATAGAGACAGGAAATAGTCGGCCGTAGCCAGCTTATCCCCAACTTCTAATTAACCCTAACCTTCCCAAATCCTCCAAAATCCTCTTTGCTAAAGTGAAGGATTTTGAAGGATTGAGATTACATGCTACATGCTCTTTGCTATTAGGATTTTGGAGGATTGAGGTTATAATTAGGCATACTTGCCTTTCCATGGTACATGTACATTCGTGTTTGTTGTAGTGATTGCAAGGTCAGTGCTTGGGTCAGTGGACACTGTTTATTGCTCCATTCACGCAGGGAGGGTCCCTGGCCAGCATGTACATGTATCACAGATTAGAAACACATGTGTGCATACATGTCATGTGCTTGCTTTACTACTGAAGGATTTTGGAGGATTCAGGTTATGTGTAAGCAAATGGGCCTAGGGAGTTAGGAAGGATTCAGGTTATGTGTATAAAGCAAATATGGGCCTAGGGAGTTAGGAAGGATTCAGGTTATGTGTAAACAAAGGCCTAGGATGTTAGGGAGGATTCAGGTATAAGCAAATGGGCCTAGGGAGTAAGGAAGGATTCAGCTAGGTTATGTGTAAGTAAATGGGCCTAGGGAGTTAGGAAGGATTCAGGTTATGTGTAAGCAAATGGGCCTAGGGAGTTAGGAAGGATTCAGGTTATGTGTAAGCAAATGGGCCTAGGGAGTTAGGAAGGATTCAGGTTATGTGTAAGCAAATGGGCCTAGGGAGTTAGGAAGGATTCAGATTATGTGTAAGCAAATGGGCCTAGGGAGTTAGGAAGGATTCAGGTTATGTGTAAGCAAATGGGCCTAGGGAGTTAGGAAGGATTCAGGTTATGTGTAAGCAAATGGGCCTAGGGAGTTAGGAAGGATTCGGGTTATGTGTAAGCAAATGGGCCTAGGGAGTTAGGAAGGATTCAGGTTATGTGTAAGCAAATGGGCCTAGGGAGTTAGGAAGGATTCAGGTTATGTGTAAGCAAATGGGTCTAGGGAGTTAGGGAGGATTCAGGTTATGTGTAAGCAAATGGGCCTAGGGAGTTAGGAAGGATTCAGGTTATGTGTAAGCAAATGGGCCTATAGGGAGTTAGGGAGGATTCAGGTTATGTGTAAGCAAATGGGCCTAGGGAGTTAGGAAGGATTCAGGTTATGTGTAAGCAAATGGGCCTAGGGAGTTAGGAAGGATTCAGGTTATGTGTAAGCAAATGGGGCTAGGGAGTTAGGAAGGATTCAGGTTATGTGTAAGCAAATGGGTCTAGGGAGTTAGGAAGGATTCAGGTTATGTGTAAGCAAATGGGTCTAGGGAGTTAGGAAGGATTCAGGTTATGTGTAAGCAAATGGGCCTAGCGGGGAGTTAGGGAGGATTCAGGTTATGTGTAAGCAAATGGGTCTAGGGAGTTTGGGTTAATGATCAGTGCTTATGGTTTTTTCTGCGGCACAGAATATCTGGAAAGGGAACAGCTAGTATCTTGATTGAGAAGTCCAAGGTGTTGAGATCAAACGTAAATACACAAATTATTTCGTGTGAATTAATGGATACAAAAATCTTGAATATATCTTCCCTTTGTTCATTCATGGAGTGCCATGGTCGAGCATAGGCGTATGGGCGAAATTTTGTAGGGGGGGGCTGAACATAAATTGCCCGAATGAGATGACGTCATTTCGATGACGTCATAATCATCTCGCGATGTTACTATTAAATATGAAGCCCCCTGAAGAACACGGATTGCCATTGTTATTCCTGAGCGATACATATGTTAGGGAACGAGAAACAGTTATCTTTGGTAGAGCTCCTTCTCAAACGTGTCTTTCTCCAGGGCTATCTGATTTGACTCGGGGACGGCCAAACCATCGGCGTGAGTCGCATGACTGCCGGTCCGTTCGGGCTCTCCAACGGTTGTGACCAGGTCAGCGTGTTTGTGTGCTGCACCACTTTCAGTTTCAGCACTTTGGACGAAGAAACCGCTTATTTTTGCCTGGGTTGAATCTGATGAATCCGGTACTGGATGACATTTTACTTTTCTACCATTGTGAACTACCCGAAAATGTCTCTCTTTATAGTCACTGTCAAATTCCTTCTCGCATTCCTCGCATTTAACACAGTGTCGATAAGATCGTTTACGAGACTTTGACGGTAACATAATTAGTATTGACGAATGACGGTTAAATCACCAGCAGTTGAAGTCGTTCAAGTCGAAGAAATCAGAAAGAGAAATGTAATACAACGTCGTGAGCCAAGCATGTCTCAGAGGTGTTAGGGTCATGAGTCTGGCTTTTCCCGTTGTAACCAATCAGATTTTGAGATTTAATTGTAAAGCTCACCGCATGAAACCACAGACAGACTAAGCCGCCTAGCCCGGCTATCGGGCTATATGACGGTAATTTCTGTCATCACTCTCTGATATATTCAATAGCGCCATGGTGGTATGTAGGTTTGTGTTAATTGAGAAAATGACGAATAAATTGGCCACAGATCCGCGGTTAATCTGCCACGCTAAAACTGACAGACAATACCATTTTTGCCCGAATGGCTTAACTTTCATAGGGCTGGGGGGGCTGCAGCCCCCCCAGCTCCCCCGGCCCATACGCCTAGCGGTTTAATGTATCGGATTTGTGTTCTGATGGCCGAGTCGTCAGAATGTTGGTTTCGAATCACAGCCGTGACCGGGGTGCTTGTGTCCTTGAGCGAGACACTTTACCATAAATGCTTCTCTCCACCCAGGATTAAATTGGTATCTGTGAGGGCAGAGTTGGTTCTTGTGTTTGATTAGCCCTATATGCGCTGTAATGGCAGCAATTGAGCTGTATACTCCCCAGGGAGCTGAGATGGTTTCAGGAATGATTTATGAGCAGGGGTAATAATGTAATGCACCAGTTTGGTGGATACATGCGCCATATAAGTCCACATTATTATTATTATTATTATTATTATTATTATTATTATTATTATTCAAAACAAAACACCTATAATCTGTTTTTGTTTGTTTTTTATTGTGTTATTCTAGGAAATTTTGGTACATCTGCATTTGTACGACTTCTTACCAAGCGACGAGCTCATCCATTTCCTCGCTCAGACTGTCTGTAGCTGCAGAGAGACGGTATTTCTCTGTGAGCATGTCCTGTCTATGTTAGGAGGCTACAGTAGAGATCATATGAACACCACGAGGCTACCTGTTTACATCCAGAACACACCGGCAGGAACCTCGGTCTGGAACATGGACCACTGGGGTCAGGTAAGCAACCTCAACCCTATAACCGCCTTCAGTAATTGGCCAGACATCCCTGCTCAATGCAACAACATCCATCAGTTGTCCCAAGTGTGAAGCTGCCATAACCCCCTTCAATAACTGGCTAGACACCCTGCTTAATGCAACAACATCCATCAGTTGTCCCAAGTGTGAAGCTGCCCTAACCCCCTTCAACAACTGGCTAGATGCCCTGCTCAATGCAACAACATCCATCAGTTGTCCAAGTGTGCAGCTGTCCTTACCCCCTTCAATAACTGGCTAGACACCCTGCTCAATGCAACAACATCCATCAGTTGTCCAAGTGTGCAGCTGCCCTAACCCCCTTCAATAACTGGCTAGACATCCCTGCTCAATGCAACAACTTCCATCAGTTGTCCAAGTGTGTACCTGCCCTAACCCCCTTCAATAACTGGCCAGACATCCCTGCTCAATGCAACAATATCCATCAGTTGTCCCAAATGTGTAGCTGCCCTAACCCCCTTCAATAACTGGCCAGACATCCCTGCTCAATGCAACAACATCCATCAGTTGTCCAAGTGTGTACCTGCCCTAACCCCCTTCAATAACTGACGAGACATCCCTGCTCAGTGCAACAACATCCATCAGTTGTCCAAGTGTGCAGCTGCCCTAACCCCCTTCAATAACTGGCTAGACATCCCTGCTCAATGCAACAACTTCCATCAGTTGTCCAAGTGTGCAGCTGCCCTAACCCCCTTCAATAACTGGCTAGACATCCCTGCTCAATGCAACAACATCCATCAGTTGTCCCAAGTGTGTAGCTGCCCTAACCCCCTTCAATAACTGGCTAGACATCCCTGCTCAATGCAACAACATCCATCAGTTGTCCAAGTGTGCAGCTGCCCTTACCCCCTTCAATAACTGGCTAGACATCCCTGCTCAATGCAACAACATCCATCAGTTGTCCAAGTGTGCAGCTGCCCTAACCCCCTTCAATAACTGGCTAGACATCCTGCTCAATGCAACAACATCCATCAGTTGTCCAAGTGAGATGCTGCCCTAACCCCCTTCAATAACTGGCTAGACATCCTTGCTCAATGCAACAACATCCATCAGTTGTCCAAGTGTGTACCTGCCCTAACCCCCTTCAATAACTGACGAGACATCCCTGCTCAATGCAACAACATCCATCAGTTGTCCAAGTGTGCAGCTGCCCTTACCCCCTTCAATAACTGGCTAGACACCCTGCTCAATACAACAACATCCATCAGTTGTCCAAGTGTGCAGCTGCCCTTACCCCCTTCAATAACTGGTTAGACATCCCTGCTCAATGCAACAACATCCATCAGTTGTCCAAGTGTGCAACTGCCCTTACCCCCTTCAATAACTGGCTAGACACCCTGCTCAATGCAACAACTTCCATCAGTTGTCCAAGTGTGCAGCTGCCCTAACCCCCTTCAATAACTGGCTAGACATCCTGCTCAATGCAACAACATCCATCAGTTGTCCAAGTGAGATGCTGCCCTAACCCCCTTCAATAACTGGCTAGACACCCTGCTCAATGCAACAACATCCATCAGTTGTCCAAGTGAGATGCTGCCCTAACCCCCTTCAATAACTGGCTAGACATCCCTGCTCAATGCAACAACATCCATCAGTTGTCCAAGTGTGTACCTGCCCTAACCCCCTTCAATAACTGACGAGACATCCCTGCTCAATGCAACAACATCCATCAGTTGTCCAAGTGTGCAGCTGCCCTAACCCCCTTCAATAACTGGCTAGACATCCCTGCTCAATGCAACAACATCCATCAGTTGTCCAAGTGTGTACCTGCCCTAACCCCCTTCAATAACTGGCCAGACATCCCTGCTCAATGCAACAACATCCATCAGTTGTCCAAGTGTGTAGCTGCCCTAACCCCCTTCAATAACTGGCCAGACATCCCTCCTCAATGCAACAACATCCATCAGTTGTCCAAGTGTGTACCTGCCCTAACCCCCTTCAATAACTGGCTAGACATCCCTGCTCAATGCAACAACATCCATCAGTTGTCCAAGTGAGATGCTGCCCTAACCCCCTTCAATAACTTGCTAGACATCCTTGCTCAATGCAACAACATCCATCAGTTGTCCAAGTGTGTACCTGCCCTTACCCCCTTCAATAACTGACGAGACATCCCTGCTCAATGCAACAACATCCATCAGTTGTCCAAGTGTGCAGCTGCCCTAACCCCCTTCAATAACTGGCTAGACACCCTGCTCAATGCAACAACATCCATCAGTTGTCCAAGTGTGCAGCTGCCCTTACCCCCTTCAATAACTGGCTAGACACCCTGCTCAATGCAACAACATCCATCAGTTGTCCAAGTGTGCAGCTGCCCTTACCCCCTTCAATAACTGGCTAGACATCCCTGCTCAATGCAACAACATCCATCAGTTGTCCAAGTGAGATGCTGCCCTAACCCCCTTCAATAACTTGCTAGACATCCTTGCTCAATGCAACAACATCCATCAGTTGTCCAAGTGTGTATACCTGCCCTTACCCCCTTCAATAACTGACGAGACATCCCTGCTCAATGCAACAACATCCATCAGTTGTCCAAGTGTGCAGCTGCCCTAACCCCCTTCAATAACTGGCTAGACACCCTGCTCAATGCAATAACATCCATCAGTTGTCCAAGTGTGCAGCTGCCCTTACCCCCTTCAATAACTGGCTAGACACCATGCTCAATGCAACAACATCCATCAGTTGTCCAAGTGTGCAGCTGCCCTAACCCCCTTCAATAACTGGCTAGACATCCCTGCTCAATGCAACAACTTCCATCAGTTGTCCAAGTGTGTACCTGCCCTAACCCCCTTCAATAACTGGCCAGACATCCCTGCTCAATGCAACAACATCCATCAGTTGTCCCAAGTGTGTAGCTGCCCTAACCCCCTTCAATAACTTGCCAGACATCCCTGCTCAATGCAACAACATCCATCAGTTGTCCAAGTGTGTACCTGCCCTAACCCCCTTCAATAACTGACGAGACATCCCTGCTCAATGCAACAACTTCCATCAGTTGTCCAAGTGTGTACCTGCCCTAACCCCCTTCAATAACTAGCCAGACATCCCTGCTCAATGCAACAACATCCATCAGTTGTCCCAAGTGTGTAGCTGCCCTAACCCCCTTCAATAACTGGCTAGACACCCTGCTCAATGCAACAACATCCATCAGTTGTCCAAGTGTGCAGCTGCCCTAACCCCCTTCAATAACTGGCTAGACACCCTGCTCAATGCAACAACATCCATCAGTTGTCCAAGTGTGCAGCTGCCCTAACCCCCTTCAATAACTGGCTAGACATCCCTGCTCAATGCAACAACATCCATCAGTTGTCCAAGTGTGCAGCTGCCCTAACCCCCTTCAATAACTGGCTAGACATCCCTGCTCAATGCAACAACATCCATCAGTTGTCCAAGTGTGCAGCTGCCTAACCCCTTCCATAACTGGCTAGACATCCCTGCTCAATGCAACAACATCCATCAGTTGTCCAAGTGTGCAGCTGCCCTAACCCCCTTCAATAACTGGCTAGACATCCCTGCTCAATGCAACAACATCCATCAGTTGTCCAAGTGTGCAGCTGCCCTTACCCCCTTCAATAACTGGCTAGACATCCCTGCTCAATGCAACAACATCCATCAGTTGTCCAAGTGTGCAGCTGCCCTTACCCCCTTCAATAACTGGCTAGACAACCCTACTCAATGCAACATCCATCATGAGATGGTTTCAGGAATGATTTATGCGCCTGATGAGCAGGGATACCTCGTGTGAGAGCATTTTTTTAAATGCCTCCATTATTATTATTATTAAATGAAAAAATCTTTGCAAAATGAGATATTTATGTAAATATTTGGACTTCTTTGTACTGAATCTTAACATAATAAATACTTTTTTGTTCCCTCCCCTCCGCCCCCCTCCCCCCCAAAAAAACAAAAAAAACAAAAACAAAATTTCCGTTACAGATGGTGGAATCTAAAATGTGTTGTATGTATGACTATGGAGTTCATGGCAACATACAACATTATAACCAGGTAAGTAACTGGATTGTTTTCGCTTACTGTATTCTATAATTTATTGTTCCCCCCCCCCCCCCAGGAGTTTATAGCAATGTGGATTTGAATGTTTTAGTTGCCATATTGATTGGGAAATATTTAAATATCCTTCCCCACTTCCCGTGATATTTATCCTACCTGTGCTAATGCCATAATTATTGATGTAACTCAGATATTTTGAAAGAGTAAGAAAAGATCAAATTCTTGTGATAAGACGATAATATCGAATATCGCGATAGCTTTTTTTATTCAATTACGATATCGAGAACCTTTTGAAGTTATCGAGATATCGGCAAATCGCGATTAAAAAAATATATCGCGATTACAAAATTTAAAAAAATCGCCATTGTGAGTCAAGTCAGGAATTCTATGGAAACAAAATTAGGACAGTCTTTTCAGCTCTCGGAAGTGACAAACATAAGCGAACTACTTCAGAAGTACATACACGCTATGCAAATGAATTTGGGATTTATTGTGACGCTTGTAGAGGGGTACATACCTGTGGTTATCGGCTCTAAAGCAATCATGCGTGAATGCAAAAAAAATAATCACGATTCTATCGAAAATCGTGATATATGTTGGCCGATATATTGTGGATGAAAAAAAATTGATATCGCTGAAGCTTAGTGTCAGGTGATAAACAATTGACTTAATTTGCCCTACATTGAAGTGTGTATAGCACTGCATCCTCGGTGCTTTCCGAGTGTCTGTGAAAAAAACTTCACAGGCATCTCGGGCGGGATTCGGACCCACGACCTCCTGCTTAAGACCTCATCACTAAATTCAAACTTCAATGCCTACCCAGTGTTTGTGGAATTCACAGAAGTCTTAGGGACAGATAGAATTGATCTCAAATACTGCTACTAGGGTTTCCAAGACTAGGGAACTTTCGGCCCTCGCTGGGGTGTGGTAGGTTTCTTTTTTGTAATTTATTGTTTTCCTCTTGAGTTTGTTGCACAGCGAGTTTTTGATATTTTAAGAACATTGAGTGGGAACTGTTTAAATATCCATCCCCGTCATATTTGTTTCTGTGGAAATCCTTAATACTTTGCTTAATGCCATAATTATTGATGTCACTCTTCAAAAGAGAAAGGAAAGATCAAACTGCTTTTCGCATCACTAAATTCAAACTTCAGTGCCCACCCAGTGTTTGTGGTGTTCACAATCACTGGAGTCTTGGGGACCGACAGAGTTGACTTTTAAAAACTAGTACTAGAGTTTCCAAGCCTATAAGGACCAATCCGAACCTCACAGGGATGTGGTAGTCAATTTGCTGACTGACTTTGGCCGCGATAATGAACTGAAAACCTACAAATTCACTAGACAAGATGTGGGGGGGGGGGGGGGGGAGAGATTGTTTTATTGTTCGTTTTTATTTTTTTTGTTTCTTCTTCATCCTCGCAAAACTTATCGAACAAAAAAAACCATAGTTGCAAAGTTCACAGATCCTTCAACTTGACACATACTTACACCATAACATGTAGTTGTCAATAAAGTTGTGACATATAGTTTCGGGTAAAAAATTATATCTAATGAACCACAAAAGATATTTACACAATCTTTGCATCATCTTAAAGATCTTGAATTATGTGACATTTCGTACACAGACATGACCCCAATGTGACCTCCTTCCTGTCGAAACCGGAAGTTTAAGTGAAAAAGTAAGCACTGTTATAGGGCCATGATGTGGTATAGTTGAACATGCTTTCAGTGGACGAAATTACTATTGACACGTGACCTTTTTAAAAATATGACTGGCGACAGGTTTAGAAAACAAATTCTATCTGAAAAACCATAGGATATTTGAATATGACTCCTGTGAATAAAGTGACTAGTGACATCTTATATTTTCAAATAATATGTTTTATGATGTCATCAAAGTTCAGAGCGCCCCCTAGCGGCATTTTTAAAAAGGGATTATTTTCCAATCTCAGAAATTGAACCAAAGCAGGTACTAACGTTACTTTTTCATGATCACGAGGAGGTCATACGTATGACCTTTAAATCACCTGATCTGACCTTTACTTCTGGTCTAAAGAGGACGTTCAACACATTCTAATGCAAAATTGATAGGTCTTTTGAACATGAAATTGATATTGTTATAATAAAAGATGATACACCTTTACAAACTATGATTGATATCATCGATGATAATTTGATTGAACCGGAAGTTGACACGAACACCGTGTGTTTTGTTCTAACAAACACTTGAGCTCTATTTTTTTTGGCAGACCACACCTCCCGAGTACCACCCTGAGGATATGCAGACACGGGTGGCTCTCTTTTACGGTGGCCGGGACACTCTCGCCGACCCTGAAGATGTCAAATTGCTCATTCCGAAGCTGAAAAGCCTCTTCTATCGTAAGATGATCCCGACGTACGGTCACATGGATTTCATTTGGGCGATTGACGCTCATGAATACGTCTACAAGGATATCATGGGTCTAGTGAAACATGGAGTTGGTTCTTGGTAACCAAGTCGGTGCAGTCAAACCTGTGTAAAGGTGGCCTCAGTATGCAGGTTTAAAAAAAAAATATTGTGTGGCAGTTTGTGTCAAGTCCGTCAAAGGCTGGCCACATTGAAGAGGTGGCCTCTTTATCCAGGTGGTCACATAGGCAGGTTTGACTGTACAGGGTTAATATGGACAAATTGGGAAAATCATGGAATCCCTGAGATTTTTGTTTTGAAAAACATGCAACAACTCCGTCCATACAGTGACTCGACCAGATGTCAAAGGTTCTGATTAACAAATGTGATTTGTTGATGGGGAAAAGAAAAATGATAAATTTCCTCGTTATTTTTTTATTAATAAATCTCCAGTTTGTTGAATTATTTTTCACAAATATTTGAAACATTATTTCACAGTTTGGTCCAAATGCATGAAAGTTTTGCTAAACACTTGAAATTTGGACTTAAACACATTTTATAATAGTTTTAAACGCAAGTTTTAATATTAATGCAGGTACCACATCATAATGCATGAGACTTAGTATCCCACTGAAATCTATATTTGGAATAATGAATTCTAGGTTAAAAATCTACATTCGTCTCCAAGAAAGAAAAAAAAAAGTTTTTTTTTTACACATTTACATCCACATGTTGTCTCTCTTACTCTGATGTGCGTTGTCAAAGTGCAAATATCTCTCTAGATATATTACAGATTTCTTTTTGGACGCCCCTACAAATATACAGTATACATGCGTACTCGTATATGAAATATCTCAAACATCCTTGGCTATTTTCTCCCATCTAGAATACACTGTAGACTGGATCAAAGAAATAAACTGTTCATTATTATTGATTAGATGAAAATCAAACGGGATGAATTTTTACAGCAATTCTAACAAATCATCAACTTATATAGCTGCACGGAAAACTGACTAGGTACATAAATCGGGGGAAAGCTATGTAACCGGTTATAACAACTAGATAATGTAAGGTTTGCGATAGCACCATGTAAACAAGTGTTGGTTCTGAGAAGAACCAGTGGCGAGGTAACTATCATAACAAAATCTTATAAAATCTCTTGGGGTGCCACGGCTGAGCGGTTTAGTGCATCAGACTTGTGTTCTGATGGCCGAGTCGTCAGAATGTGGGTTCGAATCCTCGCCGTGACCCATGGTGCTTGTGTCCCTGCGCAAGACACTTAACTATAATTGCTTCTCTTCACCCAGGAGAATAAATGGGGACCTGTGAGGGCTGCATACTCCCCAGGGAGTTGAGATGGTTCTAAGGAATGATATAACTGGCCCGATGACAGGGGTAATAATGTTCATGCGTCATGAGCATCAAACTTGGCAGATACCGGCGCAATATAAGTGTCCATTATTATTAAGAGATGCTTTGCATGGTGGAAGTACAGTAGGAGTAAGGTTTGCGGTAGAACCGCAAATCATACATTCATAAGAAATATGATTCCATTATCTAAATTTTGATAAAACATGTAATGTTTTTTAACTGATTTAATTCTGCCCAACACCGACGTGTGTATAGCACTGCACACTCGCTGCTTTCCGAGTGTCTTCACATGCGACTCGGGCAGGATTCGAACCTGCGACCTCATGCTTACTAGTGCAGACGTCTTAACCTCTCGACCGCTGAGCTTGCCCAATGACAATTGGGCGGCTAGAATCCTATATAACGGCAGGTTCCGCGATATGTAATGTTTTATATATTTAATCAGACAGTGTTTTTGATGACTAAACAATTTTATGTAGTATGTTATGAACAAATTATCAATTTATCTTTCTGTTTTTCAGAGATGAATAAGAGGTTTTAGTTTTTTTAAATTATATTTTGGTGTTTTATTTCTGGGATATAATACTATAAAATGGTGTAAAAGATTGGGATGCGGTTTAGTAAGTTTATTTTATCGAATCAAGAAATGTTCATAATTGCTATTACTTTTTTTAAGGATATTTATTGAAATGACATGTTGACTTGTCCATTTTAAATGATATCATTGACTTCAGCATTAAGGACAGGGTTAAATTTATGACATGGCTATACATGGGACATGAGGTGGCACAGGGTTAAGGGTGGGGTCAGGATGGCTGGATGGGGGGGGCACAAATTATGGTAACATTACATGCATGGTGATAAAAAAAAGATATCAGACATACATGACAGTAAACCATGTCTTTCCTTCAGTGGCATAAATATGTGTCCGAAAGTGGGGGGGGGGGGGGGGGCAGTGATGATATTGAAATTTGTTTACATAATGTATAATGTCACTCAAACACTGCTGGAAACATCACTTGATGTACCATTTTTAAAATTATAAAAAAATTATAAAATTTTTTACTAACAAAAAATGGCATGCCCATTGGGGGGGGGGTGGGGTTAAATCCCCTGAACCCCCTCCTCCATGGCTATTTCACAAGCGCACAACCAATCAGAATCCCAAGGCTATCATAAAGATGATGCCCAAACGGACAAAGAAACAGATGATAAATATTTAGACAAACTAAATTTCCCCCTTTTTTGCACAAATTATTCGCTTATTATAAATATTTGTTTACTGCATGTCAACAATTCTGGGTGGGATGATCCTATGGACCATCCCCCTGGGCCACAATGTGGGGAAATATATATCCCCCCCAGGATTTACGCCTGTGCTTTCCTTCAGTGTCCTCATCTGAATGAATGATAGAAAAGTGCTTCAGTTAAAGTAGCCTTCAGTCAAGGCAGACCCAGCAACCCAGATAGTGTTCATCACCTCCGTGCATAGACCATGTGATCTATGACATCACATATTTACAAAAGAGCCCCAAAGGTCACGCGCGCCGGGTTCAAAATGTACTCTGGTCTATGACAAGAAACCATAAAAATCTGATATTTTGTTAGCAGAAAAATTCTTAATTTGATTTAATTTTACTGAGGCGCATTACATCTCAAATTTTATTCATCTTAAAATTCCAACAATTCTTGATGTTATGTGGTGAAGTACAAAATATACAAACTCTGCATACAAATACACACACTTTCTCCCGGCGGGAAATCACACTGGTCCTCTGCAGGTCACGCAAAGTGTAAACAAGTCACATGGTCTATACACCAGCCAGTACACAAAGTGGTGATTTAAGTCGTGCTACTTTTTGTCTCGGAGTGTACACCATCTGGGTTGCCACACGCCTCTGAATTTAAAGGGGCAGTGTTGTCACGATCAGAGCAGACTTTCAACGGGGCATGGAATCGGTGTCGTAGATGAACACAGTGACTGAAAAATTACTGGCTCATTTATACAGCAGCAACAGTAATATGACGTTTTCATATGGGATATTATTTTTCAGTCACTGACTTAATCTAAACTGGCACTCCGTAATTCCATGCCCTGTTGATTGTGATATTGTCCCTTTAAGGAGTGCCATGGTTGAGCGGTTTAGTGCATCAGATTTGTGTTCTGATGGCCGAGTCGTCAGAATGTGGGTTCGAATCCCAACCGCGACCATGGTGCTTGTGTTCTTGAGCAAGACACTACCATAATTGCTTCTCTCCACCCAGGGGTAAATGGGTACCTGTGAGGGCAGAGTTGGTTGTTGTTTGATTAGCCCAATATGCGCTGTAATGGCAGCAATTGAGCTGCATACTCCCCAGGGAGCTGAGATGGTTTCAGGAATGATTTATGAGCCTGATGAGCAGGGGTTAATAATATAATGCGCCATGATCACCAGTTTGGTGGATACGTGTGCTATATAAGTCCACATTATTATTATTATTTAAGGTACAAATTTATTACTTGGTGTAAAAGCTGGTACAGGTATCACTTGTCTTGAAAATTGCTGTTTGT
Organism: Zoroaster sp. YZ-2022; assembly: GCA_029582265.1. Classification (NCBI taxonomy): domain Eukaryota; kingdom Metazoa; phylum Echinodermata; class Asteroidea; order Forcipulatida; family Zoroasteridae; genus Zoroaster; species Zoroaster sp. YZ-2022. The sequence continues at coordinate 13,299,472 of CM055824.1, forward strand.
CTGAAATTATTTTTATCTTAAAGAAATTGGGAATTGTTATGTTTGAATTTTTGTTTAAAGTTGCCAAGATTTTGTAATTTTTTTTAAATAGAACGTTTTGTTGTTTTCTCAAAACATTAGAATATACATGTACATGTACATTGTACATTATTGTGGTAACATAACATGAATTTTATGATACATTTCTTGAAACTACGTGTGTAGGGTTGAAATGAAAACCCTCGTTATTTTTTTTTCATGTTATTTATTGCAATTGTATTACTGTACATCCTTTTTGTTTTGGAGTTCAATTATTCCCATAGTAATATTTATGTAACTTGATTTCAAAGATCGGGTATTTTGATTACCTCATAAATATAATAAACCAGTGTTGATTTAAACATTGCTCCATTTGTAATTGTTGATCCAACTCGTTTTGTTTAATAATGTTGGCAGTTTATCTTTGTTTGACAATACCATGTAGTACGGTTCTTAATAACCATCCTGCTACATGTATAACTGCACATTAGTGGCAACTGCCCGTTTTGACCCAAATGTGCACACAGTGTCACCGGTTTTTACTGTCATTTTGACCACCCTGAACAATACAAGAACACAGGCATGCAACTGCAGTTTGTCCAAAAGAGGAAAGTGCGAGCCACAGCCAGACTTTGTACCTTGTTTTTCAGTTTTCAATGGCACAGCTGAAAAGTTGCATGCCTGAAGACAATGCATTTACCAATCAAAACGGTCGATTCATTTCTACCTGAAAATGTACATGTACTTATAGTCCAGTCAATCTAGCCAATTTTATGGCTCAACCCACCACTAATAATTAGTGGAAAGGCTTCAAATTTGCATAATATGCAAATTTGAAGCCTTCCACCAAATATGTTTAAGTCAACTTTTAGTATGTCGTTCTGGAGACATTTCTGAAATGCATAGCAGTGAAAAAAATTCTGTTGCAGTTAGTGGTGGGTCAGCCACTATATTGACTGGACTGTTACTATACACATAAGGTTTATTGACAGTGTTAGACTTTTAATTAAGTGTTTAACATTTTGACTGATTTTGACCCTGGCAGTCACGGAAGGGTCAAGACTTGCTCAAGAGAGTTCAGTGATACAGCCATCAAAATCAACTCTTTTACTTAAACCAGAAGCTATCTGTACAATTGTAAGAGAAGAGATTCCAATTGTTAGTGTATTCATTTAAACATGGAATTTCTGTCAAGGGGGGGGGGGAGACGGACAAATTTAATTAAGTTTAGAAATTATTTCAGTACCGATTTCACTAAAAATAATATCACCCGAAATAATTATTTTAAGAGATGTATTCACAGAAAGTGTTACGTCAAGGTAAAAAAGTCTCCGGCTTATGGTCTGCACGCTTCAGCATTTTTATTTGTTTTATTTTTCGTTTGCTATGAAAGAATGTCCAAATGCTGCCAAAATTGCTGGATCAATTGAAATTCTGCTGCACTGAAAAGTCTTTCACAGATTGGTATGAATGTTTTCCAGATTTATGAGAGCCATTAGCCACCATACTTTGTGTATGGGAAATTTTAGCCTGAAGATCCGATTTCACACTTCGAGAATTCCTCGTTTCCCCCAAAATTCAACTTTAACCTTGGTTGTGATAGCTTAGTGCATAACCCCAAAGCTTGATGTCAATGTACATAATCCAATGAAATCCCTTGAATGGTATGCCTGTCTGTATCGTCAAAAAATAAAGACAGGGCACCAGTCTAGGAATTTTTTTTTGTCTGGTTCAATAACCATGTACATGCATCACATATTTCACTAATTAGTGCCACCGATTTTGAAATCGACCCATGGCCAGAAACCAGACAATTTCTGGGGCCAAAACAGATCATTTCCATTCTGTTTTTCCTATTTTAAATAAATAATGCTACAAAGAATATGCATAGTTGCTGTACAATCATTTTCAATTAAACACTACCAGAAAAGCTGTTTACCTGGAATTAATAAAAAAAACACCACACAAAAACATTTTCTTGTATAAAACGGAGTACCCTCCAGTATTGTTATTTCCCACTCAAAATCACAACCTATTCTAAACAAATACAAAAATTCACTTGCAGTAAAACATGGGTAAATTAGTGGCCGAAACACATTTCTCTCCTGTGGATTAACCAAGGTATTTCATGATAAAAAAAAAATTGTTTCAAAACTTGTCTAGCAAAACCGAAAGTTAGTAAGCCAAAAACTGTACGGATCCATCAGGTAATGCCCGTAACATCTCATTTTAAAATGGGGTAATTTCTTTTCGGACTGTACACAAGAATACAACTTCATTAAGAATCATGTCTTTTTTTTATAAAAAAAGGAATGCATATACAATTGTACTATTCATTCAAAATTCCAAAAAACACTCAACTATTTATTGTGCCCATACTGCGCTAATTTACATGTATGATTAACGAAGATGATGATCTAATTTACATGTACATAAAAATCACTACCTACTTCATGTGGGCATGTGAAAAACAGAAAAATATGAGGACAGTCAGTCCAGTAATGAAGTCTTTGAATGAGCCGACAACTTGGAACTGACTGTAATGAAAGCTAAAGACTGCTGTATGGTTATATTTTTAAAGAGTTCTCTAACCTACAACTACTTTGAGAGGTTTGGTTACGATATTTACATTTGGCCGCTTTCACTGGGCCGGCTGAACCCTCCGTTTCACTGTCTCACTCATGTACATTAAATAAAAACTCTCACAAGTTCTATTTATCCTAACTCAAACAATTATAGAAAAAGACCAAAAAATGTTTTTAAAACAAACCAAAAAGAAATTGGGAAAAATAAATTCTTGAGACAACAGAACCAGACTATGAACAATGAACACTTTAAAAGTCAACGGAAATCACTTGGTTGATGCCTTAGGGTTTTTGTAGACAGCAGGCCAAGGCGACGACAATGATCAGTTGAGGTTATAGATGGCATTTAGTTCTGAGGTTTCTTACGAGGCCTTCTGTGATCCCTTCTTGCCGATCAGACTCTTATGGATATGGGGAATGACACCTGTAAGGAAAAAAAATAAATTTAGTACATTAGTATTTAACAATTTAAAAGAATTGTTTTAATGAAAAATTTTCTAGTGTGTATCATGCCAATACTGAACAGCCAATAACGAAATTTGATTTAACATTCTGTCATACTAGGGCTGTGCTGGGTATCCAGATACCTGACCGAAACGGTCATTACCCAGTTCCATTTTTCGGTTCCAATTACCCGTAAACGACTTTAAAATTCGGACTTAACATTTGAGCAGTGCGAAAAGAAATCCGTGACTCTTGAACAATGCACTTGTACAGACAATTATCTTTAAATTCAAGAGATTACGCTCCAATAAAGAAAAGATCGATAGTATGGAATCCTGTGTTATAAAAGTCAGTACATGTATTTGTACACCACCGGAGGCATGTTTTCAACAAAAATGGGTATCCGAAGTGTCCTGATTTTGGGTACCCGGTTCCAAAAATGCATAGCCCTATGTCATACCATGCAACCTAATTCATTCACTGAATACGGGTCGAGGCTTCTAAATTTTTGACACTGACAAAATGCAGTTGGAAGGGATCAAAGCCTTGCAGGCACTTTTCTGGTAATAAATTACAAATTTCAGTCTTAGCTTTCCTTTGGGGGGGGGTTGAAGAGTTGACAAGCTGGAAATACAACTGAAAATAAAATTAGCATACACAAAACTCTGCAAGAATTAGCTCCGAGCCAAAAATACTGATTGTGTATATGTCATACTAGTATGTAACAATTTAAAAAAAGTCTTGAACTTTGATTAGCAAATCATAAATTATGAGTAGCATTTTTGTTATGCAATTCAAGCAAAATTATTCGCTGCATTTCATTGCAAGTCACGCTAAGTATCAAGCTCAACAAATAGCTACTAGAATCTAGAGTACAGAAAGAAAAAAAATCACACCCTTTTTCAAACAAACTGACGGATTATTTTCTCGCCACCACTGAGAAAATAAGCCGTTTCCCATTGCGTCGGTAAACTAAGGCCAAAAGAACAATCCTTTCAAGAGTGAGGAATACGTACCACCGCCAGCGATTGTAGCCTTGATCAGTGAATCCAATTCTTCGTCCCCCCTGATGGCCAATTGCAAATGACGTGGTGTGATACGTTTAACCTTCAGATCTTTGCTAGCATTTCCCGCCAATTCTAATACCTGCAAACAAGGGGAAAGAACGGATGATTTTATTTTTCAATTGTATATAATTTTTTTTTAAATGCAATGTCAAACAAAGCTCACAATATTTGGGTAAAAACTTAATACAGTCGTCCAAAGAATGTGACCAGTTCGACTCTTCCGACATGAAAAGCAACACAACTCAAGCCCAGGTTATGAGAGCACTCGTACACAATTTGATTAATGGTTAGAAAATTATCAGATTGGTAGAAGGTATCAAAAATTTGGTTCCACTTTCTACTTGTTACACATTCCTTTTCAACAATTCCTCCTACATGATTAATTTCTTCCCCAAGCAAGTACTTGGTAGTGCCCTTATCACACTGAACAGTACAATGCAAATTGCACAGCAGGTGCAAACGCTTTGCAAATCTTTCATACTTTCTAAAAAAAAACTGCAGCTCAATAAACAATCATTCAATTAGCATTACTGAATATACAATGATTTTTCTCAAGTTAAATCCTTTGTGCCAACTATGCATATATCAATGTGCATACATAGGTATTCTGGCTAGGAACCTTCCCGAATCCTCCAAAACCCCCCCAGTGCATTTTTGGAAACATGCCCTTATCTTCGAAATGCACCATGCATTTTCGTTGATCTTTCATATTCAGCACTTATGGCCTGTACTTCTTGCCAGGTAGTAATTTTGTTCCATTTGAAGAGGGACAACATTCAGTACCTGTTTTCACAGAGATGCCACTGCGTTGGCTAAAGAAAACCTGAAATTTATTATCATTGTGACAAATAGCCGCGGAGCGAACGTCGCAAGCGTAACGTGTATCGACCGGGATGCAGCTCATGAATTTTAGCCTTTCTAGGCCTTATGGAAGGCTAGAGTAGATGCCTTACAAATGTTACCTAGTTGTAGTAGTACCAGCTGATGGTTCTGCAACTGTCAAACTTTTCACAGCAACCGCTTGAAAAATAGTCGGCAACTCCTGAGCATTTTTCCTCGCCTCTTTTTTTATGAACCTCTTTACTTGCATGTGCCTTTATAGATTTCTTCCCCGAAGATCCGTAGTTGATGTGTTTTGTACACCATGTACAACTCGCGAGTCCAGGTTGGTCAATTTTCCTAAGGTAGGCCGAGAGAAAATCACCGTTGTCACGCTCCTCCACCCACGACCAGTTCCATTTATTTTTAACCTTCGCCTCAATTGTCTTCAAACTGTCCGTTCTTTGCAGAACCTTGAATTTTTCCATCTTTGAATTGTCCCGAAGAGAATGGCCTCACTCTTCCTCCATGCTTTGACAGAATTTACGAAAACCAAGTTTCAATGCGTATCGCTTCAGCATACATGTACATGTGTTAGACAACTCGTCCTGCCTAGTCTCAGATGGCCATGTGACAAGGACTTGGTTGGTACCCGGCGAGTAATGTAGGAGTATTTGATATGAAGACTGCGATCGGAAACCACCGACGCATGAAATCATAGACTTGATTTCAAGGCTGTGTGATAACTTCGCTTACCACTACAGCATACATACGAAGACGAACCAGGTTCATCGTGCGCTCGTTACATACATACACGTAGTCGGCAGGCGTTCGCGCGATAAGCCTCGAAATAAAGGCTACTGAAATTACTGCTGCGCTGCTGTCGTACGTCGAGCTCTCGAGACGCGAAAAGAAACAAAATTCAGGTTCCCTTTTTTTCCTCTGGTCTTTTTATGAACAGACGGCCGGAAAAAAATGGATTTTGGGGAGATTTAAAAAAAAAACGGAATTCCGGTTTAAACCGGAAAAGTGGCATCTCTGGTTTTCAACAGTACTGAATTTTTCCAAAAAAGTGCCTCTTGGAGGATATGGGGTGGTTAAGGCCTTATCTTTCAATTACTTGGATTACAGGGGTTTTTCCCCTCCTGAAGTTGGCCGGGTAACAGAAAAATACAAAAACCACTAATTGAGGCTGTTCCATTAGAAGAAAGCATGCAAATCGTTGATTTTTTTTATTTATTTGTCTGTACATGGAGTCACAGCACTGCTAATTCCTGGCTCATTAAAGGGACTATCGTCATGAACATGGCATGGAATCGAGTGCTAGCTTCAGATGAAGCCAGTGCCTGAAAATACCGCACATGATAAATGTCAAATTAGTGTGCTGCTGCAAAAATGAGCCGGCAATTTTCGGCCATCTCAAACCAAGACACAGATTCCCTGTTGAAAGTGTTCGCTGATCGTGACGATAATGTTCCCTTAAGTGTTGCACTATATGAAAAGATCTCAACAAAATAACAGCTATACTTCCATATGGTCGTCATTGGGCCATGACTAATTGCAGATCTTAGGAATTTTGTGTACACATATATGTAACAATTGTGGATAGCAAATTTTGAATTTTTAATGAGCAAATTGTTAAAATTTATGTAGCATTCTTGATTGGCAATTCAAATTAAATTGTTCACCGATGACAATAGGTTATTTATGTAGCTAGTCCAAACATTCAATGTTTAAAAAATGCGTTAAATGAACGCATAATATAAACGTTTGATTAGAATTAAATCGCCAAAACATAACGAAATGTTAGTACAATTGATTGTTGCGGTTACACCTGCTTGGGCCTTGGGCCAAAATAATATCCTTGGGCCAAAATTTAAAAAAAAAAAAAAAAAAATCCGATTTCTGGTTGCAGGCCTGCTTCAAAATAGGTGGGTATTGGAGTTTTAAAAAAAAAACATTTAAAAAATGTTTTGTATAATGTATGAGCGGCCGCACAAATTGGCAGAATTCCGATCGATCCAACAATGTTGGCTTAACCTGTAGGACATCTTTTCATTCAGTATTAGTATTACTATTAGCCAGAGGGGTGTCTGGGTGTCTTTTGGACACCCTGGTTCAATTTTGGACAGCCTATTTTATCCGTCATTTACATGCTAAAGTACTGCAAGTGAACAATTTGGACACCGTTTTGAAAATTCCAGTATATTTGGACACCTTTGTTTTCATAGCAACAAATAGAAAATTAAAAAATGACGTCACAGACCCGAGGCAATAAATAAGGCAATAAATGCAGGGACTAGAAACTGCATACGTTTTCTGTTACTGTTAGCCTAACACTACAGTGTTACGCCTTGAACAAAAACGTAATAATGTTACCACCCTTAACTGTTATCCTGAGTGGAGCCACGATCGTGGCTGCGGTGTCCCGTGCAGAAAGCCACGATCGTGGCTTTCAACAACACTGAAAATGATTTTACGTGGCTTGTGATTGGTTAACGCTACCTACCAAGGTTTACATTAGCCAATAGCAGACACTTTTAGGAAGCCCATGGAAAGCCGATGTCATGAAGTGAGCGTTCTAAAATCAGCTATTTGTCGGCCAAATGATGTAATTCATGAAAAAACAACTCGTTTCATTACAAGCATGACAGAGTCGCGGTATACTATATACTATTACTATACCTCATACATATTCATGATCGAGAGCCGAATTCTCACTGGTCCATTCACCGTCACGTGCCAGATGCTATTTTTGCTATTTCCCAAGCGCCCGCGAGTATTCACGCACAGGGTAAATACGCATGCGCAGTAGTGCGTAGTAGACTGTCGCATCGGGGAACAGTCCCGGCGGGGAAATAGTCCTGGCGATCTGTTCCCGCCCGGAACATGCCAGCGGGGAACAGTAGTACGCACGCGCGAACATCGCCCGAGCTACGTACATACACATGAAAAGATGGCGGCACACGTAAATGTCGCGTTTTAATTTACCAAGCTCAATGACAATGATGCCGAACTAGAGAATATTGTGAATATGTATGAGGTATAGTAAAACAAATATAACATGGTTTATTTCGGGTGGACAGTCGATATTAGCTCCCCTCGGTATTGGAAGTTGAGAAACTAGTTCCCTCGGCTTCGCCTCGGGAACTAGTTTCTCAACTTCCAATACCTCGGGGAGCTAATATCGACTGTCCACCCTCGAACCATGTTATATTTGTATACTACTAGGCTACTACCAAACACTGAATAGTCTGGTGACAGTAACTTTTCGTGAATTTTATATCGGAATATATGAAAACTCCGCACACTATTGATTTGTGTACTGAACTCCGCAGGTTAACAGTTAAAAAATGCACTTTAAATTTAAAATCAAACATTTGGGGGCCTAAGTGCTAAAATTGGAAATTCAGTTGATAATGTTGAAATGATGCAAAAGTACATGTATTTCGTTGTTTGATAAGAGACTAGGTCAAAAAAAGGGGGGTGGGGTGGTTGACTCGAAACAAAGGAATGGCAAATAGTAATACACCTTCCTCAGAGTCAGGCTGCCTAGCATCATGAGCATGAGGAATTAATTCTCTTTGCAAATCAATTTGCATAGCTTTAACTGTTTGGAAAGCAAAAAATTTCTGGGAATTTATAACATTTCAGAACCAACAGGGTTGTTGAATGAAAATTAATTAGGTCCACGATTCAAAAATTTGAAAAAATTCAATGAACTGACTATCAACCGATTGACCTCTGGCCCTTATGGCGCCGGTTATCAAAAATCGCGCCAAAATTTGTAAACACAAATTGGCCATTATCATATCAATAGTGCCTCGGCAACTTAAGTCAACATTTTAAAGCAAAATACAATTTTTAAACAGTAAACTGAAAAAGGAATAACACTGGTCAGAAATAATCCGCAATTCGAGTAAGAAATTTCGTGACCAAAACAGTGACTGTCAAATTGAGGACGTCGCGCGAAATCGCGCCAATTTTAATTTGGTTTCAAACCAGTTTCAATCTGTAAGAAATATTCAAAATAACACTAGTCATGTAAGTTGTAGGAAAATTAGGCAAACGGATACCAAAAGTACGTTTAGCAAACCTACCTCAGCTGTGAGATATTCAAGAATAGCTGCGGAGTAGACGGCTGCTGTGGCACCAACTCGGCCGTGGCTCGTTGTTCGGTTCTTCAAATGCCTGTGGATACGGCCTACTGGAAACTGTAAAACAAAACGGTATTTATATCCAACAAAAATGTTTACATGTAATTGCAGGGTATGTTTTATTTTTATGTCATTAAAAAGAGAAGTTTAACTTGGAAAATGCCGCATTTTTTTACTTACCTGGAGACCTGCTCTCGCTGACCGCGAAACAGCCTTCGCCTTTGCCTTTCCGGAATCTTTACCTGCTTTGCCTCCTGCCTGGTGAACAAAAATCAGTAAAAAAATAATGTAATAAACGCGGTTTACAAAAATATGTTAAACTACTGACAAAAATAAACATTAAAGAATACATTAACGTTGAAAATATAGGTGGATGGATGTAAATAAACATATATTTTTAAAGGATTTAAAATAATGTCTCACCATCTTTGTCTAGCCCAGTTCAATGCAACAACTTGTCCGTTTAACGATGCCCGCGCGTAAAGTGTACAGACGCTTATAATATATAAATGTGGGCACCACGTGATCATGTACCGCCAATGGGATGACAGGAAACGAAGTCATGAATATTCGTGAATCTCCGGCTTTGTTCGGATTGCTGATAAAGCTCGGGTTTACGCACGTAAAGCGACGAGGGCGCTCATTCAAAAATAAATAACAAAAGATATGAATAGGCTTTTCTACTATAAACAAAAAAAGCCCCAGAGATAAAACGTTATGGCCAATTCATTGTTTTTTTTCTGGCTGCGTGAATGCCAGCTGGATGCATCAAAATTCCTTCTAGTGCATGGGGCAGAACTCAAGTGGAAATGCTAATCAACTTGTCTTTTGTAGTAAGGCAAAATGTTGCAAGTAAACGGAGAAATTTTAAGTTAATATCTTCCTTTTAGGATCCGGATTTAAACAACAATTTATTCAGACATTTCAGTATGTAGATCAGTGACTACTCGAGTTTTTAGAAAACTCTTTTTGATGCCAAACTTTGCCCCTGACCTTTTCAAATTTTGCCCAGAGGTTGTGTTCCAGTTGTAAATACAATCGTCATAGGCCTATATTATTACATGTCATTTTTGTTCTTTCTAAAGGACTGAACTTGCAACACTATTTTTATATTTGAGAAATGTTATATGGTTTCATTTGAAATGATTTATTCTAATAGTTTCTATAGTGGATGGATTACTATAAAGGGGGTGTACTGAGCGTATTTGTCCTTTCTCTATGATTATATAAAGCTTTAGTGTACTTGGTTTTGACACGGAGGTAGGTAGAATTAGCTAATTCTACCTACATGGTTTTTAGGTGGTAACTGGATCAAAAATCATAAGACGTTATCCCAACATACCATCATGTTTTCATTATCGATTAAAAACCTAGAAACACATTCAATCATATCAGAACTTGAATACAAATAATAATAATAATAATAATAATAATAATAATAATAATAATAATAATAATAATAATAATAATAATAATAATAATAATAATAATAATAATAATAATAATAATAATAATAATAATAATAATAATAATAATAATAATATTAATGTGGACTTATATAGCGCACGTAATTCACCAAACTGGTGCTCAAGGCGCATTATATTATTACCCCTGCTCATCAGGCTCATAAATGATTCCTGAAACCATCTCAGCTCCCTGGGGAATATACAGCTCAACTGCTGCCATTACAGCGCATATAGGGCTAATCAAACACAACAACCAACTCTGCCCTTACAGGTACCCATTTATCCCTGGGCGGAGAGAAGCAATGGTGGTAAAGTGTCTTGCTCAAGGACACAAGCACCATGGTCGCGGCTGGGATTTGAACCCACATTCTGACGACTCAGCCATTAGAACACAAATCCGATGCACCTATAAACCGCTCGACCATGGCACTCCTGCACTATATAAACATTAAATAGCTGAACTTTCGCAGACTTGGTTTTGTTCAATTTTTTTAAACCAGAAATAAACACTCGGTATAATTTGCTTTTTCTTATCTGTACCGTTATCTTATTAGTTTTTACATAATTTGTGGTAGATGTTTGATTTTTTAAGGTATAATGCGTTTTATTAAATAATTATTTTGCAAACATAACCGTTAAGTAATATAGCGCCCTCTATTTATTTTGTAAACACAATCTCAATCTTAAAAGTAACATAGCGTCCTTTATTTTATTTTATGTATTTTGTTAGTTTAGACGCGATTTTCATTGGAAATTGTCATTTTTGTTTTTATAAAGCGTTGAATTACACAAAAAGCTTACATGAATGACACACACAAAACCCTCACTTTAGGATTCTAAATCGTCCATTTATGTGTGAACGCAAATTCATGCATTTAAACCATGTTGATTTCGAAGATAATTACTGAAAGAGTCAACAGAAAAACGCCATAGCGCCCTCTGTCATTCCAATGAGCCAAACAATTGTGACTCGCTCTATCGTAATGAGGAATGTCCCCCGAACATGAAAAATGGAGATATGCATACATCATAACGAGCATTTAATGGGCTTTCCAATGAAGCCAAACATAAATGTGTCCCTTTTTCCGTTCCAAAGGGTGGACGGTAAAAGTAATGGCAATACCCCACCCCAAAAAAATATTAACAAGTATCTCCCTCTCTGACTCGGAGCACACAGAATACTTTTGTATTTTTAATTTATTACGGACACCCGTCGTTATTTTTCGCGCATTAACCCTAACCTTCCCAAATCCTCCAAAATCCTCTTTGCTAAAGTGAAGGGGTTTTGAAGGATTGAGGTTACATGCTACATGCTCTTTGCTAAAGTGAAGGATTTTCGAGGATTGAGGTTATTATGCATACTTGCCTTTCCAGTGTACATCCATGTTTGTTGTAGTGATTGCAAGGTCAGTGCTTGGGTCAGTGGACACTGTTTATTGCTCCATGCATGCAGGGAGGGTCCCTGGCCATGTACATGTACATGTATCACAGATTAGAAGCACATGTGTGCATACATGTCACATGTGCTTGCTTTACTACTGAAGGATTTTGGAGGATTCGGGTTATGTGTAAGCAAATGGGCCTAGGGAGTTAGAAAGGATTCAGGTTATGTGTAAGCAAATGGGCCAAGGGGGCCTTAGGAAGGATTCAGGTTATGTGTAAGCAAATGGGCCTAGGGAGTTAGGAAGGATTCAGGTTATGTGTAAGCAAATGGGCCTAGGGAGTTAGGAAGGATTCAGGTTATGTGTAAGCAAATGGGCCTAGGGAGTTAAGGTTAACAAATATTTATTTATATATATATATATATATATATTAAATTCATTCATCGGTATATTTGTTATATTTATCGGTAGGGGTGGGGGTGGGTTAGGTGGGGGAGGGGTAGGTCAGGTGTTCTTATTCCTAACTCCCCCAATCGTAACAAGAAATCGCAGCCACTGGCTGAAACTCCCCTCCTTCCTGATTTGGAGCCCCCACACACACTCCCCTATGAACGAAACTCATTTGTTTGTATGCACATTTATTAATTAAACCCCATTTCATTTCTTGTCCGCCACAAAGCCTATTCAGGGGAGTGATTTGACAAAACTATAAAATCCTGAAAAATGGGTAGCGGGCCCGAGTCTCCCTTTGGTCTACAAAGCCCCGTGAACGTTTAATTTTGAAGGATTTACGCACTCTGATCTCCAACATCCCCACAAACAAGACACTAGAGGTTTGGACACAATACAGGCTACTTCTTTCTTTCCTTGGTGGCTAATTCTCTTCTTTCAAGAAAATTTTAAGGCAAAGGAATATTTAAAAAAAAAAATAAAAAAAATCCTGAATTCAGGGAAAAATCCTTAGAAATCACATGCCTGCCTATTTTTATAAAACCACAACTCAGCTTACCCAAAGTTTTAACACCTCTTCTTTAACACGACGGGGATTCGGATCAAAGGTCTTTTTTTCCTGCAAAAGCTCAAATCAAATGGGAGGCCGAGGAGAGGGGGATGCGAACATGCAACGCTTACATTTGTGGGAGACCAGGGTCCACCAATTCATATGGGGAGAACAAAGAAATAGTTAACACATTCAACAATTTTTGAATGAAAAAGGTACTTTATTATAATCACAATATAAACCATCTGGGATTTTTTTTTTTAATTCAATAGAAACAATGGTTGCATTTCTGAAATACATCAATACAGGTATAACACTCATCAAATGATACCGGAAACAAATTAAAAAAAAATCAAATCCTTAATTATAAATTAATAATATCACCATGATCGACAACAACTGAAATGTTTTTTGTAACATTCACCTTTATTTTGTTAGCTCTTATATCCCAACACTTCGGATTCAACAGAATAACAAAACAAGTCTTTTGAAAACTTAGGTGTGTGATTTCTAATTTTTTTTCTTTTTTTAAAACTTTTGGGGAGAAGTGTAAATGAAGAAGAAATAATTCTTTGGTAACATAGTAACTGAAATTAATTGTTATAAAACTAGCATAATCTGTATTTTGGCAGTTAAGAAATTTACAAGTGCCGTGTGATAGGCCATTTGTTATGTACTCTCGTGTATATATTTTTTTGGGGGGTTGGGGTAGAAGAGGTGCCTGCACCTCCAGCACACACATTTAACATTTCAATACTCTCTGAAACAGTTTTTTTTATTAATACTCTCTGAAACAGTTTTTCTTCTTATTAATATAACATGACAATATAACATAACGGCATATTACTGACATAAGAGGTTGAAGTCTCCTTGGTAGATGTACAATTTGAATCAATTGATTTCAAATGATTTCATTGAATGACGTACACCATGTGTACATTGACCAACGACATAACATAATGCCCGCTAACATTTCAGCAGTGATGATACTATCTAGTATTAACCAGAGGCATTTCGTCAACTCTTTACCAGTTACCCACACAGCACCACAGGAAATGTGTGGATGCGTCATGTACAAGATGGACATTGCAGAGCCCTCTTCCATATATCACGTCTATTTATTGATTGCACAGAAAGTTTCCTGTTGTTGGTGCTACTGCGAGTCTTTCAGGAAGAATTAATAATTTGACCAGCAAATTTGTACTATGTATATTTTACTTCACAATTTTTTTATTTTTTATCATCAACTAAACCACAAAACATCTATTGTATTCATGGTCTTCTTATCAAACAGAAAGTAGTTTGAATACAAAGTTGACTCTATCAACATTAAATGGCAGCAATGTATGAATTGACTTAGTATTTTGAATCCAAAGTTTGAATTGAATTTGTAAACAGAAATGTAAGGTATAAAATGCATATTAAAAAAATGAAAAAAATGAAAAAAATAAAAATAAAAAATAAAATAAACTGACCATAGGAAAAGACGAGCCCCACAATTGATAAATAAAATTACACTTAAGCACATAATGACTTTTAAACATTTGGTAATTCACACAAGAAAGGCCTGAAAATTTTGTTTAATGAAACTATGGTGTCAGGTATATATAATATAACTAAATCATCGTTGTAGAAAGTTTTTAGGGAATTCAATTTTAATATTCATTTTTACTATCACACATCAAAATTTTATAATTGTTTTAACCCTAAAGGGTTTTGCACATGGGGAATACTGCAATTTTTTGTGGAATGTCATTGTCCAACATGTAAGCAAAAGGTTCTACTTAACCATGTGGTCACCCCCCAGAATGGATGGCTATTGTGCACAAACCAACCTTTCCAGAACCCTGTTTAACATTTTAGGGATATTAGAAATATTGCAGTTCATTTCCTCTGAATACGAGGATTGTTTTAAGCACCAAACAAGTTGCTGATGAGTGATGACTGGCCCAAGCAAAAACACCTCCCCTCTCGTTGTATATGGAAATACAAACAGACAACAACAAAATATCCGATTCTCCTGCAAGTTTGTTGTTCAGTCTTCAATGGAGGGAACTGGCTTCAAACAACTGAACGTTTCAGTCTATTTACTGCACTAAGTCCACTTATATGAGAACTGTATTTTGTAGGATATCTGTAGCTTCCAATGGGCTACAATTCGTCATGTACATATACATGCGAGTCTCTCCTGTAGAGTTTCCTTTTGATCAGTTTATATGAGGACTTAACAACCGTGGGCTTCTCAGATGAGTTACCAAGATACGTCTGCAGTTTGCTTATTAGCCATCTCGGGGTCTCTTTGGAGAGGACCAATACAAGCTCAAATGTTGTGACTGTACCTGGATCCACAGTTATCTTTCCTACACGCTCACAAATATCTCCATCCTCCAGGATAACCGAGATGGTGCATCCACGGACGCCGCAAGGCTCATCCAGTGACATGCGCATGATGTCATCGGCTACTCTCTGAGGCAGATCTTCCCGAACGAGGAGCTTGCTGGATTGCTTTTTCTCCCGGGTGGAACGCAGACAATCCATGAGTAAGGAAGCAACAAACTGACACATCTTCACCTCCCTGATGTCATCCACTCCATTATCATAGATGTCCATTGTGTTTGGATCTGCAATTGGATAACAAGAACAGAAAGACCTATTAAATATTTCAACTTTGAGATTTTACAGTACTGCAGATTAACTTTCAGTTCTATTTCTACTCGAAACAAATTAAAAACTTGAAAAACAAAATCTGACTCACCCTCCAGTTCATTTTGCAATAAACTGATCACGTTATAATGAAATGCCATTGTAAATAACCAGGCCTGAAATAACTATTATAAGTTTTCACTCGGTTGGTCTTTTCATACACCCCTCACTCCACCAGTCACAAAACTATCATTGTGTATACAATGTCTGCATGTCTTGTACAGCAATGTTACGCAATTACTTGATCACTGATCAGTCATGTGATTGTATCCACTCATGTGAGAGCTTGCATGTGATATGCAATGCACTAACCAGGAAAATGCCATAATCTGACTAATCCCTACAGGTCACTGGGGAAATGCATTTCAGCTAACAATATTCAGGTTTGAAAAACCACTGCATGTAAAAGACAGTAAGGACTCGGCAGTGATAAATAATCAAAACAGGTTTACATGAACATGTCGAGCTTCAACTTAATTTTGTAGTCAACATAATAATGCTCGTTTGTTCGTTTCATTTCAGTCTATGCACACATCTGGTTTTCCCCTTTAAAATACAATTTTATATTGAATTGAAGGTTGGAAACAACTGCCACATTCTATGGTTGGCAACAGGGTCACCGTTTGGAACCAACTCATGTGTTGGTGTCATTTTGGGACCAAGAGGTAAATTTCGACCATAGTTTGCTGACCAATCAAAGAACAAGCAAACAACCCAGGGGGGTTCATTTGGCCTTGGCGCTTGTTTCTTGTTCCAGCCTTTTGGAGGGTCAAGCAGACTCCAGCCAAGACTTGAACATGCATGTCTAAGCTTGCAAATATTGATTCTAGATTTCAGACATCTCAAGGACTATAACTGATCTCCCAGTGTCCCGAGATGTGGGACCTTGATGAGCTCCCACACTAAAAATAGCCATGCAATTATGAAGAGCATAATCAACCCAATGAAATGATTATAGGATTTCCAGGCAACTTTCTGAACAAGTCCAGTCCATACATAGTAAAATACTTTCTTTGCTTAAAACATAATTTGTTTATTTTAAAACACCCATTTAAATTCCTTGGAGTTGGATGGGACCAATGAACAATATTTTAACCAAGTGTGAAAAGGTAACACAACAATTTAATTAATTATCCCAAACCATTCCAACTCCAACAGCAGGTTGTTGAATGGACTCGGTACTGTATTGTCCCGACTTTGCGTGGGGCCAGGTGTCTCAATTCCAGCCAAATCCAACAGTGTTTGTGCATGGTGTTGGATTTTGGCAGACACAGGAAGGTTCGTAGCCAAAATACACGTAGCTAGGGGATTAGTGTTTCAAAGAAAGGTTTCTTTTTTACTTTTTCCCCCAAGACATTCTGGAAATAATAAACAATCAACTCAAGATTTATCATTCATCAACTGCTTTGTGCAAGGGTTTTTTTCACGGTGAATACAATGCACAAAGAGATTGAAAATCTATAATGTATGGCCTTGTTTGTATTGATGAATTTTCATAAGCCAGAATATGGCTGGATTATGATTTCACAAAAGGACCTGCCCAGAAAAAAAAAATGAATCACAGACTTCAATCTTGTCCAGGTGTCCCCATACAGGTTTGCAATTGATTAGTAGAACAAATTAACAAGACTGTTGTAGAACTCTTGGCTCAATTGTTCTTAGCAAATTTATGCCTCCAATAAGTAATTTTTCTTTGTTACCCCTCCTACTATTGATGCACTTTAGTGGAAAGTTGCTGTAGAGGTCAAAACCAGTCAACTGCCTGTTTATGACTGTTGACCCAAATGTGCACACAGGGCCATCTTTGACTGGTTTTGACTGTCATTTTGACCACCCTGAACACCACAAGACAATGCTTTTACGAGTCAAAAACAGTTGACTCATTTTGACCTGTAAATGTACTTACTACACGTAAGGTTTGACAGTGTTTGACTTTTAAGTGCACTAGATATACCTTGGGAAGTATTTCAAAATTTTGACTGATTTTGACCCTTGTAGTAGTAGGAGGGGTATAATACTATGTAATGAGCATTTGTGTAGACTGCAACAAACTCTCCAACTTAAAATGAATTTTAATCATTCAATAAATTTTTCAAAATCCCAAGGACCACATGAAGGAAACTGGTCGGTTTCACTATTGGCAACCAGAAAAACCTGATTTGGGTACTGTGCAGTTCAATTTGCTCTAGAATTTTCTAATTATACACTCATCTTTGTTTTGTTACAGTGCAGATCCTTATTATAAACACCATCCAGGCAAGCTATTTAATCAATAAAAACAGGCTCTAGCAGCTGCTGCACATATAGCTTATAACCTTCCACACCAATCAGCAGCGCCTAGCAACAGTGGCTGTATTTGTCTGCCTATCACAGCAAGGCTTCTCTGAAGCATCATTATAATTTTCTACTCCCAGGGATAGCATCTGAAGCTAAGATTTACCATAGAGGAAATTGGGATCTTAAAGGGATGGTACAACTTCGGTATTTGGTAATGATCAATCACTTTAACCCTGTTGTTATCAAGAAATACATCATAAATCCAACCCATGAACATTTCCTCACAATAGATGCTCACGTTTGTTTTATCTTTTTGTAAATTCTGCAACTTGTTGTAAATTCAACAAAACAATATTTATTTTCTTTAAGATAAAAAAAAAATTCAGACGAAACAGTTTCTCAGAAAAATGTATTGTGTATCAACTTTACACCAAGTAAGTTTTAAATAATTCATTAACCCTAACCCCCTAGGTATTCTGGCTAGGAACCTTCCTGAACCCTAACCCCCTATAGGTATTCTGGCTAGGAACCTTCCTGAACCCTAACCCCCTAGGTATTCTGGCTAGGAACCTTCTTGAATCCTCCAAAAAAAGCCTCCAGTGCACTTTTGGAAACATGCCCTTATCTTGAAAATGTGCCATGCATTTTCGTTGATCTTTCATATTCAGCACTTATGGCCTGTACTTGCCAGGTAGTAATTTTGCCCCATTTGAAGAGTACCAGTTTCCAACAGTGCTGAATTTTCCCAAGTACCCCTTGGAGGATTTTGGAGGATATGGGATGGTTAGGATTAATTTAATAATCTTGTAATATACCAAAGTTGTATCTTCCCTTTAAACTACTTTTAAAAGATGTATGCATTGCTAAGTTGGTTGATTAGTGTACGTGCAGTTCGAGTCAAGTTATTTTTAATGAGATGGAATAACCTTTAAGTAGTATGCCCACAGGAACATGGTTAGCAATACTAAAGGACAGTTTCTTTTTCTTAGAAAGTACTGAATAATTCTTTAGGAGGAAGGATGCAAATAAAAATGCACATATGTATACATGGGTAGGGACGTGTCAGTTTGAGATATGATTAACAACAGTTCCATCTATCAAGTGACTTTACATTAATATTTTCGACAAATATTTCACCAACTTCAGTTTGAAGTTTGAACTACTGGTGATTTAAGCTTGTTTGTTTAACGACAACATCACATGAGTGAATTGGAGTCAAATGAGGGTAATGAGCCAATGTGCAATTTCAGTCTGACCAATCAGCTTTTAGTATCATATCAAGCGACAACATCCCATTTTACAATGACCCTTTTAATTTACGTATTGTCTATACAGTTTTAAAGATCAAAATTATTCTCAACTTAAGTGATTTAGAGTTTGAACAATGAAGTTTGGACTTGGAAGGTTGTCACTTCATTTTAACCTTTCTTGTCAAAGAAAAGGCTATGTAAAACTAAAAGGAATGGCAATGAAAAAAACTAAAAACAAAAATTTAATTGTAATGTGAAACTTGTTTGGCATAAAGCTGACAATGCCATCAATCTTCCCAAGAAATAATTTTGTCTGGGGTGCCGTCACTTTTTAAGGTGAATAATTTGCAGTTTGATATTAGGACAAAGTACTCTTTCTTAAAATTTGTAATAAAATGATAACAAATCTGGGAGTACCTATAGAATGCAGGGCCAAATTTTCAACACCTTTTTTTTCCCCTTTTTCTGAATTTGACCTAGGAACCGCAGTTGTGTATTTTTATACGTAAATTTATAAGTAGTAACCTTTGGTGTGGCCCTGCATTCTATAGTTGTACCCAAATCTGAATGCATTTTGACTATTTTGTAAAGAATGTACAATACAACCGCCACTTTTCTATTAAAATACGACAAATATTATAGATTTTCCTTCAATAGATGAGGATGCACTTAAGGAGAGGAAAGTTTACTCAAGTGAGGACTGGAAATGAGACTTTGGGAGATTTTGAGCAATGAATGTATGCACATCCAGTGAGATGTTGGCCAGTTTGTCGTCTTCTAAATGGTTTAAAGACATTGCGCACAAAGTGGCGGTTGGGTTCAACATTCTTTCCAAGCTGAAACTTTCACAGATTGGTCCAAATGTACATTGTCAAAGAGAATAAGCAAAGGACCTACTCATAAAAGCAGTTTACCAACAATGTTGTACCTTTCCTTAAAATAAAAATCACAACAATATTTGATCTGGAAAGAATGTCGTATCCGGCCGCCACTTTTTAAGGGCTTTTTTGGATTTTTTTTGCAACCACTAACCAGTTAAAAAATCATTCTATCGATATTTGGTGGTACAGAAAGCGAAAACTATCTTTAAAATCCACTTTTAATTTTATGATGGTTTTCGGACTGGATTTCCCTTCTAAAAAAATCCTCCCCTTCAGAAAATAGAAGGATCCTATTATAGTTGCCACTACGCTGTACAATGACTGTTGGTCACTAATTGTGGAGTTTACAAGATCAGACTGACATGACTGAGGAAGTCATCGTATACCAAAAATGCCTGATTTTTCATGAAATAAATATCCTGGAATAATTTGAAGTATATGTCCATCATCATCCATATGTTCTCCACCTTACCAGGTAGGTAAGATTACATTATTGGTTATATTTAATGAAAAATAGTGGCGGCCAGATACGACATTCTACCCTTTGATCTATCCAAAACCACACAATTATTACTTTTTTACTTAGGACTAGTACTAAAGTAGTAATTCGATATCATTATGGCCATATCATTCTCCTGAGGACGGTCAGAGCATACTGATCGAAACGTCGAGTTGTACCTTCAGTTCTTTTCAGAACTAATTACTACTCAATTGAGATTCCACATGGTGTCACCGCAATTAGTCTTACTTATCATTATGGCCAGTTTGTTATTTTGTCATCAAAATC
The DNA here is from genome assembly GCA_029582265.1 of Zoroaster sp. YZ-2022. Classification (NCBI taxonomy): domain Eukaryota; kingdom Metazoa; phylum Echinodermata; class Asteroidea; order Forcipulatida; family Zoroasteridae; genus Zoroaster; species Zoroaster sp. YZ-2022. The sequence continues at coordinate 13,320,308 of CM055824.1, forward strand.
TTTCAATGTAACAATATGAAATACTCATAAAAAATTGAAAACTGACATGCCAAACCTTGAAAAGATATGACCGGACCCATATAACCAATTTAAACCATCCAAAATTAGAAATTCGTATTAATTAATTACAATTACGAATCCGGATGAGCAGTGGCCAAACCGGAAGGACTTTGGCTGCAACAACACCTTGTTTTCATAGTAGCTCCAAGTACGTTAGTCGTTACCTAGGCAAATGACATACGTAGGTCCCTATTTTTACTTCTCTTCCTTCCTCCATGGTTTCCACCCACAGATACACGACATAAATTACAAAACCACAAAGGTAGGGACACCACCGGGGGGGCGCATGCAGTCGAACTTACGAAATCCCCGGTCAACAGACAACGGCCACGAATTGAGTCATACTACCGTAATTTCCGGAATATAAGCCGCGCGGTGTATAAGCCGCACTACCCCAAAATCACCAAAACAAGATTCATGCGTCAACATATAAGCCGCACCGCGTATAAGCCGCACACACAGAGGCCCGCCGGACGCCACTCACTGTCGGTACATCGCCACAAAGGGGGTCATTGTGTTGCGTTCGAGTCAAAATGTATTGAAAGAGACACAATAGCATACCTGCCAACCTTGACAAGTGAAAATTCATAATACTAATACTAATAGTAAAGTTTGGCACATTTTACGCATGTCCGAAATACATGTGCATGTACAGGAATCAACGGCACTGCTTGTGGGATCGATGTTTCTTCGACTCCACGTGTTTCTTGACATCGTTAAGGCCACCATGGCTAATGCAGAAATCCGTGCTGCATATTTTACAAAATGCGTGAAGTTCCCCAAGTTTGGAGGCAGCAATAACTGGGTAGCTTTCTGAGTATTTATCTGGAAATTTCTGCACCGCAGCTTTCTGCGACATTTTTAGTTTGCTGTTCCGTTCCCGTATCACTATTTACGGCATTCGGGAATGTCGAACGTAGTCTCGCTGGTTGCCTGCTTTCTGCACAACGTACATGTAATCACTACAACGGCAACCAACGAAACGATGACTCATCGCCTGCCACGCGTAACAAATTTTCCTATTGGCTCCTTACATAGACTACGATATAACGAATTTTCCCATTGGCTCTCTGGTACACGCATGGCATAGACTACGATCTACGTCGTGGATTCTGATGTCGCTGGCGCTAAATGTTGCAACGTTTTTTTCAGAAGTTTTGAATAAATCTGTGTGTATCGAGGTCCGCACACTAAAACTGACAATGACCAGACCATTTTCGCTACGAACAATAAAGGTTTTTAGGTTTCTGTTTCTGTCTGTTTACCAACGATTTTTGCTTAATTGTGCATTGTGTTTCATACCTCGGTGTATAAGCCGCACCGCGTATAAGCCGCAGGCAACTTTTACCGTGTCAAAATCAACGTATAAGCCGCGGCTTATATTCCGGAAATTACGGTAGTCATAGCTCCCACGTATTGGGCAATCCCCATATGCACATAAATTAAAATGTAACGTTACGTGCAAAACAAATTAAGACAATGCATGGACCAAGCTTCAGAAAAACTTACCTAAATTACTGTCTATGCTTCCCCGAACTGTCTCTATAACGAAACTAGGCTCTGGGCACCTTTGGGTGTCTCGACTGTCGATCCTCTCGCCGACTTTCAAGAGGATTTTCTGCAAAATCTTGAAGGGTCCTTGCTGATTACAGTTCGAATTCATTGATGGCAAATCCATGACTCCATGCAGACGATACTCCTAAGTAAATAGCTGATTTGTAGCTCTTTGCTTGTTAAAAAGTCGAAAATTTTTACTAAATGAAAGGTATGGATGTATTGCACACAGGGTGTATATACAATTTCAAGAACGTGGCAAAAAAGCACGAGAAATCAGCGAAAACTGGTGGAAAAATCAGAGATCCAAACCAAGCTTCTTCCGACCACGAAGCGACCAGCTGATCAGCAGCGAGATCAGGCGCACAGAGTCTTTTTATACCTCAGCGACGTCATCCTATCAATTATTCCTTATTTGGCAAAGAAGGCGGAGTCAAAGCTTTTCACTTGGAATAGAATACCATCCATTGACCAATCATCGTTCGGGATGTTCTGTATCTGAGTCAAGGCAAATGAATAAAGTTCAGATGTTAATTTCAACCAATAGGAGGCAAGCACCTTTGTCCTTTGGGCTATACTTGTCTAGCGTCACGTACAGTACATGTACATGTACGTGTGTACACGCACGTAAACTTGCAGCAGGTACGGTGCAACTGGAAAACTGTTCTGGAGGGAATTGTTCGTGCAGTCGCTGTATGTCATTGACACCCTTTGCCTTCATTGTGGGACGGATTAAAGCAAAAACAAATAAAAAGATTTTTTTAACCTATTGTGTAAATACAGGTTATAGATGGTTCTTGTTAATTGTATATACCCCCGTACAAGTAAATTGTATCATATACAACATTAAATTAGACGGGGAAAAAACAATGAACCGATGCAAACAACTGTCAGCAATTAATTGTTGTTTGGTTTTAAAGGGAATGTAAAACATTGGTGATAATGGCTAAACTGCCTTTACGCGCATGCTTTCTGAATCAAGATAGGATATAAGTACGTGTCGTTAGTCAACCCACCTTCGAACGAAATTCGGCCTAATGAATTGTGTCGCTAACGAGAAAAATTGTGAAATGCATTTCAGACTTTTAGCAGTAAGGAAATAGTTGTTTTTTTTTCTAAAAGCGAAACGAAAATTATTTAACTTTTGTTTAAAAGAGAAATCACCTCTCAGAAAAAAATATTTAAGAAGAAAATAGAAAAAAATAAAATAAAAAAATAACACGTATATTATCGAGTACAGGGTCATATTGATGTACTATAAAGGATTTGGTTGTTTAATGGGCAACATAATTATGCCCCCCCCCCCATTTTCAAACAGTTACCGTTATCAACACCGCCCGCGGGGTAGGCCTACTCAACCAATCTTGTAACATTGATTACATCAAAATGTTTATTTTATCATGACAAATTCATATATATATATATATATATATATATATATATATATATATATATATATATATATATATATATATATATATATATATATATATATATATATATATATATATATATATATATATATATATATATATATATATATTTTTTTTCCAAACCGGTTCAATAACCGCTTGGAGCCTGAGTATTGTAGTTCAAAACACAATGTTCTTTCGCATTAATTTCCAGAAAAATGCTCAGAGCGGTCACCCACCGGCCGGCCGTCCAGGGTAGTCTCACTGCTTGAACTTCGGTCCCTCGCTGCTCGAACCTTTATCGGTCTCTGCTTGACCGGGTGAGTGCTCAATGGTCTAACAGCGGTGCAGATAGATAGCATGGCAAAAGGCACGACCGGCTGGGAAGGGGTGGGGAAGGGGAGGGGGTTGTCATTTTGGCATTTTTTATAAAATTTAGTTATTTTTGAAATTTTTTAATTAATTTTATTTATTTATTTATTTAATTTAATCTATTTGAATTCGGGCGATTCACAATGCGGTGCGCCCTCAAGCGGTCAGCAGGGAGAGGCTAATTTCTCACTTTTCGGTCGACAACATTAATTCCAAAATGGCGGCTAGTCATGCTACTACTAGTACTTGAGACGGCAGCGTCATTTCGTGGCCATTTAACCCACCTTATGTCCATCATCCATGGGTATTTCTCGATACTTTTGAGTTTGGACGTGTGTGCAAGGCACTTTGCAGACTCACAGAAATAAACCATAGTTATAAATAAAGTAATCGCATGATAAAAATCAAGAATTCGCAACTAACTGTGTAATCCGGCCATCAAGCGCCGCGCCAGACATGCCAGATGTCGACTTTTACCCATCATGCATCGCGTAAATTGGCCTCTCCCTGCTGCCCGCTTGAGGGCGCACCGCATTGTGAATCGCCCGAATTGAGTTGAATTGAATTGAATTGCATTGAATTGAATTGAATTGAATTGAATTGATTTTATTTTATTATAGTTATTTATTTCTTTTTGTATTTCTTATTCATTTATTTATTTATTTATTATTTTTTTGGGGGGGTGAAAGCCAATTTGCTGACGGACGGTTTCAGCGGCGGTAAAAAATTAAACATCCTCATAATCACTGGACGAGAGGGGTTACCCGTGAAAAATGTTGAATAAAAGCATGGACGGATCATCATGAGCACAGGCCCTGGGCACAAATTCACCACGGGCCCATACACGCGCATAATACTACTAGTACTATGCTCTTTTTTTTTTTTTTTGAAAACCAAGGGCCCCTATTGGCTCCTGGGCCCGGGGCACGTGCCCAGTTTGCCCGTGCGGTGTTGAAGGGTGATAATTTTGGGGGTGAACAAGGGGTTGGGGTGGTTAGGCGTCAACAACTACACAAGACTGCTTACGATGGCTTGGTTTGGTGGTTTATTTGCTGACTAAGGGCTCAATGACAATTTATTTCCAAATAATTTCACCAATTTTACTAAAATGATAACATCTGAGACAGAAGTACTTCAAGGGATATTTGATACCGTCTTCAATCAGCTTTATACAGCATGTAAGTTTTATTTAGAACTGTGATCAATTTTGTTTTTCAAGATTACTTATTAAATAGGATTTGAAGCTTTGCATGGTGGTAAGTAGAGTAGAAGTAAGGCTTGCGGTAGAACCATAAACAATCTCTTATAGGAGTTATAATAGTAGTTCAGTGGTTCTGAGAAAAACCATTGGATAATTTCTCACCAACGGTTCTTCTCAGAACCAGCTAAAGATTAACTAATAGCGCAGAAGGTGGCTTCGAATCACAAAATGTAGTTCATGTTTGGTGAACCCAGTGTTAAGCAACACAACAACGTCAAAGGGGTGACGTCACTAGCATGCAACACACAGGAAAGAAAAGGCAAAGTTCATACCCCAAGAGGACCGGCTGTCGTGGGTATTATACAGTACGTGAAGCATGATGTCAACAAGAATTTATAGTATACACTGAGTGAATGGAGACCTGAAAGTCCCCCTATACATGCCTACACTATTGGTAATCACAAAAACATCATTGATCGCCATTTCATATAAAACTTTACTTGGTGCAAATATGATGATGCATGGTATGTCCTTGACATGGTGTCGTGGCCGAGCGGTCTAGCTTACCGGATTCAAGTTCTGGTGGCAACAGAATGTGGGTTCGAATCACGGCCGTGACACTTGTGTCCTTGAGCAAGACACTTAATCATAATTGCTTCTCTCCACCCAGGGGTTAAATGGGTACCTGTGAAGGCAGAGTTGGTTTGCTCTATATGCGCTAGAAATGGCAGCAATTGAGCTGTATACTCCCCAGGAAGCTGAGATGGTTTCAGGAATGATTTATGAGCCTTATGAGCCTTATGAGCAGGGATAATAATATAATGCGCCTTGAGCACCACTTAGTTGGTGGATACGTGCGCTATATAAATCCACACATTATTATTATTATTATTATCATTTTTGAGAAAAATAATTTCCTGTAACTAAATTTTCGATTTCATGAGACTGAATGCGAATAATCAGAATATTAACCTGAAACTTTAACAAGTTAACATTGTTTGTATAATACTGTTACCGTGTTACTGTGTTACTGTGTTACTGTGTTACTGTGTTACTTGTGTTACTGTGTTACTGTGTTACTGTGTTACTGTGTTACTGTGTTACTGTGTTACTGTGTTACTGTGTTACTGTGTTACTGTGTTACTGTGTTACTGTGTTACTGTGTTACTGTGTTAGGCCAAGAAAAAAAAGTCTCTTGTTTCTGGTCTCTGCGCGTGTCGCTTCAGACCCGTGCACTCTTAAAACTAAAGTGTTGATTCAACATTTTAAAGAGTTCGGTCAGTGACAACTCTTTATAAAGTTGGATTTAACTTTTAAGAAGTGTTGAATTAACATTGATAAAGTTAGACTTAACTTGACTCTGTGTTAATTCAACACTTTCTTTGAGTTGTATTTAACTGTATAAAGTGTTGTCACTCACCGAACTCTTAAAAGGTTGATTCAACACTTTAGTTTTAAGAGTGTGCGTCCCCGCACTAATTCAGTGAAGCCGACCGATGACCAGAATCCGGAGACTTTTTTTTTGCCTTATTTACTTTTGCACCTTTTGTATTCATTCTTTGCTAGATTTTGGCTGTTATTGTGTGTGTGGAAGTGGATATCACAAATATCTATTTTAAAAAACAGTACCGGTATATGTTTTTACCACCCACCCCTGCCAAATTCTCCACATTAGGCTTACAGTACTATCATTGGCGGATCCAGGGGGGGGGGGGGGGCTAAGGGGGATGTAGCCACCCCCTAAAATCGTTAAAAAGTTTTTTAAAATAAACAACAAAAAAACCAGAATCTGATACAAACGGTAAGGTATCCCCCTCATGTTTCCCCTCATTTCCCCCTCACTGTGCTTTGTTTTTCTCTCGCTTTGATTATTTCATTGTAATTTTTGTAGTACTGAAAAATCGTTCTTGATTCTCAGCCCCCCCCCCCCAAAAAAAACCATTCAGTTACGACTGCACTCCATCACTTTTATACGGTAATATTGTCACACAAAAAAACCAAAACTTGACGTTTCACCAAGTATACTTGGTGTAAACAACATCATATTTTGTAAATAAAATTAGACCAAGATAATTCGATGTATACACTGTAAAATTGGTGTTTAGAATTTCAACACATTTCAACACTTAGCTTGTACTCACTTTTTTCACGTGTTTAGCCAAAAACATGCTTTTCTGTGATGTGTGTTTGAATGCTAAATATCACATGAACAGGTGTCAAAAAGCTAAGCACGTTTAGCTTTGTGACATGTACAGAGGATGACCGTTTAGCATTTAAACGCATTTCCTAACGCGTTTATTTTGCGTGTGTTTAAATTCTAAACATTTTTTACAGTGTAGGTGTAATATTAATTGTCTTAGTCTTGCCTATAGTTTAGCTGCGCACTCACACGTTCATTTCCATAGGCCTGTATCTGACAGACAAATGAAAGAAAGGAGACCGAGGAGAAAACCCAGGATGTAGGTACCATCTCAGGCACTGGATTTCCCTGCCGCACCTGTAACAGGATCTGTGGATTCAGAATAGGTCTCCTTTCTGGCACGAAAAGACTCACCAATGAAAGACACCATTATGTTGTTGAATACCCATCCGTCGACATCGACGGGGGACTCCACCATCATCATAATCATCATGAAAATATAGTATGTCTAAACGTGGGTATTAATTACAGTTATATGAACATTTTTAGGATTTCGTTATCGGGGGGAAAAAAACGCTTGAAAATGTTATTCTGAAAAGAGCACTGGTATGCTGAATTTAACAATGCATGGTATTCTCATCATGACAATTCTCTGTTATGTCAACATTTTGTGAACTTTTTCGGGTAACAAGGATAACGAGCTAAGGGTGGGTATAACAGACGTGACAAAAATGTTCCCCCTAAATTGATCGTCTCAAAAATCACTAACGGTGGGTGGGGGGGGGGGGGGTAAAGGGGATAAGGGTGGTTGAAGCAGCTAAAGCAGGAATGGGGGCTTCAGTCCTCGGCACGGCCCCTATCCGCCTCTGTAGTAAGTTGACCACTGGACCCCTCTATTTTCTTGTCTTCACTCATTTACTTTAAAGAGAGGTTCTAAGCAAATATTAATGATTGGGACTTCTCCTGTTTCAGAGAGATTTTGGATTTTGGATTTAAGGAATATAAACAGTATTTTATTATCAAAACTCATGGTAAAATATTGTAAAAAGTCATTATTTTCGAACCCATTTTGTCTCGAATTCAGAAAGCCTATTGGTGCACCGGGAGAAAGAATAGCCCTCTTAAAATCGCCTTTCTTATGCTAGCCCTTGCAATTAAGTAGTCACCGTTTTAATCTAAGAAAGTAAGAGCGTAACTCTCAGGCCGCTTCTTTTGATTTTGTCTCAAGTGTTTGCCGGTACCTTGAGGTTACCCGGCTCCGGACTTCCCCCAGCGGGGGAGAGTGTTTTGGCTGCCCTTAGAAATCCCTGGACGTCGTTGTTTCCGCGCGAGAGGGGGAAATGTTGAAGGGGAGGGGTAGTCGTGAGAAATATTGAGGGCAGGGTACGCATGAAAAATTTCCCAGCCCTAAATGAACATTTTAATAGTCAATCAAAGGAGGACCTTCAATTCAGAGGTGCACCCTAAAAACGGATTGGTTGAAAAAACTATGGGGAAACTACTTTTAAACACCACGTCATTCGTGAATTTACCATGACATTTCTGTTCTGTTCGTCTCCATGCAATTCTTCGCAAGGTCCATCAACAAGGCCCAGCAATGATAAACCGTTGCCATTGAAGTTGCATAAGGATTTTTTTTTCAAACCCGACTTCTCCCATGGACACTTTTATTTTGCGTGTTCAAGAGTCATATCCCAAACTCCTTATAAATGTTTCTATGAAAATGCCTAAAAGTGCTCACATCAATCCCACAAACCTCATCAATCCAACATATTTTAGTATTTTACACTCTTAAATCTAAAGTGTTGAATCAACCTTTTAAGAGTTCGGTGAGAGACGACTCTTTATAAAGTTAAATTCAACTCAAAGAAAGTGTTGAATTAACACGGAGTCAAGTTAAGTCTAACTTTATCAATGTTAATTCAGCACTTCTAAAAGTTAAATCCAACTTTATAAAGAATTGTCACTGACCGAACTCTTTAAAATGTTGATTCAACACTTTAGTTTTAAGAGTGTATTTCACAGAATCATAACCTACTGCCTATGTTTATATGCTATCAAAAGCCCGATCATGATCGGGTAATTTAGCTAGTAGTCAAATATGTAGGGTATGCAGTTTTACAAAACAAAAACAGTTTTCAAAACAAAAACAGTTTTCAAAACAAAAACAATTTTCAAAACAAAAACAGTTTTCAAAAACAAAAACAATTTTCAAAACAAAACAGTTTTCAAAACAAAAACAGTTTTCAAAAACAAAAACAGTTTTCAAAAACAAAAACAGTTTTCAAAAACAAAAACAGTTTTCAAAACAAAAACAGTTTTCAAAACAAAAACAGTTATCAAAACAAAAACAGTTTTCAAAAGAAAAACAGTTATCAAAACAAAAACAGTTTTCAAAACAAAAACAGTTTTCAAAACAAAAACAGTTTTCAAAACAAAAACAGTTTTCAGAAACAAAAACAAAACATAAGCAAAATAAACCAACAAAAAACACATTGTTTTTAAATATTAGTCGATTATCAATTGATTCAAATTATTATCAAAATTGTATTATTGTTATGAATTATTAATTAGCCAGGTCTCACCGTCTAAGTCTTTGTCTGTCATAGGGGAAGATTTAAAAGCATTATGTTTCATTTGTTTTCTCTACATGTTGGTAATACTGCCAAGTTTCAATGTATAAATCCTGTCAAACTGTAATTTACACTTAATATTATTGTCAACTGTGCTTAATATTAATAAACTGTAATGTACTATTGTACTCAATATGGATTAAGTTGTTGCCAACATGGAAATAAATGTGTGACATTATATTGTCACGACCTTGTACTAGACCCCTCTCCCCCCAGTAGACATCGGGCTTTTCACAAAAGGGATTCAAACAAAATAACTTTTTACAATTATTTTACCTTCGGTTGAAATAATACAAATTATGTTGTTTAATTTCCGTATGACATCATTATCACCATTCAGCTGCTGTGTACAGGCGACCATGCACGTATATGACATTATAACCTAACTCTTTTAAAATGGGGAAAGACAATTTCTTTTACCAATAATAGGCGCCCTATACTCAGTGGTTGTTTAATTGAAATTGTATTATTTTGCCTGGATCAGTACAAACAATATCCAAATTTGAAACTGAGATTGTAAAAGTGCGTCATTTTAGAGTAACTAGGCCCTATTTACTTAGACAGTGGCCAGTAATTTGTCTGTAAAAGAAACGGACGAAATAGTTGGGTGTCCACTACGAAACACATTATCATATTTCTGATTTGAACTTATGCCATTTCCTGCAGTCACGTGAGAGAATTGTGAAAACATGCGCCCATCACGGCAGGGACGGATGGCTTGACCTAACCCTAAATTGAAGCAAACGGATGACTTGACCTTTTGGTGATCTTCAATTGTATTCAAGGTGGTCAAGGCTTGATAAGGTTACTATTATAGTCTATTGGCAAAAGCTCATTGGCAATGCAAATATAAGACATACTGTTGCTGAAATTGGCCTCGAAAAGGGTCTCGAAAGGTTTCGAAAGGGGGTAGGGTACAAGGCAAAATGGGGAGGGAGAAAGGCACATAAAAGTTAGATGCATGGCGATAACGAAAGGGGTCACATCTTTGCTCCCCCCCCCCCCCCGATCCCGATCACGTGCATTTTGTGCTTGCGGAATCCTTAACATCCGTCGCGTGATTCTTGCTATATACCGGTAGCCTATGAATCATAATGACCAAACTTTATACATCTTCTCATTAACCACTACACAAGTTCCGCTAGCTTACGTGACTTTTGATAAAAGACGGTCTCACAAGAATTAGTCTCAACATTAAAAGCATACTACTTCTATCCACTTTTTTTCCCTCGGCTAATATTTTGTGGAACCCGGTGTCTTTATTCTGTCGAATCTAAGAAATATATAGGCCCTAATGTTATTATAATTTTTGTTAACGTTGGATTTACATACAATGCGACGCTGCATGGATATAATAGGGACTATGGGCTGTCCGCACGTAGACCTACACGAATGAATCATAAACACATGATTCATGTGTAAGTTCTCTAGTTACCGTTCAGTCACCCGGAATGCCCTTTCTCAGAATCATTATTCGCCATTATTGTTCAAAACTTCAAGTTTAAAATCACAACATCAATCCCTTCTTAAGTCTGAGTGTTTGCTCTCCGTGGAAGTTTGTTATCAGTTTTTTTTACTGGTCGTCAACCCTCAAATCACACCGGACAGTGGATAACGAACAATTGATACTGATATCGTTGTTTGTATGTTTTGTAAAATAAAGTGATTTACTTATTTGACCTCTCAGTATAATAGCCTACGGTATCTGATACTTGAACTGGATAAAATTAACCAACTCGGGGGCATGTAGAATGGTCGAAGGTCTCGGATCTCATATTTGAATATGAACTTCCAGGGGCCTTCGATTACTTGCATTCGTATTTTCCAAATACATTCGAAGACAATAATCATTAAAGGCCTTTTCCAATATAGCAACTGATAACCAATAATCATAATTATTCGTGTTCGTTTTCGAATAATACTATTTACTGTGCTTATTCGACCAATAGAACACCAAATGAAGCTGAACAAGAAAACCAAAAGGCGTATTGGTTGGAGTACTAAAAACAAGAAACATACTAAAGAAACGACGATAGCAACTTTCTACATACCCACGTAAAATAATAATAATCGCTGTTCATTTACCATGGTTTGTGTCTGTTCAGTTGCTTGAACTGAACTATTATAGTCCAAGAAAGATTGGTAAAAATGGTTTAGAACTGGATCCTACAGGCAATATATGCATGTCCACCTTTTGAATTAAGTTGTCTGACTAGATAGAACACAGAAAGCACTTGCACTAATTCATAAGAAAGTACATGTGTTGCACATTGTTCTCCAATAAGAACATACCATTTAATTGACCCGTTGGTCTGGGCGGGCCCGATGTCCTTCAATAAGTATTGCGAAATAAGACGTCGGTATAAACCATGATGGAGGAAGGAACCTTCCTCCATTGTTAAACCATTGATCCATGATGACGAGCATACAGGCCTTTATGGAAAGTTGGGGGAGAAGGCCAACGAATCTAAATTTAAGACACCAGAGATTTACAGCTGATCGTTTCAGGGCTATAGGAGTACAAGGAGTCGCCTACGAGTGTTATATGTATAATCTGTAGTCTTGTAGTCACACAGGACACATTTATTTTTTTCTCAGACAATGCAGTTTGCTGGATTTGGATGGACTTGTAGGCCTAGACTAAAAAGAGGGGCTCTTATGCAAATATCCATAATTGACCTTTCTCATTATTGGAGAGATTTTGTCAGAAAGCTAAACAACATAAGTTTTATTATCTCAACACAAGATAAATATTGTAAAAAACTCAAAATACTAAATTTTTGACTTTGCAAGGGCGACTTATGTAGGCTTATAAGGCGTTTTAGATGTTAAGGGACCGTTTGTTTTTTCCCCAGTGGATCATTGTTTTTTTTTTTTAATTCGAGACAAAAAGGGCTAGGAGAAATTGGCTTTGTACAATATTTTACTGTGAGATAATAAACGTATATTTTGTTAAGTTTCTTTATGGCAAACCTCTCGTGGTCAATTATTAATATTCGTTTAGATCCCTTGAGCTGAGTATACTGACTCGGCTATAACAGCTATTTATTTTTGCGTTAAAAAAACTATTTTCAGTCATGAAACAGTTACTGATTTTTTTTCAGTTGAGCTTCATTTTTTTCTTCTTCAAAATGTCTGGGTATTGAAACGATCCGCCAGCCAAGGTTTTTATCTATTGTGTCTGAACAAAGTTCGCTCAGATATTGATTCTTTTCCAACGTCTCGCCTTTTTTTCATTGTTTGTTTTACCTATTCACACCCCGAAAACAAATTTGAATACAACAGTCCGGTCCCCCCCCCCCCCATAACAGTGCAGTTGTTCACATTTTGCTACGGCCGGCTGAAGGCCAATTTCAACGATAATATCACCAAAGAAATTCAGTGTGAACACTTCTGATCAATCACATGATTAGCCTATAATGTTTGTACCAACCATTGTTTGTGATGATGGGTTATCAGTCAAAAACATCGCCTGAAACCAACAGTTTTGCGCCATGGATGTTAACATCCTGTATAATTACTACAGAAGGCGGCACTCTTAGGTACAGCAAGGATTCTGCGAAAGACACTCGAGATCTAAGGCTACGGGACGTAGCTTGACTCGAGGTGTAACCGGCAGAAAGGAAAACAAGATCTTTCTTTTCATGCTGTGCTAATCCGAAATAATAATAATAATAATAATAATAATAATAATAATAATAATAATAATAATAATAATAATAATAATAATAATAATAATAATAATAATAATAATAATAATAATAATAATAATAATAATAATAATAATAATAATAATAATAATAATAATAATAATAATAATAATAATAATAATAGTAATAATAATAATAATAATAATAATAATAATAATAATAATAATAATAATAATAATAATAATAATAGTAATAATAATAATAATAATAATAATAATGATAATAATAATAATAATAATAATTCTTCTTTCTTATACAGCGCATTTCACATAATGTCCCAATGCGCTTTACATTATTTCCCCTGGTCACTGGGCCGATATCATTCCTGTAATCTTTCTCAGCTCCCTGGGGGGTATACAGCCCATTATATGCAACCATTTTTTGGTGCTACAGGGCTAATCAAACACAATAACCACCTCTACCCTCACAGGTACCCATTTATACTGGTTGAAGAGAAGCAATTATGGTAAAGTGTCTTGCTCAAGGACACAAGTACCACGGTCGCGGGCAGGATTCGAACCCACATTCTGACGACTCAGCCATCAGAACACAAGTCCGATGCACTTAACCGCTTATGTCCATGGCGCCCCATCGCCCGTCGCCCTTCTAAAGGGTCGACGGGCGACGCGCGACGTTTAGAATGGCAGATATGGAATTCCATACACTCAAACTTTGAAGCAGTTTTGCCAACATAACCAATCTATAAAAACATCAGGGTCGACTCCAAGGTTTAAAAAACGGGGGGTAGTCGGGGCACCCGGGGAAAAGTGGGGAACATTGCCCAACGGGGGCGGGGGGGGGGAGGCACAACAAAAAACGTACGGTAAAAAGACATGCACAGCGGTAATAAAGGAGGGAAGCACATACCCCCCAAGCCCTCCTGTATCTGCCAATAAAAAAACATTTATAAATATTATTTGTCGTTAAAAAACTTCGAAGGACCTATTGTAACGAAAAAATGTTTATCGTTTTATGATCAACATTTCTTGAAAACTAGAGTGTTGAAATCAACGTACAGCATTTCAGCGGGAAAAAAAACTCGATGACGATTCTATATCTATCTAGAAACAAAATACGGTGTGTCTCTATAGGTTTATCCCCTTCATAAAATATCAGCCTCCAATAAATAAGAAAATTTAAGTTTCAAGAAACTTCTTTTATTCTAATAAAAATGAAGTCAGACATGAAACTATTCTCGCTCCAGAAGAAACAAAACCGTTGGGAGGACCTGAAAAAAACGGGCGGGTCTGTGGGGGTCAAGATTCCTTGCTATATATGGTTGGTTCAAAACTGACCGACCTCACCCTGTAGATCGACCCTCTAGCTCATTCAATTTTGAGGAGGGAGATTAGGGGTGTGGTTGAAAGTGGCTGAAAAACTGTTTCATTGAAAGGTCTCCCCAGGTTAAATAAGAAAAACAACAAATAATGCTCAAATTTGGTATTATGCTATATATACGAAAATGTGCACATACATAAGAATACACAACCTTGTAAATATACATGACTGATAAGTCATCATGGGGGGGAGGGTACATGATTTCCTGCCCTTTGACCTCAGGATCCGCCAATTATATATTAACCATAGAGAAAGGATGTGTAAACCAACTTGGGTTTGTCCTTTTTGGCTGCGCTCCCAAAGCTTGCGACATATTTTTTTCCGTTTTCCAGAATCTTCTTCCTGTGACTCGATCTCTGTGACAAACATCACCATTCTCCTGAGGACGATCAGAGCATACTGATCGAAACGTCGAGTTGTATACCTCCAGTTCTTTTCAGAACTAATTACTACACAATTGAGAATTTCACATGGTGTCACCGCAATTAGTCTTTCTTATCCTCTTCGCCATGCAAAGCTACAAGTTTTACCTAAACATCACCATTGTTGTGTCAGGTTGGGAAGTTCAGAATATTCATATAAGCAGGGGCGGAGTCATCATGGTCAGTGAAAGGGGGGGGGGTCCAGCCCCCAAATGGTTCGGCTAACCATTTTGTTTCGACGCAGACTACTTTAAATCGTAAACAGAGAATACTGTGGAGTGTCGTGGCCGAGCGGTCTAGCTTACCGGAATCAAGTTCTGGTGTTAGCAGCAGAATGTGGGTTCGAATCCCGGCCGTGACACTTGTGTCCTTGAGCAAGACACTTAACCATAATTGCTTCTCTCCACCCAGGGGTTAAATGGGTACCTGTGAGGGCAGAGTTGGTTAATTAGCTCTATATGCGCTGTAATGGCAGCAATTGAGCTGTATACTCCCCAGGGAGCTGAGATGGTTTCAGGAATGATTTATGAGCCTTATGAGCAGGGGTAATAATATAATGCGCCTTGAGCACCACTTAGTTGGTGGATACGTGCGTTATATAAGTCCACACATTATTATTATTATTATTATTATTATTATTATTATTATTATTATTATTATTATTATTATTATTATTATTATTATTATTATTATTATTATTATTATTATTATTATTATTATTATTATTATTATTATTATTATTATTAGCTTTTGCAAACTGCTTACCAACCTAAAGAACCTCTATAGTATAAAATATACTAGTCGTTTTGAACCTATAGCAAGGTTCGAAACGTAAACTTCTATTTTACTTTAAATCGTGTTAGTTAAAAACACTTTATGGTCTCTATATGAAACTTGCAAAAAGCTAAAACAAACAAACAAACAAACAAAATCGGTGGGGGAGGGGCTTCAGGACCCCTGGATCCTCCCTGATTATTCAGACAGAATACGCAGTTCATCATAGACAAAAAAAATAAAGGTCTTATTTTCGTTTCATAATGACAACTCAATTTGTTATTCTTCAGACTTTGCTTACCTTTCAATTTTACAGGTGATTAACCCTAATACTACTACAAGGTTCAAAAACAGTCAAAATGTTGATATACTTGCCAAGGTATATCTAGTGCACTTAAAAGTCAAACACCGTCAAACCTTATGTGTAGTAAATACATTTACAGGTCAAAATGAGTCGACCGTTTTTGACTGGTAAAAGCATTGTCTGGTATTGTTGAGGGTGGTCAAAATGACAGTAAAAACCAGTCAAAATGCCCCTGTGTGCACATTTGGGTCAACAGTCAAAACAGGCAGTTCACTGGGTTTGACCTCTATAGCAACTTCCCACTAAAGTGCAGCTAGAGTAGGAGGGTTAAATATGAAATAATGGAATAACCAATAGGAAAAGTTTCAAAAATTGGATCATCAGATCACTAAAATAGGATCATCAGATCACGGGGGGTGTCAGACCACTAACCTTCGTGGACCTTACACTTTACAGGGACTTTGTTCTGTCAATTCACGTCACCGGTCGAGTGTTGACATGATGCTATACGTGCGATACGCTACAGACCTTATCAGATCAATGGCGACGTCCAGGAGCGAGTGTCTGCGTAGGTTGAGGTGGGAGAACTTACACTTACAGGGGTCGTGTACCGTGAGTACGTGCCCCCACATCCTATTTTGTGGTGATACACCCACCTCTCCTTCGTGCAATTCCAGCAACTGCATAGTATAATGCTCACCAAGGAAAACAGGTTGTGTTATGTTGACACATGTTATAAAGCTTAAGTTATTGGTTATTGGTTATTTATTGCATAAATCTTACTTGGTGTAAATTTGATGATGATTTTCATAAATCTCTTGAAATATTTCTATCCGATGTGCTATCATTTTATTACTGTAAAGGGAGTAATCTAAAGCCGAAAAGGTCTCTGCTTTCTGGTTTCCGTGCGCGTCGGCAATTTTAGTTTTCTTTCTTCTTTTTTTTATTATACGAAATGATGTCCAATTGCAGCCAAAATTGCTGGATTGATTGGAATTCTGCTGTGCTGTGTTTTAAGTGACTTTTTCACATAGGGGTATGAACGTTTGCATGATTTGTGCGGCTTCTCTTAGTTGCCATACTTTGTGTATGGGGAAATTTGGTCTGGTTCCAGTAACCGCGTATCATCACGTATTTCACTGGTGGTTGACAAAAAAAAATTACAAAAAAAATAAAAATAAAATAAAATTAATAATTAAAAAAAAAAGTGCGTTACCGTACCGGTTTTGAAGCCGACCTATGACCAGAAACTGGATACATTTTTAGCCTAATTATTTCTCAAATTTCTCATTATAAAACACTACATTGGAGTGAGTACGACAAATCGGAATGCTTTCATATGCTATTTTCTCGTTAATACCACAATGTAATTAAAAGGGAAATATCGTCACGATCAACAGGGCATGGAATCGGTGTGCTAGTTTCAGATTAACTCAGTGACTAAAAATAATACCCACATCATCATCATAAGGTCACATGACCGTTGTTGCTGCATAAACGAGTTAGTAACTTTCAGTCACTGTGCTCATTTTAAACCGGGACACCGATTCCATGCCCTGTTGAAAGTCTGACGGTACTGTCCCTTTAACCTTCACAGGTTATTTTATTCATTATCTCTTGATTCTTATAAAGGAGGGATGCATCTGCAGACATTTTAACAAAGGTTTATAGCCTTTTAAACCAAGTTTCTGACACTATTTTGGTAAATATCTCATTTCATAGTAGGCCTATTTGTAAGTAAAGACTATTTGCAGTGACACCATGAAATTCTCTTTAGTAGTATTTAGTTCTGAAAAGGACTGGTGGTTACAACTTCGGCGTTTCGATCAGTATGTTCTGATCGTCTTTATTTCATAGTATTTGTATTCCTTTCTAAAACTAAAAGGAAATTACCAATGTTCCAATGAAAACAAAATTGTCCGGAAATTGTCGGTACAACATGGGCAATTTAAACCTTGTTAAGCTCTGAACGTTACACTTGTTGAGGTTTAAGTTCAAATCTCTTGTTTTTTCCCGCCACAAAGCATTGGTGCATTTTGAGCTAGGGCAACCACAATGGCGCACACACAGCCTTTAAACAAGATTCATTCACTCGTGATGTCGAAAGCATTACAAACACAAATCCCCCCTAAAAAATCCTGATGACGCCCGTCGTGAACCTCACATTGCAAAACAACTTGATTTTGTACGATTCACTAACCATATAAGGCCTATATAGCTACTGGAACTCAAATTTGAATGAGAAAAGACCAACCTTTTCATAAAAGACCAAACCACCCCAAAGGTCGACCTGTGACGAGGTGCACGTTAACAAAAGCAGTAATGTGCTGGAAACTTCCATCATGAGATAAGGGCCTATTATTGATATCGAAAGTTGCTCATTTTTTATATGACTGAAAATTCAAAAAGCGAATCCAATCAAAAACACCCACGACAGCCTTTTTTTCAACGTCACGTTTAGGCATGTGCTCATGGATGGTTTGTCAACATGTTTAAAAGGGATAACATTGGTAATGTTGGCAAAACTGTTCTAATTAACTGGCATGCTGTGAATCAGGATATACATTATTTTAACCCTAACCCCCTAGGTATTCTGGCTATGAACCTTCCTGAATCCTCCAAAATCCATCAGTGCACTTTTGGAGACATGTCCTTATCTTCAAAATGCACCATGAATTTTCGTTGATCTTTCATAATCAGCACTTATGGCCTGTACTTCTTGCCAGGTAGTAATTTTGCCCCATTTGAAGAGGTGAAAGTACCAGTTTCCAACAGTGCTGAATTTTTCCCAAAAAAGTGCCCATTAGAGGATTTTGGAGGATACGGGGTGGTTACACTCAAACTGTGACAGTTCAGCATTTTTTATACGCTGTGTCGCCCACAAGAAAATAGAGAGGAATTCTTTCAGATTGGTTTTGTATATTCATTTCAATGCGGTAGGAAAGAATTTACTCTTTCCTAAATTCAAACTGGAATTATTTCACTTGACAGCACCTCGATCGGACAGCACCTCGATCGGACAAAATTAGATCTAGAGAAAATGTACACCATCAACAGCTTTACGCTTAGTAAGTTTGAGGATAAAATTCGACCATTTAGTACAAGTTATGAATCACCAATTCTATTCATTGCCGCCGTGAACGTGTTATAGAGATCAGTTTAGTGAAACGAAACTAAGTTGCATATAGTAATTTATCTCAGACTCGCTGATCGTATTAATACATACGAAGTGTGTAACTCCATTGTACAATCAAAAAATGACTTGAATTTATTGCAGTGATTTTAAGAAGTCAAGGTTTTCCTAAACTGACCCGTCCAACTTCAAGAGTGACCATAAATTAACGACATTTTTGGCACAATATTTCATCACACAGTTGAGGACAGTGCTCTCCTGACCGGCCTACATAGTGGTGATGATAATAAATAATTATTTCATACACCGCAACTGTCTATTTCTTTGACTGCCACCATTAAGAAACAGTGGATAAAAAGTACAGCTTCAAATGTACCAGTCTATTTTGGACACGAGCCTCGTTTTGACGCTCATAGAATTGTGCAACTGGCCGCTCCTTTTGCCTCCTTTCATAAGTTGAAAATGATAATATTTTTATACTTTGTGTGTGTACATTCTCAGAGCGGATGAGTGATTCTTGAACAAGTTTTCCCTGACGAAAAAAGGATGACTAATATTTAAGTGAAAAATCACCGGAAAAAAACAAATAAATATCAGTAGATCAATACTGACACCTTGACATGATTGAGCATTTTGAAATAAGCAAAACAAGACGAGTATGGAACCGATTCAGTTTACAGACATTATTTTTACCAATGATGCACAATCCTTTTGAAAAATGAATTATGATGGACTGACAGAGGTTGAGTTTGGGGGGAGATTAGAGGAAATCTACTGGAAGGATACGTCAGAAAACTTGATAAAATCCAGGGAAGCGTGGTCAGCCAAACATTGACAAAATGTAATGCATACACTGTAAATATGGTGTTTAGAATCCAGACACATTTCTAAACACTTAGCTTGTACTCACTTTTTTTCACATGTTTAGTCTAAAACATGATTGTGTTTTTCTGCGATGTGTATTTGAATGTTAAATATCATATGAACAGGTGTCAAAAAAGCTAAGCACGTTTAGCTTTGTGACATACACAATTTAAATTCTAAACACGATTTTTACAGAATATTTTTTTGTTCTATTATTGCTCAACAGTCTACCTCTCATTTTGAAGGCCATTATCGGCATTGTTGTGGTTCGCTATTACATAGACCAACCTTGGATTTGACCGACTTGTCAGTGGTGATCACTGGGTTTGATTTGTGCGTTCGCGGATCACATCCAGGTACCATCCACTATAAATACTGGACAACCTTTGCGCTGGCTCTTTACGGAAACCCTTGGGCCGAACCTTGGACGGACGATGACCGTAATCAGCGGTTTTAGTTAGGCGGTCAACGGG
Organism: Zoroaster sp. YZ-2022; assembly: GCA_029582265.1. Classification (NCBI taxonomy): domain Eukaryota; kingdom Metazoa; phylum Echinodermata; class Asteroidea; order Forcipulatida; family Zoroasteridae; genus Zoroaster; species Zoroaster sp. YZ-2022. The sequence goes on from CM055824.1 coordinate 13,340,698, forward strand.
GCCGTTGTGAGGATTGGTTTCCCCTGGCGAATTGAACCGACCATGGCTGTACACTGAAATTCTAGAAGGGGGTGTAGTCTGTGAAATTATTTTGCATACTAAAAGTTCTTTGACCAAACATTTTTGTCTGAACAATACACTTGGCCATTGCATTTTTGGAGCTACAACCAGCTTATATAGTGCAAACAGTTCATCAACATTATTTTTGAGCAAATACACAACAAAGTGATTGACTTATTTTTATTTAAAAACTGGTAAAAAAGTATTGAAACACTGATTTAAGGGGAATTAATGTACAACACTGGTAATTACCTGATTACAAAATTTCAAAATTATTATCTAAAAGCAAACTTTGGCTGTTAATGGTACCAATATTTATAGGTTGATTATGGTGCAGACATCTTGTTCTTCTTCTATTCAAATCAATGTAAACCAAACAGAGACTGCAAGGAAAAATAGTCTGGTCCTTTTTTCTCATGAGATTTAGCATTATCATTGTCATCGGGTATACAGGGAATCTGATAAAGATTGATAAAGCTGCAGTGTGATAAAGGTCTATTTTTTATAGGTTGTCTGTTGGGAGGGGGTGGGGTCAGTCGTGGGAGGTCATGGGTGCTAATCCATACTGTCCCTTTCCCCCAATTGTAAGAAGAAATCGGTGAATACCAGTCATTCAGGAGTTGCTGCACACTGGCGCTTTAAAGGCATAGGCTTTAAAGTCGTATAAGGTCCCTTCACAGGCTTATATCCATCTAGAGCCATCATGGTCTGGCGTTCCGGCTCATCGATATCCTCCCCCGCCCCTATTTCTAGCCAGGGAGGCTTTGTACCTTTATGGGGAGAAACAAGGCAGCTCCCAAGCAATACTGGAGCACGGTTCCGGCGATAAGCCAAGTTTCTATATTGGGCGCAGACGGTAAATCGAACCCAGACCACCGAAGAAGTGGGTCTGAGCGGACAGTACCAGCGCATATTATTGCTATCCTTTCTCTGTGGCTATATACTACGGGTATGTTGGATGTTTCGACCGCAATTTAAATTATTTAAAAGATTCGGTATTGTCTCGAGTGGGATTCAAACGTGGGACCTCTCGCTTCAGAGTCGATCGCTCTTTCAAAATATATGAGCTATCAGTGACTTGGATGATTACTGCATGATGCAGGACACTATGAATAATTATTGAATCATTATGTGACTGGCTCTGGCAAAACCCTAAACTTGGACCCAATTTTCAAAAGTGAGATTTTGGTATAGCTTGATTCTCTAGATTTTACTCTTTCATTTGATACCAGATTTGTAGAAATCAGAAAAAAAATCTACAAATCTGGTATCAAATGAAAGAGTAAAATCTAGAGAATCAAACTATACCAAAATCTCACTTTTGAAAAATAAAAATGCCGACGCTCGGGTCTGAGGCGACGCGCGCGGAGACCAGAAACCGGAGACTTTTTTGTCCTAAGAGAGACCTTACAAAATTGGGCCAACGTTCATACCCATATTTTAAAAAGTCGTTTAAAACACAGCACGGCAGAATTCCAGTAATTTTGGCTGCAATTGGACATCGTTTCATAGCAACAACAAACAAAAAAAAAGAAAAAAAAAAAGGAAATTAAAAATGCCGATGCGCGGGTCTGAGGTGATTTTGGGTCTAACTAACGTGTAAAATCCCAAGCAATATCTCCCAACGCAAGAATTTCACCAATCTATATATATCGCGGAACCCGCTGCTATATAGGATTCTAGCCGGCCAATTGTCATCGGGCAAGCTCAGTGGTCGAGAGGTTAAGACGTCTGCACTAGTAAGCAGGAGGTCGTGGGTTCGAATCTCGCCCGAGTCGCCTGTGTAGTTTTTTCACAGACACTCGGAAAGCACTGAGCATACAGTGCTATACACACATCGGTGTAGGGCAAAATTAAATCAATTGTTTGTCACCCGCCGCAAGAATTCCACCAACCTATATATATCGCGGAACCCGCTGCTATATAGGATTCTAGCCGGCCAATCGTCATCGGGCAAGCTCAGTGGTCGAGAGGTAAAGACGTCTGCACTAGTAAGCAGGAGGTCGTGGGTTCGAATGTCGCCTGTTAGTTTTTTTCACAGACACTCGGAAAGCACTGAGTATACAGTGCTATACACACGTCGGTGTAGGGCAAAATTAAATCAATTGTTTATCTCCCGACGCAAGAATTTCACCAATCTATAACGTGTAAAATGTTCAACTCGTTCTAATGCATTGATTTGTTTTCAGTTATGAAAAGAATCAGTATGCTCTGATCGTCTTCAGCATACTGATCGAAACGTCGAGTTGTAACCACCAGTTCTTTTCAGAACTAATTACAACTCAAAAGATAATTTTCGCAACAGTCTTTGCTTATCCTTTTCACCATGCAAAGCTACAAATCTTACTTATACGTAATTGTCAATAGTGTACATCTGGGCACTCCTTTTAACCCGTCTGTTGTCTTATTAGTCCTTCCAATCACCAGACAAAACATACAAAAGAAAATACACTCACTCTATTTTCAAGTATTTTACATATTCGAGAACCGTTGTGTCCTTCCTTTTTTTAAATATTAAATTAACAAGGTTTCACATTGTCCTATAACAAAGAAATACGAGTAAGCGGTTTCATTTTACAGCTCAACAAATAATTATTCTTTTGTTGTGACGTTTTTTACTATAGAGCTGGCCAGAGTACAAGCCCGCCCTCTACAGTCATACAAGCAACAGTCTCGGTCCAAGGACAGCCAATAGTAATAGATCAGAAAAATTATTTCAGTGATACGTTGCTATTGCTGAAAATGGAGTACAAGGGAAAAAAACTGGATTGAATTAGCTTTTATTTCAATGGCAGAGATTCTGCGTCCTTAAAGGGGCAGTACCGTCACGATCAACAGGGCATGGAATTGGAGTGCTAGTTTTAGATTAACTCAGTGACTGAAAATAATACCCCACGTGGTAAGGTCACCGTTGCTGCTGCACAAATGATCCAGTAATTTTCAGTCACTGTGGTCACCTTAAACTCAGGACACCGATTCCATGCCCTGTTGAAACTCAGCTCTGATCATGACGATGCTGTCCCTTTAATTAAAGCATAACTGCTGAGAAAAATGATATTTTCGGAAGTACAGAGACGAAATGAAAATAATAACATACACCACTCCTTTAAAAAAGCATCTACTAGTCTCATGGCAAATGTTAAGTCTAAATGTTGCACATAATACCAATGCCTCGAGTTAATAACACACATCTGCACACATTGCGAAAAGTCGCTTTAAAAGATGAACAATGTAATTCACAATTATTATAAGACATTAGAAATTGCATGGAAAATGTACACACTTGTATACAATGTATGACTGTAATTAATTTCTCTGATTTGCCAATCGAAATTATTTAGAACAATTTCTTTTCTTTTCTCGAAACTCACAAAAATATACATTTGTTTTGCTACATTGATAACTTATGGTGTAACATCCTAACATCGGTCGTGACTACAGTAGTCACTTCACACAAAATATTTTACTAAAAGTCATAAAAAGCAGTGATCACTTTAACAATGACTTTCTAATTAATCTGTACAACATGATTAGCAAGAATTAAAATGTTTAAAAAAAAATTGATCCAATGTATTTTAATTTGACATTATTTCTATTCAATGTTTATTTGACCAAACTGTTAAAAGTTTTAAAATCTCAGCAATTTCTGCAGCAAAGTTCATGGCCTAGCATCGGTTTAAAATTGATAATAGAAATCATTTTCACTTATTTCAGATGCAGCAAAACAGACAAGTGATTGTCAAATTTTTCCTCACATTTTCTCTAGAATTTAGACAATACAACATTTTGAAAAGCATCAAAGTTAATACTTTGATCATTTCTTCTTTACATTCATCCAAAAAACAAAACTTAACTACAAATTCTTACTGGTTTTGGATTAAATTTTTTGTACATATATACAATAAAGCTACTGAGAAAATGTACAATTTCTTCTAAAATTTCTATATTTTACATAAAACACCAGACATTAATACATCACCTCTAAGAAATTCATTAGATTTATTTTAAAAGAATCAAAGCTTTACTTTACGAAGTGAAATTCAATTATACTCGAAGGTTGTGTGGTATTCAACACCAATTGTCTTCGGGAAATTTCAAATTTTGTCTGCACAATGTATTTAAAAACTGTTAAGAAATGTACAAATCCTTCCTTCAGCTTGGGAACACAGCTCAGTTGAACCAAGATTGAAGAAAATATGCGATTACAAACGCCTGTAAAACAGACGATAAGTTGTTTCTAAAACAAAACTTTTTTTGGAAATAACTTAAAACAGAAAGCACAAACATTTCAAACTAAATGTCTACTCACACACTTACACTATAACTTAAAAGTGATTGCTCTACGGTCATTTCAACATTTTGTACATCTTAATTATTGTTTCTAAGAAACCAAAAAACATTCTTTAATAATTATTCAATAATTATAATAATTGAAAATTGTTACGATAATTTCAGTTGTATTTAAAATAATACAAAGTCTTATAAACAGTTTCATGGCTGATGCCTTTAAAACACAGGCACAGCAATAAAAAAAACTCAAATTTTGTCTTGGTCCAATCATACGTCTCTCTATTAGTGTCAAGAGAAATACAATTCTCTGTTTGCTCATTGGCCAGCTGATGATATCAATATTCATAAATGTGTGTAAATACAATTCTCTGTTTGCTCATTGGTCAGCTGATGATATCAATATTCATAAGTGTGTGTAAATACAATTCTGTTTGCTCATTGGCCAGCTGATGATATCAATATTCATAAGTGTGTGTAAATACAATTCTCTGTTTGCTCATTGGCCAGCTGATGATATCAATATTCATAAATGTGTGTATTTACTGACAGGTGATGATAAAGCCATCGACCAATGAGAAACACACAATTCCATTTGAATGAGAATGAGACACATGTCTTAAAAAATAAATAAATAAAAAGACTGGTGCCCATAATGTGGTGACCCTCCTCACAGTGGTCTTCACTGGGAACCAGTCATGATGGCATGGCTCTATTTAGAAGTACCTCCTCAAAGCTAAGACATTATGCATTGCTTATAAAGAAAAACTACTCAAAGTGATGTCTCAAAGTGATGTCTCAAAGTGATGTCTCAAAGTGATGTCTCAAAGTGATGTCTCAAAGTGATGTCACAAAGTGATGTCACAAAGTGATGTCACAAAGTGATGTCTCAAAGTGATGTCTCAAAGTGATATCTCAAAGTGATATCTCAAAGTGATATCTCAAAGTGATATCTCAAAGTGATGTCTCAAAGTGACACCTCAAAGTGATATCTCAAAGTGATATCTCAAAGTGATGTCTCAAAGTGATGTCTCAAAGTGATGTCTCAAAGTGATGTCTCAAAGTGATGTCTCAAAATGAGTCTTTGAAGACACTGCCTGGCTATGCCACAAGTAAAGAAGCTTCGCTAAATACCTTTGACTGGACAATAGGGAACCTCTATTTTGAAGGATGATATATCTATGACTGGAACGATCTCTTTCATCCATGGATTTTTTTTTGGGTGAAAACTCATGTTACAGGCAATCAACAAATGATTCTTTTACAAGTAAAGAAGCTTCGCTAATTGACACTGCACAAGGCCTTTGATGGATGCGATTGGACAACAGGGAACCTCCATTTTGAAGGACAATATGTCCAAGACTGGAAAGTATTTTCTATGAAAACTCATGTTACAAGAGATCACCAAATCATTCAGGGGTTGTTTGTATATACCATTATATACTATCCATAGACTTTATTTTGAACTTACGGGTGTCTAAAAGCATCCAGCTAAGCAAAGTGCACCTTTGATTAACGGCGAGTGGTTGACAATTATCAATGTTGTACCGTCCCTTCAACATGGTAGCAAGTCACCCATGACAGGCCATGCATCAGAACTATAACAATACTAAAATCTTTAGTATAATTAACGGAAAGATTAGGATTTTTAACTGCAACAAAGCCATCTCCAAATATTGGAGACTAAAAAGTGAAAAGTTTTACGATTCCGTCACTTAAACAGGAAGTCATGAACAAACCAGACACAGCGGTAACTGAGTAGGTTTAAAAAGTGCTAAAATGGATCATTTTCAGTTGCGGATCATAAAAAAACAAAAAACAAAACAGCATTTTGGTATTATAAATACTTAGCAATACTGACAGAAGAAAATTAAATATGCGTCACACCAGTTTCATGAATGAATCGAAACGTCGAGTTGTAACCAACCAGTTCTTTTCAGAACTAATTACTACTCAAAAGAGAATGTTCACATGGTGTCACCGCAAACAGTCTTTACTTATGAACAGTTCATGTTTACAGGTAGACTACAAATATTATTATAAGCTTCTCATGAAAGGGTATGCTAACTTTTTTGTTAGTTACATCGGTATTATGAATGAATAATGTTACTGGAACAGTAGTTTTAATAAAATATTCGGAGCTGTTTGAGTTATTTGTTTAGCACCAAATTGAGTATGTTTAGTTCCATCTGAGGTATGAGTGCATATAAAAGTGGCTAGCTAAATTGGTTTGTTTGTTACCTGATAATTTTTTTTTTTAATATTACGTTGAGGGCAGTCTTAATAAGCTGCTGGGAATAGGGCACACGGTTTTGCATGGAAAAACTGAACAAGAAGATATTTGGGTTTTTGAGTAACTATGACAACACTTTGTTCCCCCTCCCCCACTGCGTAATTCCCCCTCCCCCACTGCGTAATTCCCCCTCCCCCACTGCGTAATTCCCCCATTTTTGATGTGGACACTGAGGTAAAGTCTCTATAAAAGCTGACTGGAAGTAATTTGCTGTGGCATGGGGGGAAATTGCATCTGGCAGGGTCAAAGTGACAACTGTAACTGTTTTAAAGGAATTGTACACATGGTAATACGCCGGCGATACCGTACTTTATAAAAATCCAGAGAGATGTACAGAAATCAACCTGTGAAAGTTTCAGCTCATTTTGTTGTGTCATTCATACGAAAATAGTGAAAATGCATTCAGATTTGTTTGCATTCATTCTAATGTGCGAAAAAAAAAACGAAAAAAAAAACGAATCACGGCCGTGATCCATTTCAAATTTGTAACATATTTTACGTTTTCTACAAAACGAAAGAGTGTCAGACGGAATAATTTCTCAGGATGTTTGGTACCATCACCAACTTCACATCAAGTAAGTTTTGTAGATTATAATTCAGTCATTTTGGTAATCGGGTAATTACCAATGTGTACACTCCCTTCGATGGGAAGCAATGGCGGGTGGAGAAAATTTAACATCTGGTATCGCTGATTTTTGTAAAAAAGCTAAGTTATTGCTGTGCGATCTTGACTGAATTCGAATCAGCCAGATGGCATAGAAATGGATTTTGCATGATAACACAAGAGTGTGTGAACGTTATGAGTGCTGGATAGCGCACATTATAGCTCGACTTCAATATTGCAGGATGACATGCAGCACGGATGACGTGATAGGAAGGAACAAGGCTTCAGCACTGACCCTGAATTAATGACGGCATGCTCCCAAAGGAACACTTCCGTTTTCTCTTTTACTTTTCAGATGATGAACATTTATTATTTGTGCTCAGGGACGGTAGTTTCAACTATGAGAAATGTGTCACTGACTGAGTAATGTTCACATTTACCTTATTTTAGTTCTAGAAGAGATATTTGATCTCGGAGGAAGGAAATACCTAACATCGCTGATTTCATGTGGAGCCAGCCACAGATATCAGTTTGTATTTTCTTTAGACTGCATAGTGGTGCAGTTGCAGGATTGGGAAGCTTGTCTACTTACTTCTTTACTGCTTATTGGACAAAAACTGTTTTCTAGTTTTCTATTTTATACCCACTTCTGATATGGCCCTGTAACGGTTGGGAACGCTGTCGATGCTAGAGTAGTGATTGTATTTGTGAATGGTGTCTGGGCGTGTTTTCTCGGTACCTTCTTTGATTCCATGGTATACTTAATCTTGGTCTTGTCCGGAATCACAGTGTCGTCGCTCGCGGAGAGACGTCGCTTGCGACCTTTACGGGGTGGCGGGGTCTCCCCGTTGAGTCGTGCTGTTTCCTCGGCCTCGTCCTGCCTAGCCTGCATCTTGCGCTCGTACTCCTCCAGGCCGTGGTGGCGGAAGTTCATGTGCTTGTGCTGGTAGAAGACCAGGCTGATACGCGTCGGCTTCTGTCTTAAGGGCTTCTGGATGGACGTGGTGGCGTGGAGTTCCCGCTTAGCTACTTCGAACAGGACCGATCCGTGGGTGAGGGCAATCGCCACACCTCCGATCGTCGGGTCCCGGAAGCACTCCTCACTGTCCGAGGTGCACTCGACTTCTAGGGGCTCTTCGGGCTTCGGGGAGGGCTGAGGTAGAAGGGCAGCAACTACTGGAACAGGAGTGCTTGGATTGGACCCGGCGGCTTCCATCATGCGTAAGTGCTCTGCTATTGTTTTGGACTTCTCGTGCTGTTGCTGTTGCTGTTGCGAAGATGATGATGATGAGGATGCTTCATGCAGCCTAGGGTACGACTTGGTGTCATGCTGTGGGTAGCTCTGAGAGAGATCACGGCGGGCGCTGTTGTGGTCTTGGTGAGCTTGCTGCTGCTGCTGTTGCTGATACATAGCATACTTGTGCCCTTCAGATGAATTCCTCAGTGCCTCATGCTGCCTGCTCTGTGAGGCAGACCCACCCTCACGGTGACCAAAGTTAGGATAGTCTCTGTGTTGGTGATTGCTCTCCTGTGGGTAGGCATTCCTCGGATCATTTGAGGCCTTGCTCCGATCGTGGAATGCAGACCCATAGGGAGGCGTCCCCTGACTTGGGTACCCGTGGTGCTCTTGGGACGGGGTACTCTCCCTCGAGGGGCTGTTCTGAAAGACTGGCGGCCTCCAAATGTTGTCCTTGGGGGCAGAATGAGTGGTGGTTGGGTGGTGGCCGAGATCCTGTCTCAGACCGTTGGACATAAGGTTCTGTGAATACTTGGAGTCGGCTGACGACGTTGCTGCATTTGATCGCGGTGTGTGGTGGTCTCTGCTCATGTCCATTTGGTCAGCATGAGAGCTACCGTAAGCTGCTGCAGCAGCGGCAGCAGCGGCTGCCGCAGCAGGATGCTGAGCTCCATACTTCATTCCATATGCATTGTACAATGCTTCACTCCTGCCCTGTTGCTTCATTAAGTTACCTAGTTGATTCATGTCTGGTTTAATGTCCTCCATAGAAAGTCCACTATAGTGGGGGTATCGCATGTAGGCGTGAGCGACGCTCGCCATGTACGGGTCGTTGGCATACTGACTCATGAAGCGTGCCAGGGCAGGGTTCTGCTGTAGCTGTTCGTGCGTCGCGAGCCCCACCATGCCAGGATGGGCGTACGGCTGCAAGAACATCCTCGCCTGGTGCGGGTACATCCGAGCCCAGTCGGGATGCATGGCGGCCGCCTGGGCTGCTACAGCGTTCATTTGCATTGCTTCCCGCTGCATGCTCTCGTACATCATCGGGTGCAAGCCATGTCCCGCAGCAGCCGCGAGCCCACTCGGCGTCATCTCCACCCCGGGCCATGCTGCCCTGACCTGCTCGACGCTCTGCTGGTAGTGCGACCACAAATGTGGCGGAATCTGCATGATCTGTACCGCCGCTGAGGTCCCGGCAGCCTCTTTACTCATCTTTGATGAACTTTTGACGTCTGCAGCCTCCTTGGTGGGAGTGTAATTTGAGCTTGCACTGTGATTGCTTTGGTGGTTGTTACTCTGCGGCGTGCCTGATCTGGCCGCTGCTGCAGCCGCAGCTGCTGCTGCTGCTGCTGCCGCCGCCTTCCCACGGCTTGGACTGTTCTTATCGCCGTGACCGTGACGATTGTTGCGCACCTGTGCCCCCTTGGGGATGACGGGATCCTGTTTGGGCCTCATCCGGGCTTTGTGACGGTAGTGTGTTAACACCTCGATTGCATTCCGTCGCACCTTCTCTTGTTGCGCCTCGACGCTGCCGTACTCGTCGGTGTTGTCAAGGTAATAGAGAGGCAATACGTGGAGCTGCTCATCGCCGGGATCTGGGAGTCTGTCTCGGATTTCTTCTTTTGTAAGTGTTACCACCTGTTGAACGAAACAAAAATTGGTATTTCAAAGTTTAAATAGTCTCGTTCAGTTGTGCAATTTTTTTGAGTGGATGAATAAAGTGAACAGCTGACAAAAAACTTTTTGATACTTTCTTATAAACAGAGGAAGATAAATCATTTTTAAAATCATTTAAAAAAAAAAAATTTTAAATGTTTTTGGGATAAATATTAACTTTGAGGTACATGTACATGTATATAATCAGTTCTATAAATCAGTAATTCAATTAAATTCATTTATTCGTCACATATAAAAATACATCAAATCCCTTTTCCCCACTAACTACATATAAACAATAATTAAAAAATACTATATTCACATCACAGACAAGATAAAAGCTAGAATTAAAACAGCAAAGTGATATTATAAATATATTTTACAATTGAAAAATACAGCAGATAAAATGAAACCTTATCAAAATGATGACCGAATTAAATTTATTTAATGATTTTTCATGTTCTGGGAATGGCTGATAAAGGAGATGTACCCCACATACGTGTACAATGTCTGTTTAAATGCATCAACACTTTATCGGAATCAAGAGATACATGTACACGTATGTGTACAAACCAACTAGTGAGTTCCAGCTTATTACACTGCATTCAGCAGCGTAGCCACAGGGGGCCTGGGGGTGGGGCTACAAATTTCTCATATTGCCCCAAAAAACAGAAAAGAAAAAGAAAAGGGAATAAACCCATACCCCCTGGGCCCTTCACTGAAAAGCAATGCCCCCTGTGGCCCCCCCCCCCCCCCCCCACCCCCACTGAAAAAGTCCTGGCTACGCTATTGAGATTGTTAGCATTTATTCCAATGCTTTTCACCAGGTAAAGTAATATTTACGTCTGACATGTTTTTTTAAAAGTTTTTTTTTAAATTTTTAACCCTAACCACACCGAATCCTCCAAGGGGCACTTTTTTGGAAAAATGCAGCACTGTTGGAAACCGGTACTTTCTCCTCTTCAAATGGGGGAAAAATTACTACCTGACAAGAAGTACAGGCCATAAGTGCTGAATATGAAAGATCAACGAAAATGCATGGTGCATTTTGAAGATAAGGTCATGTTTCCAAAAGTGCACTGATGGACTTTGGAGGATTCAGGAAGGTTCCTAGCCAGAATACCTATAGAGGGGTTAGGGTTCAGAAGGGTCCTAGCCAGAATACCTATAGAGGGTTAGGGTTCAGGAAGGTTCCTAGCCAGAATACCTATAGGGGGTTAAGGTTTTAATTATTAAGAGAAAATATACCGTAGATAAAATTCCAAAGTCAAATGTTATTCCTCAGTTATACACCTCTGAATTTTGATGATAGCTGTTGAGGCCACATGTTGTTAGATCACTGCTGATCAAAAGAGCAGCGACAGTGTGTCGCGTTCGGCATAATTTGCAGTTGATGTGCGTTCGCACGGAATATCTCAAGCGATCATTAGCTGTCAGAAGTATGCGAGTGCTTAGTCCCATAACATACGCGCATAAAGTGTATACATTGGGTGCAAATTCACCACTAGAGGGCTACGATGTTCGGTGAGCGGATGACAAAAACAAAGTCCTTGATTGCTAACGACTGTATGAGCTAAAACGTTTTGCAGGTTAGTTGTTTTACATCTTTATTCACATACAGTCATACGCAGCAGAATGGAATTTTATCTACGGTATATTTTCTCTTAATAATTACAATTGCGAGTAAAATTATAAAACAAGCCCCCCCCCCCCCCCCCCGGATCAATTTAAAATATTTCCCAATTCTAAAAGGGTGTGTAATGCTTACCACTGTACAGCCGTTGTTCATGTTCTGTTGATCCCTGTGGGCATGTGCACAGAAGTCCATGCAGGTTGTGACTCCAGAGAACGGCCGACCCTCGCGCATTCCAAGGCGGCACTCCGATCCCTGCTTCTCGAACATAACCTGAAGAGAAACATCAAAGTCCAACTTACTTGGAATGAACGTGCTAGAGAATGCCTTGCACGGAATGTGCACATAGAAATAATGCCCTTTTGTGAGGCCGTTGCCGAAATGACGGTTTCTTCCTATATACTTCAGCACTGCCGCTGCAGCCAATAGCCATAGCCGTGGCCAAAAATGCGCATCGCATCCATTGACCCATACTACTAGAGTCCCTCATCTCCTGGGGACGATTCATGAAACGGTAAGATGCGTAACCCTTCGTACTAACTTACGACGGCTATGGCTAGTTCACTGTTTCTTCCTATATACTTCAGCACTGTCGCTGCAGCCAATAGCCATAGCCGTGGCCAAAAATGCGCATCGCATCCATTGACCCATACTACTAGAGTCCCTCATCTCCTGGGGACGATTCATGAAACGGTAAGATGCGTAACCTTTCGTACTAACTTACGATGGCTATGGCTAGTTTCACTGTTTCTTCCTATATACTTCAGCACTGCCGCTGCAGCCAATAGCCATAGCCAAAAATGCGCATCGCATCCATTGACCCATACTACTAGAGTCCCTCATCTCCTGGGGACGATTCATGAAACGGTAAGATGCGTAACCCTTCGTACTAACTTACGATGGCTATGGCTAGTTTCACTGTTTCTTCCTATATACTTCAGCACTGCCGCTGCAGCCAATAGCCATAGCCGTGGCCAAAAAAATGCTAAATTTGGACATGGCCTTAGTTTCAAAAAAATGTGTATGAAATTGTGTATTCAAAAGAACTAAGTGGAGTTTTTTTCACGGCAGTCAAAAATTGTTCATGTTATTCTCGGGAAAAAAGTTGCGTATGAAATGGTCTTTTTGAAACCTTAAAAGAGACAGTATTGTCACGATCAGAGTAGACCTCCAACAGGGCATGGAATCAGTGTCCTACTTTTAGATGGACACAGTGAATGAAAATTACTGGCAGCAACGGTAATATGAACTTATCATATGGGGGTATTATTTGCAGTCACTGAGTTAATCTAAAACTAGCACTCCAATTCCATGCCCTGTTGATGAGCGTGACGATATTGTCCCATTAAATGGTTGAGTACTGATACCTTTCCCTCCATCTGTAACATCTCACTAACAGAAACATCCTTCATCTGATACTAGTAAACCCATCTGATATCTAGTCAATGTACTGAAATTTTGTCAAGGCTTACCTGATTGATATAGGAATCAGTAACAATAAGATGACCTTATCATGTGGGTATTATTTTCAGTCACTGAATTTGTCTAACTTAGCACTCCGATTCCATGCCCTGTTGATGAGCGTGACGATATTGTCCCATTAAATGGTTGAGTACTGATACCTTTCCTCCATCTGTAACATCTCACTAACAGAAACATCCTTCATCTGATATCTAGTCAATGTACTGAAATCTTGTCAAGGCTTACCTGATTGTTATAGGAATCTGGCGCAATCTGTTTATACAGCGGTGATATTTCCGTGGCTAGTCTCTGGAACCGGTCCTCAATCAACTCTTCCTGAAAATGACAAGGAGAAACAAAACAAAATAAAGATGATTTCATTTCATTTATTATTTCACAGGGTACGAAAAAAAAAAAGCAATTACAAAACGAAACAAACATTAAAAATGCAAACATGTTCAAATGATACAATGATTGCACAAGACACAATTATACAAAATAAAACCAGTTGGCAGCACCCCCCCTGTAGGATTACTAAATGCGAACTGAATTACAATCAAGTGGATCAATGTATGTTGTTGCGACAAATGCAGAAAAGAAGAAAGAGAAAACTGGGGTGTAAGCGTAGTGTGTTCAATGAGGAAGGAAAACATTTAACCACCGAAAGGCACTTCACAGACACCCTGCTGAATGCAATACAATGCAACAAAAGAAGAGCGTGCAGTCTACTCAATGCAACAAGATCTACCAACTAGAACATGAAGCATGTGAATGAAAAATAAATTATCATGGGGGGGGGGGAAATCGAAAAAAGTGGGCATGGCAATGCTGGCCGTAAAGAGGATGCTTTTTTTTGTGAGTGGCACTTCAGCCAGTGAGAGAGGGCAACGACGGCCTTGGGCCATTGTGGAATATTAGGCCTGTTTAGGTAAAATTAATATCCTCAGTATTCCGACTAAGCTTGGGCGATAACACGATAATATTGAATATCGCGATACCTTTTTTTTTATATTCGATTACGATATCGAGAACCTTTTTAAGTTATCGAGATATCAGCAAATCGCGATTAAAAAAATATATCGTGATTAAAAAAATAAATAAATAAAAAATCGCCATTGTGAGTCAAGTCAGAAATGCCATGGAAACAAAATTAGAAGTCTTTGTGAGAAACAAAAGCGAACTACTTCAGAAGTACATACACAATATGCAAATGAATTTGGGGTTTATTGCGATGCTTGTAGAGGAGTACATACCTAGTTATCAGCTCTAAAGCAATCATGCATGAATGAAAAAAATAATCGGGATACTATCGAAAATCGCGATATACGTTTGCCGATATATTGTGGATGAAAAAAAAAAAAATTGATATTGCCCAAGCTAAATTGCTACACGAACACTGTTTATAACCACACGTCTGACACACATAAAGCCTTACCTTTTCTGTGTCGTTGTTGTCTTGCAGTTTGAACTTCTTTGGTGTCTTGCTGCGGGCAAACTTGCAGCTGTTGTAGTACATGGACCAGGAACAACCGAAGGAGAACGACGCTCCGCACGACTCTGGATCAAACCCTTGACAAGCACAGGTCCTCCTGTTAACGTGATAAAACAAACAAGAAAAATTATTATTATTATTTTTTTTATTTGATTCAAGTTATTGCAGCTTGAGGGTACTTTGTCTTCGATTCTCAAGGTTATTGATTTATTCAACCGTACCTGGCATTCTATTTCCGCAATTTTGAAGGGAAAGTACAATAAGGGGTGTGATTTGACAAAAGTAAAAAATCCTGAAAAATGGGTAGCAGGCCTGGGTCTCCCTTTGGTCTAGAGGACAAAGCCCCCCTGAACCTCCTGGATGTTTAATTTTGGAGGATTTACAGACTCTCCACATTCTCACAAATAAGAAACTAGAGGTTTGGACACAATACAGGCTACTTCTTTCCTTCCTTGGTGGCTACATGTACTTCTCTTCTTTCAAGAACATTTTGAGGCAAAGGCAGATTTGTGAAAAATCCTGAAATCAGGAAAAATCATGAAAACTCACAGGCCTATACGTTATTGATATTTAGAAATGAACACTCATGTCAACCCTGTAGTATCAAATCATGAAACTAAGCTCACATCGGTATTAAGGGCAAAAATCAAATCAATTACTTACTCCTCATTTACAGCACATCTTCGCACCGTCGGGATGGCGCCGTTGGGTAGCATGCGGGTCAAGAGGTCGTACATGTCGTCTGCCTCCTTGCGCACACGGCCCTCCCAGGCCACGATGGCAATGACGATGTACGCCGTCTCGCAATGATGGCCGGGGCGATTCCGCACGAGGACGAGAATCTTCTCCTCTGGGCCAGAACGTCTCAGTATCTGGATTATTAAGAATGAAGAAAGTCGTCCAATCAATGGTCAATTTTTTTTCTTCTTCTTAACGGTGATTGAGATTCAGGGTTATACTGATGTTGCCGGCTGGTGTAGGGCAAATATCAAATCAATTGTTTATTCCCCCGACGCAAGAAATTCATCAATAGATTGAGAGGAATAATTTACAGAATAAAGCATCTTTCATACCCAAACCACTGATTTACATTGACGGCAATACCCACTACTTATAAACTGAAATCCATTAAGTCTGAAATCCATTTTAAAAAAAGGCTTCCAACACTATTGGGGGGGGGGGGGGGGGGGGGGGTTGAAAATATCCTACAGCACCCTGGTAGCATTTCTCTCATTTCTATGGTGATAAATTCTTAGTGAAAACAAATTGTATTGGAAGGCTTTAGATGTGGTTTCCCCCCCCCCCCCCATAGATATGGTTTCTCTACTTGGGTCTCTCAGAATTAAAGGGAAGGTACAACATTGGTATAAAATTAATGACTTATTATCTAAAAACTGACTTTGTGTGAACTTGGTACACAATCATCCTGAGAAATTATTTTTCGTCTGAAGTGCTTTTATCTTAGCGAAAAAAAGGAAAGATTACGTTGAATTTACACAAATTTGCCAGACTGTGAAACAAAAAACAAACCAAAATGTTCAAATCAGTGTTTTGCTGTTTTCTCAAAAACATGAGCCCGTATTGTCATACTCCCCAGAGAGCTGAGAAAGATGACAGGAATGATATTGGCTCAGTGACCAGTGGTAATATGTGACTGGCTCTGGCAAAACCCTAAATTTGGACCCAATTTTCAAAAGTGACCTCCCAAATTTATCGTGAAAATGAACAATGTTGCCAACAACGTTTCGGGATTTTTCTTTTTTCCATCAAAATCTAGAGAAAATGCTCTATATGGTAACATGAAAACTGGTCCCTGGGGTCAGTTTTTGACCTTTTCATGGCTGTTATGCATTATGGTAAATGCCGAGAAGTTTCGGGTTTTGCCAGAGCAGGTCACAGATATCAAGCACACTGGAACAGTAGGTGAAATGCGTTATATAAGAATGAAACAGTATTATTATTGTTATTAAACCTTTCACAGATAAGTTCTACGATAATATGGTTCTTGAAAACTACATAGTTTAAATACCATCTAGTTTAAAACGGACAATATCGTCATGATCAGAGAACACTTTCAACAGGGTCATTGAATCAGTGTCCTAGTTTAGGATGAACACAGTGACTGAAAATTACTGGCTCATTTATTCAGCAGCATGTGGTGTATTATTTTCAGTCACTGAGTTAATCTAAAAACTAGCTCTCTGATTCCTTGCCCTGTTAATCGTCAAGGCCTGATACAGGCCTTGACCTTAAGGATTGAGAGGGCACAGCCACTTTGGTCTTGGCTGCCTCAAAATTTCAAGGTCAACCGAAAGGGTATTACAGCCAACTCGGAGGGGCACCGCGGCAATGGCCGCAGTCAAGATCGATGCCTGCTGATATTCCGTTGACTTACCCATTTAGCAATGGGACATCCCGCTCCACTCTTGCCTTCTTTACCAGAGAAGACCAGCTTCTCCAGACGAATGCAGTTACCCTTATTGCCGAACCTGTCAAGAAAAGAATTTACAGTTACGTCTGCGATACAGTGCCGTGGACTGGGTTATTCTAGCAGGCTGGCAACACTTCGTGTGAATAACGGTCTTCTGATGATACTTGTACTTCTATTGGAATTAATGTCCGGTTTAAAAAAAAAATGACTTCTACGATTTGCAGCTTTGCATGCTGAAAAGGATAAGTAGACTGTTTGCGGCGACACCATGTGAAAATACTCTTTTGAATTAGTAATTAGTTCTGAAAAGAACTGATTGGTTACAACTTGATGTTTCGATCAGTATGCTCTGATCGTCATGAAGATTCTCCTGAAGACAATCCGAGCAGACTGATCGAAACGTCAAGTTGTAAACCACCAGCTCTTTTCAGAGCTAATTACTAACTCAAAAGAGAATTAACACATATGGTGTCACCACAAACAGTCTTTACTCTCCTCCAGTTCTTTTCAGAACTAATTACTACTCAATTGAGATTCCACATGGTGTCACCGCAATTAGTCTTACTTAGTCTTTACTAACTTCTAGAATGCTAAGTGGGCTCAGTATCTAAATAAGTCTCCCATTGTCGTAAATGATGGGTTGACTCTGCACCATAATCTCACTAAGCGACAGTTGAGATGCGAGTTGCCCGAAAAAGGTTCTTTTCAGAACTCTGTACCTCACTGAGCAATAGTTGAGATACTTGAAAATCATTGATAATTTAAAAGTAGAAATACATTTAACAAGAGGTGGAAATATCTTCCCACTCACACCTACCTCTTCTCGATCAATTCTCTAATAGCTTGAACGGAGCGTCCCGCTCCAAGGTGCGTGTAGTAAGGAGCCTCATCACGATCGTTCTCTGAAGATTAATAAAATGACAATACAAGGTGATTGATAAAATGTTCATGACTTTGCGCACATCATGAGTAAAACTGTCAAGGACCAGCTGCAAAGTCTCTCCCAAATTTCAAATCACTACACAGGAATTGTTTTTAATTTAGAAACAGGTAAAATCCTGATAAACACATAAGGCCAAAAAAAAAAAAAAAGAGTCTCCGGTTCCTGGTCTCGGCGCGCATCGCCTCAGACCTGCACGTCAGCATTTTTAAATTGCTGGATCGACTTAGGGGTATAAATGTTTTTATTTGTGAGGCCTCTCTTAGCCACCATACTTTGTATATGGGAAATTGGGTCCTCGCACATGCAAAAAAAAAAAAAAAAAAAAAAAAAAAAAAAATGTCACTGCACCGATTTTGAAGCCGACCGATGACCAGAAACCGGACTTTTTTTTGGCCTAAAGATGGTAGATTATTTTTAAAAAGGGATTGTGGATAGTGTGTATATTGTGGATTGTGGATATTATTATTACAATTGATTTAATTTTGCCCTAACATTTTGCCCTAATTTCACCAACCTAGATATTATTATTATTGTAATAGATTGTTGAGATTTTTGGCGATTCAAATGTGGGGTTTAGGGCTAACCAGGGAATGCTTTCATACATACAGTAAGTCGACTTCTTTGCTCTCCTTTGGACTCACCTAAACAACCACAGTCAGGCATCTCCTCTTTCATGTCATCTTCAATCATCTTCCGATGTAAGTCAGCTGGCGTCAGCTTCCGTGGGGTCAAATCCTTCTCGGCGGGTTTGCTCTCTGCTATTTCCGCGCTGGTTTTGTGCTTCGTTGAGGACGCCAACAACGTCTGGCTGGGAAGGGGAAAGAGCGACCTACCGGTGGATTTCATTCCGGCCGATGCAGATATCCCACTCTGCGAGGACGAAGGCATGACGCCGGGTACCGGCATGCCCGGGAAAGCACCGGTGCACATTGACATCGGCGGTAACGTCACTCCGAGCCTGCTCTGGTCTAATTTGGGAAGCTTGCTGTCTGATTTCGATTTTGAGTCCGCCTTGTGGGACTTCTCCGATTTGTGTTTCTTCTCGGCTGGTTCAGACTTGGTGTGAGTCTGAACGGCCGAGACCGACGGGGATGGTGATTCGGAGGATGGCCCACTGCTGGGAAGGAAGTTGTGAGGTGGACGCTTTTCGTGAGGGCGCTGTTCGTGGGGGCGCAGTTCGTGGGGGCGCTGTTCGTGGGGGCGCTGTTCGTGGGGGCGCTGTTCGTGGGGGCGCTGTTCGTGGGGGCGCTGTTCGTGGGGGCGCTGTTCGTGGGGGCGCTGTTCGTGGGGGCGCTGTTCGTGGGGGCGCTGTTCGTGGGGGCGCTGTTCGTGGGGACGCTGTTCGTGGGGGCGCTGTTCGTGGGGGCGCTGTTCATGGGGGCGCTGTTCATGGGGGCGCTGTTCATGCAGACGCTGTTCGTGAATCCCTGAGTAGTGAGTGGGTGGGAAGGGAAAGTGCCTGGCTGATATGGAGGAGCTTAGGGAGAGGAGGGATTCGGCAGCGTCCGCAGGAGAAAGCGCTTTCCTCTCCAAAGATGGAGACTGCGACAACACAGGGGTTGTTATGCTGGTTCCTTTGTGGTCGGGCGTCCCCCTGTCTTGTACATGATTGAGATTACCTGGTGGCTCTGCTTGCTTGGAAGATCCAAGTGTTGGGAAGGTGAAGGAAGCTGGGTAGGACTGGAGGCTCGTCGGGCGTGCGTGATTGCTGTTGAGCATCGGCGGCGCTTCCTTTGCAGCAGCAGTTTGCATCTGCAGCTTCTTATCAAAGTAATGTCCGTGCATTGGCGGCGATGGGCTGCTCGTGGGTTTACTGGAGGCAGTGATGGGTGCCACCGGGTAGCTGGGGCCCTTTCCTGATGCAGGAATGGCCATTGCATTGTCTGGCTTTGAAGATGCAGCATAGGCGAACTTTGCATGAGGGTGGTGGTGATGGAGGGGATGGGCAGGCACGGGAATTCCCAACGACTCTCCCGGTTCCTTCTTCACTTGCAGCCCGTCGCCCCCCGACTCCTTTTGATCCCTCCGGCCCTCTCCCAGCCGATCCGCCACGCTGGGTTTGGTCAGCTCCGTCTGTGGGAAATGGTTCATTTTGGGATAGCCCTCACTTCCGCTGAACCCGTTCACCAGCGGAGGAGCAGGGGGCCAGTTCATGTTGGGAGCGGGCGTGCCAGAGGGGTCTTGTTTTGTGAAGTCCGGGGCTGTACTGTTATGCAGAGGAAGGGTGGTGGTTGGTGAGTTGTGGTTCTCCACTGGGCCATTCTGCATAGAGATACAAAAACAAAGAAGTTTTTTTAAATTAATTAATTTATTTACTTTTTTTTATATAGAAATCACAGATTTTTCTTGAGAAATACATGTATAAAATCAATGATGGGTTAAGTGCATTAGACTTGATGGCTCTGATAATAATAATAATAATAACAATAACAATAACAATCATAATAATAATAATGTGGACGTAGCCAGCACACGTAGCCACCAAATTGGTGCTCAAGGCGCATTATATTATTACCCCTGCTCATCAGGCTCATAAATCATTCCTGAAACCATCTCAGCTCCCTGGGGAGTATACAGCTCAATTGCTGCCATTACAGCACATATAGGGTTAATCAAACACAACAACCAACTCTGCCCTCACAGGTACCCATTTACCCCTGGGTGGAGAGAAGCAATTATGGTAAAGTGTCTTGCTCAAGGACACAAGCACCCCGGCCGCAGCTGGGATTCGAACCCACATTCTGACGACTCAGCCATCAGAACACAAATCCGATGCACTAAACCGCTCGGCCATGGCACTCCATGGCTAATAACGGCTGCATGTTTGAATCCTGTCTGCCACTGTGGTACTTGTGTCCTTGAGCAAGACAACTGACTGTAATCTACTTCACCTAGGAGTGAACATGAGTACCTGCGAGGATACAGGTTGATTTTGTATTTGAAAAATCCTTTGAGGCACTACGATAATAATAGGTTATAAAATCAAGTACATGTACACTGGGATATTAATGCTCTCTGTAAGAATGAAATAGGATTATTTAATTTTTTAATTATCAACCCTTCTGTGACTGCAAGGGTCAAAATCAGTCAAAATGTTGATATACTTGCCAAGGTACATATCTAGTGCACTTAAAAGTCAAACACTGTGAAACCTTACATGTAGTAAGTACATGTTGTAAGTACATTTACAGGTCAAAATGAGTTGATCGTTTTTGACTGGTAAAAGCATAGTCTTGTAATGAGAGTGGTCAAAATGACAGTAAAAACCAGTCAAAAATGCCCCTGTGTGCACATTTGGGTCAACGGTCAAAACCAGTCAGTTGACTGGTTTTGACCTCTATAGCTACATGTACCCGTACTTGCCATTGAAGTTCAGCTAGAGTAGGAGGGTTAATTCAACCAAAATTCACTAACCTTGCCACAAAAATCTTACAAAATGGAATGACCAAAGTTAATTCTGCTAATACAATATTACATGGAGGCTTCACAGAATGTTTTCAGAATTCAGTTCTATAGTGAGAAATTCTCAGATCTCTAACTGGTGACAGCCGTTTTACAGTGTACATGCATGTACAATAGACATGTACAGTGTATGTAAAATTGAAATATTTCAAATTTTAAGTCAAACTCCTGTACACATGACATCAAACATTAACAGCTGCCATTTAACTTGTCACGTTCTGCTCCAACAAGTTTTTAAATTTGAAATCAATATTTCATTATGTGCATACTTAACATGAGTATCACCTAAACATAGGGTCATCTATTTGTAACACACGGTACGGAGATACATGTATGTGGACAGGGATATTGAGTTAGCTTGACAAACACTCCGCACAAACACAAAACGTCGCAATGTAAGAAAACATCCCTCACAAACGATATCATTTTCCCTCTTCTGTGACCTGTGAGAAACATACGGCCGGTAGCTTCAAACCCTTTTAATTCCAGCAACACGATCATGGATCGGGTTAAAACCTCCACCAAAATTTCAATTAATATCGCGGGTAATGTGTCGCAAACGTTTCGGGGGAACCGATATTAAAAATGTGGAGAGAGAGAAAGAGAGAGAGAGAGAGACAGAGGGGCAAGGAGAGTGATACTGATGGATCACGATGAAATTGGAAATGGCAAAGGGTATACAGAGTGGAGGATGGCGGCCACGAGTGCGGACTATCACCTGCCATTTCCCCAATAGTGCCACTAGGGGAAATCATCGTCTGCATCAAGGATGCGCTGATGGCTATTTGAACCAGTTGCTTTTGGTGCGGTGTGTTATTATATGGCGCGATGTAGACAACAAGCTTCAAGTGTTGTTCAATAATTTTCAGTATCACAGTGTGGATGTTAGAATGAAGTTCCCTGCAATACTTATATTCTAAATGCAAAAACACATTGAAAATGGAAATAATGTAGCCAAAATCATTATTTTGTTGCTGTTACATGCAATTCATGCATCCAAAAAAAAGTAGACTTGTACATGTCCATTTCCACTTAAAATTACATCTACTGTACATATAGAAATGAAGTCTTATGTGTACACTTGTATTATACATGTACATTACACATCACACAAACAATTATGAATGAATTTATCAATTATCACCCCCCCCCCCAAAAAAAATATATGATTAGTTAATGATTTAGGGGATAAAACAAATTTTATTCAAAACAATTCTCACAAGTTGTTCCACATACATTTATATCAATGCGCTGTAATGGCAGCAACTGAGCTGTATACTCCCCAGGGAGCTGAGATGGTTTCAGGAATGATTTATGAGCCTAATGAGCAGGGGTAATAATATAATGTGCCTTGAGCACCACTCAGTTGGTGGATACGTGCGCTATATAAGTCCACACATTATTATTATTATTATTAATGTACAGGTGGTAAAACGCTGTGCTGAATAACAGCAAATGAACATGTGAAAATTTGTACGGGGGGGGGGGGGGAAACAAAATTTTAATGAATGAAATGCCTCAATATAAAACCTTGTCGGTGTTGTTAATTTTGCTCCTTTTAATTTTGGTTTTTTTTTTCTTTGTGCCGAAGGGGGGATTCAATGACTCATAACAGCATCTGCTATATAACTATAATCATTGGGCGGCAAATGGAATCATAAGCTGTGCACACTATTAAACCTGCGTTGTGTGTGTATATATATGCAAGGCTCGCATAATGAGGTCCTGATATTGATTTGACCCCTGGTATTAAAAGAATTTCTCATAATGTGTATGTTCACCCGGGCATATGATGCAGTGAATATCTACACTGGGATGTTTTTAATGGAGAGTGTATATAGATATTTATTTAGTACTCTGTGCATGTCAATGTTTGCACTGAGATAATATTGTGTATGGTTGTTTTTTTTAATTTTATTGGGGAGCAGATTAATTTCTATGGATTGGCCTTTTCGAATTTACTAATAATATTAGGAAAGGTTTTTTTTAATATCTTTTTTGTCTTCCTTTAAAAAAAAAAAAAAAAAAAAAAAAAAAAAACAGCGTCTGCATGTTTACTGCTTGTGTTATTTACACACATGTACATGTAAGTTGTAAATGTGTGACACCATTGGAAATGTTGGCCAAACTGCTTCTATGAGTATGGTACATGTATGCTTACTCTCTTTGTATGTACATGTACATTGAAGGGAAGGTACAGCATTGGTCATGTTGGCCAAACTGCTTCTATGAGTATGCTTACTCTCTTTGAATCAAGATATACATTGAAGGGAAGGTACAGCATTGGTCATGTTGGCCAAACTACTTCTATGAGTATGCTTACTCTCTTTGAATCAAGATATACATTGAAGGGAAGGTACAGCATTGGTCATGTTGGCCAAACTACTTCTGTGAGTATGCTTACTCTCTTTGAATCAAGATATACATGTACATTGAAGGGAAGGTACAGCATTGGTCATGTTGGCCAAACTGCTTCTATGAGTATACTCTCTTTGAATCAAGATATACATTGAAGGGAAGGTACAACATTGGTAATGTTGGCCAATTAACTGCTTCTATGAGTATGCTTACTCTCGTTGAATCAAGATATACATTGAAGGGAAGGTACAGCATTGGTAATGTTGGCCAAACTGCTTCTATGAGTATGCTTACTCTCTTTGAATCAAGATATACATTGAAGGGAAGGGAAGGTACAGCATTGGTAATGTTGGCCAAACTGCTTCTATGAGTATGCTTACTCTCTTTGAATCAAGATATACATTGAAGGGAAGGTACAGCATTGGTAATGTTGGCCAAACTGCTTCTATGAGTATGCTTACTCTCTTTGAATCAAGAACATATGTAACAACCAGCCTATGTAAGTGTAAGTTTCAGCTTATTACGCTGTGTTGGTGACAAGGAAATAGTGAAAATGCAATTCATTTTTTTGGTGTATTCATTCATATATGGAATTAATGAACGAGTGCTTTTTTTTCTTCTAAATTCAAACTTGAAATAATTTCACTTTTCTTAAAAATGACAGCACCATAGACAACGTTATTTTCTAGGGTAGATTTAAACAAATAATTAGTCTAAGTAAATTGGATACAAATTTGACCATTTGGCTAGTATTGAATGATCAGTCCTATACCTAACATTTAAAGGGGAACCATTTAAAAAAAAAATCTATTTCATGACATATAATGATAACAATCATTTTGTTTGTGACAAATAATTCCAAACAGTACTCCACCCTAAATTTTACTGGGTGTCAATTTTAAAACACTGAGACATCGTTAAAGGGACAGTATCGTCACAATCAGAGCAGACTTTCAACAGGGCATGGAATCGGTGTTCTAGTTTAAGATGAACATATGGCAGTGACTGGAAATTACTCGCTCATTTATGCAGCAGCAACGGAAATAACGGAAATATGACCTTGTCATGTGCAGGGTAGTACTTTCGGTCACTCAGGTAATCTAGCACTCCAATTCGATGTCCTGATGATGGTGAAGATATTACCCCTTCAAGTACAGCTGTACATGTTGATATATGATCTGATTGAAATATGAGGAAGCAATCTCAAAGTACATGTATTTGCAAAAAGGCAATTACAAAAAAGGAAAGAGCAAAACACCTGCTTTACGTAGGAAAGCAATCAACATAAATGCATACATTTACATTATGTAAATATCATCTGAAGCTTCGCATGTTGTATCATGTTGGATTGGATAAGATGTAGACCTATTAGGTTTACATGCATGTGTTAATAACACTGGTCAACAATGTTTAAAAAGTTGTCTGCTTCGGAGATAAAATGTGCTATTTATTATGGATTTTGATGTGCTGAATTCAAATATGACAATTAAAATTGCCGATTGGCTACTGTTTCCAAGATATTTAAGTTTTTACATTTTACGTACTATGTATATGGTGTATATAGCAGATTTTTAATCATGAATTATTACACGCTATTCCCATACGTGTACACATGTACATGTACATGTATGTAGATCTTGAAAACTAGAGCCAATCAACAATTTTAAGCATTATTTCCATTCTCATCAGTGACCCATAATTAGTCAAGTTTGACTTCATTTGTTTCGGAAGCATTTTGGCTGGAGACCAGTGTAATCTCTTCTTGGAAGATGGGGTGTGGTTCTGAAGAAGAACCGTTAGTGAGGTTATTTCTTGATGCTTACATTTACATGAATGAACCCTCCTACGTACTGCAAGGGTCAAAATCAGTCAAACTGTTGATACACTTGTCAAGGTATATCTAGTGCACTTAAAAAGTCAAACACTGTCAAACCTTCCGTGTAGTAAGTGCAATTTACAGGTCAAAATGAGTCGACCGTTTTTGACTGGTAAAAGCATTGTCTGGTATTGTTCAGGGTGGTCAAAATGACAGTAAAGACCAGTCAACAATGCCCCTGTGTGTGCACATTTGGGTCAACAGTCAAAACGGGCAGTTGACTGATTTTGACCTCTGTAGCTACTTCCCCCTAAAGTGCAGCTATAGTAGGAGGGATAATAACAACAAACAAACAAACAATGTTTCTTCAGATGTGCCGTTCTCATTTTTAAAGGAACAATTTATATGTATAAATTTGTAAATTTGTATAGTGCTTATAGTTTTTTTCTCCCTTTCTCGTTTCCATGTAACCTTTCCCCTTGCCTGCTGTCCCCCTAATTTACCCAGCCTTCCTCTCTGTTGTTCCCCTCTCTCATTTCCCTGTAACCTTTCTACTTGCCTACTCTCCGCCTTCCCTTTTCGTACGATTATGTGTTTTTAATTTCTCCTTAATTTTTTTTTTATAGAGCAATCTATATGTATACTTATTTATAACTTTTTATGGTATTTCTAACTATGTCAAATTGACTGTTTTCAGCCCACCGGCTGCTTTGTCAGATTTTAATAAACCATCAATAATAAAAATAATAATAATCATAAATAAACGTATTAAATCAAAATTCTCCCCAAAACTGTATACACTTAATTTCAGCTTTCTTATTTGAAAAGCTACATTTATTAGGAAAGTCAGACAATTCCATTCTCAATCACAGATATATATGCAAAAAAAAACAAAAAAAAACAAACATTTTTACAATTAAAAAAAAAAAATACATACATGTGCTGCGACCAGTTGGTGGGCCTTGCAATGTATACACACGTAAGTACATGTACACCAAACTCAAATAACACACCACATGATTATTAAGGAACTTCCTGTCAGTAAAAATGTGTGTCCGGTAGCGCGGCTACAGAATTAATTTCCTTTCCTTCCTTCCTGAACACAACACATCACAGTGGCAAGGAGAGATTTATTCTAACATTGCATCGAGCCATTGTGAGGATAGTCACAAAATTAATGGTTAAAACAGATTCTGTTGAGATTGTGATGGCCATATGTTTTTGGATGTCCCTTGATTTTTTGGTTATAATGTTAGCAAAACTGCTTTTTCGAGTACATGTACACTTCTACTCTCTTTTTAGATTAAACAGCTGGACTTTTGAAAGTTTTCGCTTATAACAATGTGTCCTTAGTTATGAAAGTAATTTTGGTGACAATTTAACCGCACCAAAACAAAGGAAAAAACAATGTTGGACAATTTATGAACACGTACAGAGGACCATTAAGTAAGATTTGTAGCTTTGCATGGTGAAAATGGATGAGTAAAGACTGTTTACGGTGACACCATGTGAAAAACAAAATCTCTTTTTGAGTAGTAATTAGCTCTGAAAAGAACTGGTGGTTACAACTCCACGTTTCTATCAGTATGCTCGGATCGTCTTTGGGAAAATGCCGGACTCTGGACAGGGGACCATCTCATTTCATAGTAGTATTTGTCAATAATTTGCGCTTCAAGTACATGCCATTTTTCTACCTGTTATGTTTACAATGTGGAACATTCCAAAATCACCATGCGCGGGGATCCCTGAAATGTTTTCTCAGTACTGTAAATACATGTATTTGCCTTCACATCATTAACAGTAAGCTGTAAGAGAGAGGTTTGTTTGCAGCAGAATGTGGGTTCGAATCCCGGCCGTGACACTTGTGTCCTTGAGCAAGACACTTAACCATAATTGCTTCTCTCCACCCAGGGGTTAAATGGGTACCTGTGAGGGCAGAGTTGGTTGATTAGCCCTATATGCGCTGTAATGGCAGCAATTGAGCTGTATACTCCCCAGGGAGCTGAGATGGTTTCAGGAATGATTTATAAGCCTTATGAGCCTTATGAGCAGGGGTAATGATATAATGCGCGATTATGCGCCTTGAGCACCACTTAGGTGGTGGATACGTGCGCTATATAACTCCACACATTATTATTATTATTACTATTATTATTATGTTATCAGCTCAAAACACAAATATTTATTAAGTTCAAAATCCCAACTAACCGATAACATTATGTACACACGTGTGTATATTACACATTGTGTACAATTATATGTACATGACAGTGTGATTACGTAATTCAATGATTAATCCAATGACTGCAGTTGATGTTGATGTACATGTACATAGTTATGTGAACTCTGACCTGGGTGAAAAGTTCTTCGGGCAAATATTTCAGATACAAACTTTAGTTAAGCCTAATAGTAACTTACAGTGTAGTAGGTTGTCTGCCATACATGTATGTACTCTATACGTTAACATTATGCAATGTACATATTAGAGGGAATAGCACGCTTATGTCCTTTTACTGGGTGCGCGACAATATCATGTACCATGAAAACAGTTATAACACGTTTATTGAACACACTTCAAACTTGGAGTACATGTACTGTGGAACAACTGCACCATATCCAATGAAACTTTTTCAACCTCAAAATAATAAACAATTATGCAAATTCAGATCTATATTCCCACTGCAGGACTCCAATGCTGGTTACTCACACACAGTACCTCACCGGGGTACATCTATATTTTTTGACATGATCAACAACAACACCACTGCACTGACAAAAACCTCAGCCCTAAGGGGGAAACTTTTCACTCCAGTTAACTCAACTCCCAGACCACCAATAAAACTCCAATAGGAACAGACAATGTTCCCCTGCGCCCCGGGGAGACCCACTCAGACTACCCCCCTTAACAAGGTGGCTAGACGGAATTTGCCAGACACAACATAATAGCCAAACCAGAATGAAGTCTCACCGATGCAGCGCGCTATGACTGCCAACGGCTGAACCCCGGTACAGCGTACCTTTGTAAAATTGCCATAAACATGGCTCATATATTTCCAATTTGAAAAGGAGAATAACCTTTTATTAAAGTGAAGGTGCAACATTAGCGATACGATTGCTACAATTGCTCGCAGCTCAATTTCAGTACAGCATACATGTATATCCTTTGTAAAATGGCCATAAACTTGTCTCATATATTTTCAATTTGAAAAGGTCTGAAAAAAGAAGACAACAAAAGTACACATGCATTCATTCCAAATCTGTTGTTTTCAAGAAATATTTGAATACAAAATGCATGTATACAGTGTGACATTTTCATCACAATGCATGCAGGTGCTTGCATTCACGAGAAAACAGTAAAAAAAGAGTGGCGTAGGTTGTTATGTCTATCAAAAAAGTACAATGTCGCTTTCTGAAATTTGACATACTGTAATTCCTTAATTTCTCTACTTCTAGTGAAAGCACTTCAGATTTCATTTCTCAGGATGATTGATAATGTACTTGTATTAACTTTGAAACAAGTAAGCTTTTAGGCAAAAAAAAAGACCCATGTGTCAGCATTTTTAATTTTCTTTTTTTTGTGCTATGAAATGATGTCCAATTGCAGCCAAAATTGCTGGATCGATTGGAATTCTGCCGTGCTGTGCTTTAAACGACTTTTTCACACAGGGGTATGAATGTTTTCCCGATTTGTGAGGCCTCTCTCAGCCACCATACTTTGTGTATGGGAAATTTGGTCCCCGCGTATACAAATCCGACAAATGTTCATACCCCTACGTGCAAAAGTGGTTCAAAGCACAGCACGGCAGAATTCCAATCGATCCAGCAATTTTGGCTGCAATCGGATATCATTACAAATTGGACATCATTACAAATTGGACATCATTACAAATTGGACATCGTGCCAAAAACAAAAAAGAAAATTAAAAATGCCAACATGCAGGTCTGAGGTGACGCACGCGGAGACCAGAAAACTTAAAATAAAATAAAAACATTTTTCAATCATCAGCGAGATTGTGGTTATGAAAAGAACTAGAGGTCTTCTCTACGTTTCCAGTTTCAGTTATCTTCAGGAAACATGTGCTACACAATGTATTTTGGAGTGTGATTACAATCAGCCCGAGCCTTTTGAATTCCCTGACAAATTTCCCAGAATAACCCAATTGGTATATGCTCTGTGTACATTGTAGCCCTCTCGTGGTGAAATTGCACCTATTGTTCGAGTCGAGGGCACTTTGCAGCCCCATTATTCCACTGTTTGTGTACAATACATACATTTTGTACATGATATGTACAGTGTCAGCTAAAACTTTTCCCTGGTAACCATTTACACTGTAATGTCAATCAGAGTTAAACATGCACCATAACCAGTGATATGCTACATGCCAGCTGCTCAATAGGGCGCCCTCAACAGGTCATGCACGGAACGGATAAATGTTCTTCATAGCTCCTAGTGTCCCACACATCCTAGGCATGACATCACAAGATGTAGTTTTGAAAACATTTTAGGCCATAAATATCATCTGGGTGGAATGGCCGAGAATGAGTAACAACACGTTCAAGCGTCTCCCGGGAGATCGGCTGAAGACTACCTCTAAACTTACAGATCAGGAGGTACATGTATTTAACAAGGTGGCTAGACATTTTCCAGACACGAGTGAAAGTTACAGGGCAGTGTTACACGTTCGACTGCCGCAGCTGGACTAAAAATCATTAAAAAAAATTAATATAAATTGTAAAAAATAAAATGACAATAAAATACATGTAAAAGTGAAACAGGAAAAGAAATTTAGGTTTCATAATTGACGAGAAAAACATTTAAAAAAGTATTCATAAAAACTGTCCATACTGTGAAAGGTACAAAACATGTAGACCAACAACAAACAACTTCAAATAATCATAATTTGAGTTTTAATTTACATTTGACGATTAGATTAGTTTCACTCTGTGAAGAAAATAAGAGTCGGTTAGAGCTGCCCATTAAAAAAATAAAAAAATAAAAAAAATAAAAAAAATCAGACTCATGTACACTTATCTTTCTGCCAAATGCTAGTGCAAATGGACGTAACTGTGAAGTCCAAGCATTAAGAAAACTGAAACTTTACAAGCATCCTGATAAACATTGGTAGTTACAAATGAGTTATCTTTGTAGGAGTGGTCCAAGACCTGTGACTTACACCCCCCCTTTCAACATCTGCAACCAGTTTCAACCTCTCCTGTACAAGTCCCCCGTACACTCACACTGGGACTACCCAAGGTGACCTTCCACTGACCCATGGCCTTTGTCCCCTGTGTGAGGCGAGCTCACCTGATTCAAATCTTTCTCCAGTGCTAATAAAAACAACTTTTTGGGGGGGTGGTTGGTTCTTCAGCACCACAGACACAGCGTTCCCTCCCTTGTAAAGTGTATCAAAAGACTTGCGCCCACCTGCTGGCCTGATCCTGCCCTATAACCTTTTTAGCAAATAAAGTCATATTCAAAAAGCATTGCACCATGAAGTTGACCCAGTACTCCAGGGCCCCCCCCCCTTTAATTGGATAGACTGGCCTTGCTGCAGGGCAGGTGAAGATAGGGTGTTAATGCAAACAACTGGACCAGAAAATGACTCTGAATAATAGTAGACTACCCCTAAGTCCATGTGGCTTCTGTAACACTGCATGTAATGTGCATACCTGTGTATCTATGAAATCCTTGGGCAATAGCAGGGGTTATACAGTGTACATAAACGTGTACATGTAATTATGAAAAAAGGACAGCCATGGCGGAATCAAACAAAAAATGCATCCACACAGCTGTATGTAGTTTGGGACAATATCTTTGTTGAAAATATTCTGCAGTTTGTACATGTACATGTACATGTATTTTATATGCTCTCGACAAGATACTGTAGAAAGTGAAGAAAATAATATGGATCTCTTTACAAGGAAAGCATGTATTGTGACTTGTTTGTTTTGTCTTTATACGAAGCAATGTTAAAGAAAACGTACATCAGTAATTATCTGAAAGCTACACTGTAACTTGATGTACACTCTTCCTGAAAAATGATTCTGTCCGAAGTGCTCTCCTTTCAGTGAAAAACACAAACAAATTTGCACATTTTAGGCAAAATCTGTCAACGCCTACTTTCAGCTCCAAGTGTTTTCTGTAAATATTTTGAGTGGCTTTTCACTTTTCTCTTGACTTAGACTCAGAAAGAAGGTTAGCATAACCACTGAAGCAGTTTTGCCAACCTTACCAATGTTGTACCTTCCCTTTAATGTACATGTATTGATTCAAAGAGAGTAAGCATACTCATAAGCCGTGTTCGCACTGGAGTTTTTTTTGGGAAGGTTTTACCGAGACGATGGTAAAATGAAAAATGGTCAAATGTAACCTCTGTCCGCACTTGGACTTTCGACACGGGAAAATTTTACCGAGACCGTGGTAGAAGTAACCGAGCTGTCAGTATAATGACTCATGAGGGCGCTTTGCGTGACCTTTCTACGTTGACCCGATTGACCCAACAACGCACAGAAAACTTGCTACACATGCACATGCATTCAATGCGCCCAGCCCGCCCCCACCGCGCGGTGAAACAATGCAAAGCGCATGCATGGTGTCCCTGTGTAGCACGACCTTGCGCTCGGGCCGGATGTATGCTTTCCTGAGCCGCTTTTACCGACTCGCACTGTCCGCACTGGACTTATCGTCTCGGGAAAAGTTACCTGGTTAGTTTTCCTGGGCAGCAGTTGGCCAGTAGAAGTAACCGCTGGACTCAGGAAAAGTAACTGAGAGGAAAATGTCCCAGGCTGTCCGCACTGGACTTAAAATGGGAAAAGTACCCATCGTCTCGGTAAGTTTTACCAAAAAAAGTCCAGTGCGAACACGGCTATAGAAGCATTTTGGCCAACATTACCAATGTTGAACCTTCCATTCAATGTATATCTTGATTCAAAGAGAGTAAACATACTCATAGAAGCAGTTTGGCCAACATTACCAATGTTGTACCTTCCCTTCAATGTATATCTTGATTCAAAGAGAGTAAGCATACTCATAGAAGCAGTTTTGCCAACATTACCAATGTTGTACCTTCCCTTCAATGTATATCTTGGTTCAAAGAGAGTAAGCATACTCATAGAAGCAGTTTTGCCAACATTACCGATGTTGTACCTTCCCTTGAATGTATATATCTTGATTCAAAGAGAGTAAGCATACTCATAGAAGCTGTTTGGCCAACATTACCAATGTTGTACCTTCCCTTCAATGTATATCTTGATTCAAAGAGAGTAAGCATACTCATAGAAGCTGTTTGGCCAACATTACCAATGTTGTACCTCCCCTTCAATGTATATCTTGATTCAAAGAGAGTAAGCATACTCATAGAAGCAGTTTGTTTGGCCAACATTACCAACGTTGAACCTTCCCTTTAACGCATATTAGAGAAACAAATAGGCACCACCACCAGAACAAAGACACACTGACACAAAGGAAAAAACAATGATAATGTGACAATTTGCATGCTGTGCTTCACTTCCTTGTTTGTCCTTAAATTCTTTCACTTTGTACAGAGCTTCGCCTAAGTTGATTTCAGTAATCATGTGGCAAATACAAATAAACTGCATGCATGTAATATGCAATTTACATATGCACTTCAAAAATCAGAAACAGTTGTCTCAATCCTTAGTAGTCACGCAGACCCTCAGTAATTTGAGAAATTAATTTGGGATAATATAAAACTCAATTTCTTATAATACACAATATGAAAGACTGCAAGATAGATTCTTGCAATCTTGAAACAAGCCTCTGTCTAAAGCTTGCAAGGGTGTAATCAACACTGAAC
The DNA here is from genome assembly GCA_029582265.1 of Zoroaster sp. YZ-2022. NCBI lineage: Eukaryota > Metazoa > Echinodermata > Asteroidea > Forcipulatida > Zoroasteridae > Zoroaster > Zoroaster sp. YZ-2022. The sequence continues at coordinate 13,374,248 of CM055824.1, forward strand.
AAAACAAAAAAAAACTTCATAAAAGCGATGTTTTGTGAGCTAAAATGCATACCCGAGTCTCCAGCTTTGAGATCAGACCAAGGGGATGTCAAGGTTGGTTCTAGTGATGGGGGGAATAGGCCAAACCTATTGTCCTAAGCCCCCCACCCCCCCGCCCATCCGAAAACTCTGCCACACCAGTTTTGTAAAAGCAAAACGCATCATGACTTACAACATGGAGTCATAGAAAGGCTTAATCACGTTGGTAAATTTGTGCCGTTTGATTGATAGGTTGGATGGGTTTAATAATGTAAAAAGTAAAAAAAAAAATTTTTTTTTAAACAAAATATAAAATAATTTAAATCGAAATTAAACAATTATGATATTAATGAAAAATGTAAGAATCTGGAAAACTTACACACATGTACATGTACATCTATATGGGCTTGTTATCTTAATTCCAATCCCAACCCTTGCCCTAACCCCCCACTCAACCCATCAGAGTGACCGTCCGTCATCCCAGACACATTCCCATCAGAATCCATTATCTGACATTCCCAGTCATTTTGATCAGAGCGTACCGCCCGCCGCGGCTGCCACGACCGCCCACCGACCTACATGGATCACATTTGTTATGAATGACCCAGTTTGATTCGGGCATCGAGCCAAACAGGGAAAACCCCCACTTGGATGGGAATAGCTGACTGACGGACGTCAAGGGTTGCGTCACTCCCGACGGCTCGCTCCCTCCGTAGTGGCACAATCAGTCGAACGATGAACACCGATTCCATGATACACATATAAACGTGACCTTCCCCCTATTTAAAGTTAGTATAACAGGCCAAGCAGATCTCCCGATTTAAAAAAAATATTTTTCTTAATTACAATTGAAACAAAGCAGCATATAGGTTACTATTATTTAAAACAATGATGCTTGTACTCAACAATGTAGAGTGACCATCAACGATCGTTCGAAGAAGCCAATGGCAAAACATGCAATCATAACAATGTTCAGCTGTATAACTGAATATGCCACCATCAACAATGACTCGTGAGGAACATTCCATTTGTGAATGACCCACATGTTGGCAAAGAGCCACCGCACCGCATTGAGGGGGGGGGGGGGGAAGCCCCTAATATTCTCTTGAATGAGATTCGGGTGACGATGAATAGGTCACAGATTCACGATACTGCCCATGTGCTCGGTGTGTCAAGGGAGTATGTTACTGGAAAATCTATGCCATGTGCGGGGGAATCCCTCCATTGAGTGGTCTTAACATCAAACACTTGGCTCGTTCATACATGTGCGTATATGTCGTGTGATGGCCATTACATTGAGAAACGATTACCGCACCAAAAGAAAAATAATGTGTAATATCCGATAACAGTTTTCATGAATGAAATAATTTGGCCCGCAGCCATTTGGGCGTGGCAAGCGACCAAGTTCCAAACAGTACATTGTAAGTTGAAGTCAAAGTCCCAATGGATTTAAACAAATTGGACACAAAACCCCTATTTTCACCTAAAACTGAGATGTATACATTTTTTAATTTTAATTTTTTTTTTTTTAGAAAAGTCAAATGATTTCCAAATAAAAAACAAATCAATATTTATTTACATGACTCACCATGCTAGTCCCAAGTGGATTTTAAAACGTTTCAAAGAAAACACACAAAAACAATCGGCATACTTTTCTCATGACTTAAGACGCCGCATTGAGCTGAAACTTTTACAGATTGGTTGTTTCCAGTGATGAGTATCAAGGGAGTTAGGGTTAAAATATCCATGAAGTGTGAATTTTTTGCAAAGTCTTTAAAAAACATGAGTGCTTTGTGGACCAATTTGGTGGAAACTTTCAAAATTTGGGCAGACACTCGAGTCAAGATTCAAGACACAGGAGACAAGGGGGGCAGACGAGGAGGTATGTCTGGGTTCCCCTAAAAACCACAACGCCAGTTCTTCACCTCAAGTATTATGTAATGTCTAGGAATGCAAAGGATGACCCCAAATGAACCCCCATGGAGGATAAGGGAGAGCCATCTTCTCTGCATGGGTGCAGAGAACAATGGCTGATGTACCTTGGATACAGATGTGTGTTAATGACAAGGATGTCAATGCACAAATTTGTGCGTGACATGTCGTGTTGATGGCCATACATTGAGAAACGATTACTGCACCAAAAGAAAAATATTATGTTATGTCTAGGAATGCAAAGGATGACCCCAAATGAACCCCCATGGAGGATAAGGGAGAGCCATCTTCTCTGCATGGGTGCAGAGAAGAATGGCTGATGTACCTTGGATACAGATGTGTGTTAATGACAAGGATGTCAAGTAAGACTAATTGCGGTGACACCATGTGGAATCTCAATTGAGTAGTAATTAGTTCTGAAAAGAACTGGGGGTACAACTCGACGTTTCGATCAGTATGCTCTGATCGTCCTCAGGAGAATGCCGGACTCTGGAAAATGCTGCTGCTTAAGTAGACTGCTGGAGGATCATCCCATGATGTCAATGCACAAATTTGTGCCTGACATGTCGTGTTGATGGCCATACATTGAGAAACGATTACTGCACCAAAAGAAAAATATTATGTTATGTCTAGGAATGCAAAGGATGACCCCAAATGAACCCCCATGGAGGATAAGGGAGAGCCATCTTCTCTGCATGGGTGCAGAGAACAATGGCTGATGTACCTTGGATACAGATGTGTGTTAATGACAAGGATGTCAATGCACAAATTTGTGCCTGACATGTCGTGTTGATGGCCATACATTGAGAAACGATTACTGCACCAAAAGAAAAATATTATGTTATGTCTAGGAATGCAAAGGATGAACCCCCATGGAGGATAAGGGAGAGCTATCTTCTCTGCATGGGTGCAGAGAACAATGGCTGATGTACCTTGGATACAGATGTGTGTTAATGACAAGGATGTCAATGCACAAATTTGTGCGTGACATGTCGTGTTGATGGCCATACATTGAGAAACAATTACTGCACCAAAAGAAAAATATTACGTAATGTCTAGGAATGCAAAGGATGACCCCAAATGAACCCCCATGGAGGATAAGGGAGAGCCATCTTCTCTGCATGGGTGCAGAGAACAATGGCTGATGTACCTTGGATACAGATGTGTGTTAATGACAAGGATGTCAATGCACAAATTTGTAGTCAAAATGTGGATCTGTGTAAAATGACACTATCTAAGAAGTGAATGGTTTCAAACAAACAAATATCTAAATATACATACTGTGTATGTATACACTGACTGATCCCACCCAAGCAAGGAATGTGTTTTCCAGGAATGTTGTAATGGTTTTGATACATGTAAATCTTTTAATGCTAAATGAATGGAACCGTTGTTTTTATGCAGGGAATATGTTTAGGCAAAAAAAGAAAAAAAAAAAAGGTCTCCGGTTTCTGGGCATAGGTCGGCTTTAAAATAGTTGCGGTGATGCGCTTCTTAATTTTGTTGGTTTGGTCATTTTGTTTTGGTTAAATACATATTAACATGTATACGAGGTTATTGGAACCCAGACCAACTTTCCCAAACACAAAGTATGGTGGGTAAGAGAGGCCGCACAAATTGGGCAAATGTTCATACCCTCATGTGAAAAAAGTTGTTTAAAACACAAAGCTGCAGAATTCCAATCCAGCAATTTTGGCTGCAATTGGACATCGTTTCACAGAAAAAAAGAAAAGAAAAAAAAAGGAAAACTAAAAATGCCGACGCGCAGGTCTGAGCCGACGCGTGCGGAGACTAGATACCGGAGACTTTTTTGGGGGCCTTATAAGGCCAGACAAAATGTCCATTCATAAAGATCTCTAAATTTGTACTGTACATGTTACTGGTACCATGGAGGAAGGCATGCTGGTACCACGGAGGCGGGAAATCAATTTCATACAATGCGATGGTACATTGTACATGTACAACTCTTATGCAAGTACTGTACCCCTATATAGTGAACAAGCTAAGTTACCCTATCATGATCGGGTTATCGATAACATGTAAACATTGGGAGGTTGTGATTGTAAGGTTAAATAAAACATGTACATGTAGGGTTGATATGAGGTTTGTGGGAATGATGTGAGCACTGCTGGGTAAACTATTTTTTTTAAAGGTGGCATTCTCTGTGTACAAACATCATAGGGAGTTTTGGATTTGACTCTTTTAAGCATAGTGAATACATGGATATGGATACTGGCATATTTGACTCTTTTGAGCATAGTGAATACATGGATATGGATACTGGCATATTTGACTCTTTTGAGCATAGTGAATACATGGATATGGATACTGGCATATTTGACTCTTTTGAGCATAGTGAATACATGGATATGGATACTGGCATATTTGACTCTTTTGAGCATAGTGAATACATGGATATGGATACTGGCATATTTGACTCTTTTGAGCATAGTGAATACATGGATATGGGTACTGTCATATTTTGAGCATAGTGAATACATGGATATGGGTACTGGCATATTTGACTCTTTTGAGCATAGTGAATACATGGATATGGATACTGGCATATTTGACTCTTTTGAGCATAGTGAATACATGGATATGGATACTGGCATATTTGACTCTTTTGAGCATAGTGAATACATGGATATGGGTACTGTCATATTTTGAGCATAGTGAATACATGGATATGGGTACTGGCATATTTGACTCTTTTGAGCATAGTGAATACATGGATATGGATACTGGCATATTTGACTCTTTTGAGCATAGTGAATACATGGATATGGATACTGGCATATTTGACTCTTTTGAGCATAGTGAATACATGGATATGGGTACTGTCATATTTTGAGCATAGTGAATACATGGATATGGGTACTGGCATATTTGACTCTTTTGAGCATAGTGAATACATGGATATGGATACTGGCATATTTGACTCTTTTGAGCATAGTGAATACATGGATATGGGTACTGGCATATTTGACTCTTTTGAGCATAGTGAATACATGGATATGGATACTGGCATATTTGACTCTTTTGAGCATAGTGAATACATGGATATGGGTACTGGCATATTTGACTCTTTTGAGCATAGTGAATACATGGATATGGATACTGGCATATTTGACTCTTTTGAGCATAGTGAATACATGGATATGGGTACTGGCATATTTGACTCTTTTGAGCATAGTGAATACATGGATATGGATACTGGCATATTTGACTCTTTTGAGCATAGTGAATACATGGATATGGGTACTGGCATATTTGACTCTTTTGCGCATAGTGAATACATGGATATACTGGTATATGTTTTTTAGTATGCAATTCTGAAAGTTGCCGCAATAAATATTCACTTAAGAGAATATGTACATGTACAACCAACCTGTGAATGTTTCAGCTCAATGCGGAGTCTAAGTTGTGAGAACAATGTGAACAAGCATTCACAGTTTTTTTTTACAGAAAACATTAAGAGCTTTTTCCATCGGCAACTTTTTATAAATTTTCCCGAAGTATAATAACCGTGAATTCTGCATACTAGGGGCAATTCCATGGTTAACTCACGTTACATTGTTGAGGTATTGGACCCACTCTTAATGCCATCATTTCCTTACTTATATATTTCACCCATCAGTTTTTTTTCACAGAGGTTGCATTATACTCAGACCGTACTCAGCACAAAATAATAATTTAATAAATGTGTAAGTACGGTGTGTTGTACAACAGAAGAATGCTGGTTACTCACGTTACATTTTTCAAATACATTATATATGCATAAAATGTTTTTTTTTCTCTTATACAAGCGTACATATAGCACATTTCTGAAATTATTATTTTGCACTAAGTAAGGTCTGGGTATAATGCAACTACATGTACATGTACTGTGCAAAAACTGATGAGTGAATAGGGCATTAAAGGGGGCAGTATCGTCACAAACAGAGCAGACAGGGCATGGAATCGGTGTCCTAATTTAAGATGAACACAATGACTCAAAATTACTGGCTCATTTATACAGCAGCAACAGTAATATGACCTTATCATGTGGGGTGTTATTTTCAGTCATTGAGTTAATCTAAAACTAGCACTTTGATTCCATGCCCTGTTGATCGTGACAATATTGTCCCTTTAAGAGTAGACCCAAAACCTCAAAAATGTCATGTGACGCGTTACCATGGAATTGCCCTTATATATCCTCCTGTTTTAACCTTTAGGGACATTATGGAAACCTGTCTTAACCATAGACCCCTACAGGCATTTCGCAGACACCCTGCGGAATGCAAAAGAAAGGCTTCCTCCACGATGCAACACAATGCAACAACAGAAAAGTGTGCAGGGATGCTCAATGCAACAAGACACAGCGCAGCTCGAACAATGGTTCTTTTGTTCTCTGCTGAGGGCAACTGAGATGCAAAAATGTTTCACATTTGTTGCATCTTGTTGCATTGAGCCATGGTTACAGCTGGTTAAAGTTACATGTAAAAGTGTACACTCTGTGTGGACATTCTACACTGGACTATACAACTGAGTGTCTAGCACACGTGTATAGAGCATGCAACAATTCCTAAATTGTCCTAGCAAATGTTGTGTCATTATCGGACTCCATCTTCTTTTGCCAATCCCATTCACAGCCTCAATGCAGCTTACAGAGTGTGGATTAAATGAATATTTGCATCGCATTACTGTGGCAATCAATGAATACCGCATTCTCACTGCACAGTACTGTACATCAGTATTTGCCTATGGGTTCTACATGTATGAGTGCGGATGGGTTCTACAAGCTCATTATTCATTCAGACTTTTCTTGCTCTGATTTAAAGGGACAGTACCGTCACAATCAGAGCAGACTTCCAACAGGGCATGGAATCGGTGTCCCAGTTTAAGATGAACACAGTGACTGAAAATTACCGGCTCATTTATGCAGCAGCAACGGTAATATATCATGTGGGGGTATTATTTTCAGTCACCGAGTTAATCTAAACTTAGAACTCTAATTCCATGCCCTGTTGATCATGATGATACTGTCCCTTTAACCCTCCTACTGTTTGACCATTTAAAACCATTCAAAATTTCCACTTTCAAAAATGCCCATTGGTTTTGTACACACATGGTGATACCATTTGAACAGTGTTGGTAGCAAGCTTTACTACCATTCAAATCCATTCAAATGCAGAGGGTACATTGATTCACCACTTAGAAGTAACCAAACAAGGTTTTGTATTAGCTGTACTACCATTTGGAAAGATCCAAACAAGGTTTTGTATTAGCTGTACTACCATTTGGAAAGATCCAAACAAGGTTTTGTATTAGCTGACCTACCATTCAAAACCATTTGGGGGAATCAATACTGTACAGTTATTTCACCATTCAAAACCACAAAAGCGAATGGTTTCAAATGGTGCATCAACTTGTATGAAAAAGGTACCAAAAGTAGGAGGGTTAAAACATTGTGCACGGTAATTGTTCATCATTAAAGATTTGATTTGATTATTATGTAATAACATCTACAGAGCAGGTACATAATACAGTATGTTACACAACATGGGAATTTGCATGCATTATAGATGTTTGCATGTTAATTTCTCTTCTAGTTTAAATACAATCTGGGTGCACTTTAGCGCTTGTCACAAAATATGGCGGTCACTGACAAGGACATAATGCAGAAGAATATTGGTACATGTAATAATAATAATAATAATAATAATAATGTGGACTTATATGGCGCACGTATCCACCAAACTAGTGCTCAAGGCGCATTACATTATTACCCCTGCTCATCAGGCGAATAAATCATTCCTGAAACCATCTCAGCTCCCTGGGGAGTATACAGCTCAATTGCTGCCATTACAGCGCAGAATCAAACACAACAACCAACTCTGCCCTCACAGGTACCCATTTACCCCTGGGTGGAGAGAAGCAATTATGGGAAAGTGTCTTGCTCAAGGACACAAGCACCCCCGGCCGTGGCTGGGATTCGAACCCACATTCTGACGACTCAGCCATCAGAACACAAATCCGATGCACTAAACCGCTCGACCATGGCACTCCATGTACATGTGTACCTACGGTACGTATATCACCCATGCACTCAGAATCCCTGTCTGAATCCGTGCAAAAAGCTTTTTTCTAATGCTCTGTTCAAATTGGTTTGACGTGTGCTCTCGAGACGAGCGCTATTTAATATGGCTGCATCAGATATAAAATATGTAAACCAGGCTATACAATCTACAGAGTAGGTTTATGGTCGCACCATCTAAATTCTGTAAAGAATTAAAAAGGGTGTCCATTCAGCAATCAAGGCATCCAAAACACACCCAGATGCATCGCTTGGCTTTACTAAACATGATGCATTTACTCTTACTGTAGAGCACATGTACTCAACCATTCTGAAATGCAGACGGTTCACACTCCTTGCCCACTTTCAATGTCTACTTTCAGACAGATCATGTTTCCTAGAAAAGTGTCGCTTACCAAATTGGACATGTGCACACAACATTCGCTGTACGTTTGGCCAACTGCGTCAGATTGCTTACAAAAACAAAACAAATACAAAAAAATAAAATTCCCTTGCTTACAACGACTTATCAATCGAGAAACAGTGTGAACTTGATGGTCTGGGTATGACTTAGGGATGAACTGCTAGGTAACGAAGTGAGTAACTTATTACAGGATCTCAACAGATACCTCCCAATGACGTCAAACCATGCTGAGAGGACTTGGGGGGATATGACCTATAGACGGGAGTGTAAATATAGAGACAGATTCAAACTGTGATTCACAGGTCGATGTTAAATTCTCGGAGAGGAGTCTCTCGGCCTTGACACGCTCGAGGTACATGTAGTGTGTACTTGTCACTGATGGCAATTTGAAAATATCATCTTGGTTTTTAGCCTCTTGTTAAAAAGGCCAACAGAATGCATGACAACAAATTGAGCAACAAGCAAACAAACAAAAATGAAAACAAACAAACTAGAAAAAAAACCAAAAAATGGTCTCTTTTTAAATGGGCAGTGTCGTCACGACCAGAGCAAACTTTCAACAGGGCATGGAATCAATGTCCTAGTTCACGATGAACACGGTCACTGAAAAATGCTGGCTCATTTCTGCAGCATGTACACACTTATCATGTGGGGTATTATTTTCAGTCGCTGAGTTAATCTAAAACAAGCACTCCGATTCCATGCCCCGTTGATCGTGACGATATTGTCCCTTTAAAGACCACTGGTTATGACCGCTTTGCATTTCCGAATACGTAACCCTCTTCCCGAGGCCTGTTCCCCTTGGGTGCCCCCCACTCAGAATTCAGATCCCTAAGAAAAAAATACAAGAAACTGTAAAAAGTGGCCCCCGAAAATCCTTGCATCCTCCTTAAGTACTCCCTACCGGACAAACCCAAAGATGCCACCATCACCATTTAAGATTTAATGCTTCTGTGACAAAAACAATATCTTCAAGTCTTCAATATATCTAAGCCACCGTAAACCCTAAGCTGCCATGATCCTAATATTAGAACAGATATATTTCTGTTTTGGCACGGTATCGTTCTTCCGGGAAAAAAAAGAGGTACATTATTTATAACTCGGAGTTGTTCTATTCTTAGATCACGTATTAACGGGCTACAGAGTCATCCTCTGACTGGGGACCTCAACAAAAAAAGTTGTCGGTTTCTGGTCCGAGCTCAGTTTCAAAGCTAGTGAGGCCACATATTTTTTTTAATTTTAGCCAGATGTACATGTGTATGTAACTCATTGTGATCATAACCATTTTGAGAAAACACCAGATCTTATGCACAACACTTACGTACATGTATATATGGGCATTTTTGTGAAAAATAAAACAATTTAAAAAATAATAACAAACATTTAATGAACAATATGATTTGAGTTATTTATTTAGTGTATTTATTTTATTAATTTAATTTAATTTAATTTTTTATTCATTATTATTATTATGATTTTTATTTTTATTTATTTTTTTTGGGGGGGAGGAATAAATCACACTACAAATGTAGCCAGAATGTAAACATAAAATGCACACTTGAGCGTTACCATCCATAAAAAAAACACACCGCCCAACCAATATCATGAGAGAATACGGCCCACATGGTGATAGAAACTCCCCTCACCTCAACCCCGAGGTGTGATTTACAAGCCTCATGGTGACAAATTTGTGGACAATGACTTCAGAGTGCAGTTACAATTTGTATGTCAACCACTAAACTAAACTAAACTGATAAGTGGTCACTTTTGTGTGCAGGTGAGTGCAATGTTCTTCCCACGAGGGGACAGCTTTTGTTGCATGTGTGTGGTATCTAAACATACATGTAATCGTTTTTGATTTGATCGGACACTTTTTTTTATATTGTGCTGATAAAACTTTATAGGAAATTCTCTGTTCGGGCTTTTTATATTAATGGAAGGTACATCATTGGTAATGTTGGCAAAACTGCTTCTATGAGTATGCTTACTCTCTTTGAATAAAGATATACATTAAAGGGAAGGTACAACATTGGTAACGTTGGCAAAACAGCTTCTATAAGTATGCTTACTCTCTTTGAATCAAGGTTTAAATTACACAACCAACTTGGTTTAAGGTTTAAAGTGCCAGTATCCTCACGATCAACAGGGCATGGAATCGCAGTGCTTGTCTTACATTAACTCTGTGACTGAAAATAATTCCCCACATGATTAGGTCATTATTACCGACGCTGCTGCATAAATGAGCCAGTAGTTTTCAGTCACTGTGTTCATCTTAAACTAGGGCATCAATTCCATGCCCTGTTAAAGTCTGCTCTGATCGTGGTGATACTGCCCCTTTAAGCTTACTACGATTTGTCAGTCACAAGAAAAATGAGAAATATATTATTTGGGAGTTTTTGGTTTTCAATCGAATGTGGAATTTATGAACGACTGCTCTTTCCGAAATTCAATTCACTTTTCTTCGTAACCTCAGACAAAATTAGTTCTCAAGAAGATTAATATCAATGTCAGCTTAACCAGTTCGCACCGGGAATAAAAAAGTTTTTCCGAACCCCGTGGCGGGTTTATTTTTACTGCACAAACACGACCAATGGTGCTCACCAGAGCGTGAGCGTGACCGGGTCTTCCACCGTATGCTTATGGCTCGTTGCCACGTCGACCGGGAATCTATACAAATATTCCCGAGAATCCTGTGGCGTGTTTAGATGCTCTCCGATCCGCTGTCCAAAAAAAAAGTGCGTGTATACACGGCCTCCGACGCGAACTGGTTAAGTTTTACATTAAAATTCAATTTCTAGTCACTGTGCTCATCACTAGGGACACCGATTCCATGTCCTGTTGAAAAGCTGCTCTGATTGTGGCGATGCTGTCCCTTTAAAGTTGACAACCAAAATGTTTTCATGGATCATACATGCACGTCGGCAAAAAGTGTCAATGTACATAAAGAGTAACCTTTGATCCCTTTTATGATATGAACAAATTGACCGACGAGATGATGTACTCTCAAAGCATCTTAACATAATAATGAAATAAACTGTGACAGTCGGCTCTTTCAACATTAAGCTATTTGAAGTGAGCTTCCGTCACAATTGCAAATTATGCAATTTTTAATTATTGGCAAATCTGACGTGCGGCTCTCCTTGGCAATCGGAACCTCGGGTACCTACCTTCGAAGGTGGGGCCGTCAGCTGAGGAAAAGGCTGGTGGCCTCCCTTGGGCCTGCTCAAATTCGCCGAGCTGTCCATGCCCAACTCTGGAGCCTGCCGACCAAGAAAAACCAAAAACCCAGATATTAATCCGTAAACTTCAAGTCTCGGGGAAACAACAACAAAAAAGCAGAAGTTCTATTCTTGATGCCTTCTCTGGAAAGAAAAATAATCCATCGGAAAAGTGACTCGGTGAGGTACGGTCGTTGATGCGGTTGTTATGGTACAGCTGATTATGTAATATGCACGTGGGTTCCGACGATAGGTCCCATGGATACACCGGTCCCCGTAGTATTTCCTGGATGAAAGCCAAAAGGCAGCAAATGAATGAATGGAAAATGCTTGGCTAGGGTAAAAAATGTGTACGCTAACACGTGTACACAGAAACAGTCGGGATGCCGAATTATCAAATCAGTCCGTGTTTCTTTTTTGTAACAACTGTCAGTGGCTATTCTTGTAGTTCGGCAAAAGCCGGCAAAGGGGTGCAACTCATTAAACTGTCCTGTCTTGTAAAATCAGCGAAGAGCCGGCAGATCCACGTGTGTGAAAAAACAAAACAAAAAAAAACACTGAACAATTAGCAGGAAACCGGGCGGGTCTTAAAATCCAGGAGATATTTGTCGTGTACTCTGCCCGCATGTTGAAGTCTGGCCAGGATAAAGGATCCAAATTTAGACGGTGAGGAACATGACTCGCTCACGCTGGAACAGGGGAGCACATTGGGTCCCACACCATAGAACATGACCTGGTGTTGTGTGCTACTATCACCCATACAGGCCCTTGTTTGGGGACTCCATCTGCTCTGAAACCCGAAACAAAGCCACTGGTACAGCACGTACACCACACACAGTACACACACACTCGCTGTAGAAATTCCCTATCAGTCACCACAAAATTAAAGCTCTCTGCCTTGCTTTGGCATTACATGCTCAGCAAGCAATAGGTCGCATAATCAGTAAGGTCCAAGGACTGAGCAGAGAAGCATACACAATACGGTGCACTCTGATTGGTCAGTCTTTGTTCCCTGCCATTCAGCCCTGGCCTCCTATGCCTGTCAAGCAGCAGACAGACCCTTCCATTTGAGGTCATGGGGGGGTTGAGGAAATCACGGAGGGACTTATCAACCCATGTGCTCCAAGTTGCACTTTCATTGTGGGAAATGTATATTTTTTCCCTGTAAATTCAACCGATGAAGAGGTCTGGATAACTACCTAAAAAATACATACACAATGCACAGGATGTGGTTAAGAACACACAGAGGAGATGGGAAATGTACATGTACTGTACATGTACATGTAGAAACTAATGGTACCGTTATAGAGGGTGGAAACGGGTGATTATTAAGCCTTGTTAAGGTGTGTCAATGGTGAGGTAAACCCACTGAATGGGGGGGGGGGGCAGAACCCGGCAAACAGGAACCCCAACAAACCAGGAACTGAGGGAAATTAAAGAATAGACAATGAAGCTGCCACAGAGCTGTTACAACTGTGGTTTATTTACTCATGCAGCGTAGTTTAGTCAACAGCACCAAGCCAAGCCCCAAATTTAAAAGATAACAAAAAGTTGTCAACAACAAAATTTTGTCAGACATCATGCTTCACTAAGCAACTCTAAACCTTCTGAAGGATGAGGTGATGTAATTTGTATGGTCTTTGTTCAAAAGAATAAAGACACACTAGCGTGTATCCCAGCCAGCAAAGGCAGTTAGCACTAAGTGACACATGGTGTCACCGCAAACAGTCTTTACTTGTAATCCTTTTCACCGTGCAAAGCAACAAATATGTATGGTACTGTACATCATTTTCTCAATTCAATGCTGTTTATACATGTTCCCTGCAAGTTATGGGTGGGAAGGGGGGTGGGAAGGGGGGTGGGGGGGAGGTACAACATTGGTAATTATCAGATTATTAAAAATACCCAAATTGTTATCTAAAAACTGACTTGGTGTCAAGTTGGCAATCATCCTGAGAAATTATTTCGTCTGAAGTGATTTCAGACGGAAGATGGTTTTTCCGTCTTCAGAAGACAGAAATTCATTTTTGGAAATTAATTTTCACTGAAACAATAGCATCTGAGATGGAAATATTTCACGGGATTTTTTTAATACCATCATCAACCTCCAGTACTTTTCAGAACTAATTACTACTCAATAGAGAATTTCACATGGTGTCACAGCAATTAGTCTTACTTATCATCAACTTTACACCAAGTACGTTTGGTGTAAAACGGTGATCGCTTATGAATTGGGTTTTTTTCAAGATCGCCAAAATAGAGGTTTTAATAAAGGACATGAACTGCTCCTAAAAAAAAAAGTGATGACAATTACAGTTTGTTGAGATTGTTTTGCTCGAAATGCATGAGAACCGACAGAGCTGAACGTTTCACAGATTACCCAGGGTCAGTTTCTACAAGGTATTTATTCTGTGCTGGAGAAGTCAACAACATTTGACCAACATACACCTAGCATCAATCCAGGGTGGCCAACATCAATCCAGGGTGGCCAACATCAATCCAGGGTGGCCAACATCAATCCAGGGTGGCCAACATCAATCCAGGGTGGCCAACATCAATCCAGGGTGGCCAACATCAATCCAGGGTGGCCAGCATCAATCCAGGGTGGCCAACATCAATCCAGGGTGGCCAGCATCAATCCAGGGTGGCCAACATCCCTGGAGTATCCGGGAATTATAAAAGGTGTTTTTACAATTTTCTTGAGTGCACAGACCGTCTGAGAAAAAAGCATTTATTTGTAACTGACATAAACATCCCATTAGGTTGTGCTTTTTAAAGCAACATTTATAATAAATTTTTTTTTAAAGGATGTACACTACAGACTCTCCACATCCCCAAACTCGTTAGAGGTTTGGACACAATACAGGCTATCAGAGCATACTGATCGAAACGTCGAGTTGTAACCTCCAGTTCTTTTCAGAACTAATTACTACTCAATTGAGATTTTTCACATGGTGTCACCGCAATTAGTCTTACTTATCCTCTTCACCATACAAAGCTACAAGTTTTACCTACAATACAGGCTACTTCTCTTCTTTCAAGAAAATTCTGAGGCAAAGGGGAGATTTGTAAAAAAAAAAAAATTCCTGAAATCAGGAAAAAATCCTGAGAAATCACAAGCCTGCCTATACTTTTCTTTTAAGAATATTTTTGTCCAAACTCAATTTTCTCCAAGTTCTCTTTTCTTAAAAATTGAACTAAGGTTGGTTGGTTCGGGGTTGGTTTAGGAAAGGAGTGGTAGGCAAATTACCAATGCCACCAAAGTTGATCAATGGTACATGTACACACATTTAGTTATAAATCTACAAATAGTTGACAAATTTTGGTTACACATGTGGCAGACCACAAAACCAATCCTTTATCACTAAGCTTTGAGAACCACACGATTGCAGCTGCAGTACCAGTCAACCAGAACAGTTTTCTATTAAACAAACAGGAGGGCTTGAGGGGGCATTTTGAGGAGGAACATGTACCTGTGCAAACCACCACCCCCCCCCCCCCCAAAAAAACCAAAAAACAAAAAAACAATTTACTTTTCCCCCCACTTCTGGCATTACATTACAAGTACCACTGGTTCTTATCACTCAATGATGCAAACATATCTTGGAAGTCTATGGCATTGAGAAGTATGGGACTTGAATGAAAACAATAACAAAATATTCAATAAATTGAGTATAAAATATATATCAATGAAACAGGAACCATTTGTTTAGTTTAAAAAATTGTATGCGTATCTATAAATTTCCAATAATTTTTTTTAACTTTTAATATACAGGGGAAAGGCATGACACAAAAATTCAAACTTGTTGGTGTGCATGTGACATTTTAAAAAAGTATAGAATATTTGGCAAAATTTGGAAATGGTAGACAGTTCATGGCAATATCAAATTTGGACTTGGAGGGGATGAAAATAAAGAGAGAGAGAGAGAGAGAGAGAGTCCCCGAAAGTAGATGTCACTTGAGGTTATCCCTGATAATTTTTGATTCAATATGCATACAGTGGCCACTATTATCCCATCATGGGGATGGGCTAATTACCATAACAATAGGGGTATAGTGCTGGGAACAGCTCACCCATTTAACCAGTGGGTTAATGAAGTGTGACCACTTTTATGAGTGGACTATGGGCACTGGCTTATAGTAAACAGGGACCTGCTTTTTTTTTTTTTTTTGGGGGGGGGGGAAGGTCAATCAATTAGAGGTTAATTTAATTACCATAATCCTCATAGATCACCACTCTGGTAAACATGAAAAGACTGATCCTGAACAAGTAAATTAGCATCCACTAATGTCTGGTACACCACAGACCATGGAGGAAGATCTCCAAGCACAGACCATCTATGCTGTAAAAGATTAGTGACAGTAGGACATACATGTAAGCCAATTCCCTTTTGTTTTCTGTTGAATCTATAGTTTGAATACAATTTACAAATGGGTCTTTTCTGTTCTCAAGCTGATTTTCACCTTGAAAATCCATTCATATTTCGCGGGCTTAAAACCAGAACTGGGTCCACTTTTGCCTAAAATGGGGAGTTTCTGAGTTTTTCAGAAAGATTCAAACTTTTAAACTCATTTTTAAATTTTTTTTTTTTCAAAATGCCGATTTTGGACATAACCAGTTTTAAGCCCTCGATTTGTAATTTGCTATTTTTTGTTGAGGCACACTTTGTTTTCTCTTTATATGTGATGTCGATGTGACACAAAGTCAGACAGTTATATTTTGAATCATCAATCCTGTACCCATTTTGCAGTTTCAGTTGAGTTACTAAATTCCTATCCACATGTGGCACTGATGTGACAACTAAACGGTTTCACGTTACCATTTGAAAAATTTGTAACAGCTGTTACCTACTTTGTGTGCATGTCTGTATTATTGTCCATTTTGCTTTTGAAAAAGAACCTGAACGGTTTGAAACGTAAGGCCAATAACTGCGATTGTGCATTTATACTATGTACAGGTCCTTTAAGTTGTAAGTAGTTTGCAACAGCTAATTGTTATTTATTTGAAAATGTTTTTTTTTTTTTAAATCACCAATCCCATATCTAACTCTATTCGTAGACTCAAGCAGGTGAACACCCTCACTATCTTCGTCTCCCCAAAATCAAGAGTAAGTTCCATTTGGATAGCTTCTTCCCTAGATCTAGAGCAGCATTACAATGGAACGACCTTCCTGCTGATTGTTTTCCACCTACTTACGATCTAATTAAGTTTAAGAAAAATATCAACAAATATGTAATCTTGCTTAAATGGTGGATGTTATCGCAAATGTAACCCCTTACACTCTAGTGGCTTTTTGGCCTTATTTGGGGTGACTGACAGTAAATTTAAAAAAAATTAAAAAAAATAAATCAAAAAGTGAATGGCAATCAATGAAGAGGCTGTCAGAGACCTGTTCAACTATGCACTATACACTTCCCTTGTAATACATAACAGAAATTATAAATAACTTGGTTGCGGTTACAAATTTTCCCTTTTCACTTCTTGTTATAATTCATGGTACAAAAAAAATGGTTTGTAGCCTGGTTAAAAATACATTCTACCCACGAGCGATTGCGGCCGGCCGGCTGGCATGGACATAATTTAGTCAGATAAGCAAAGTTCTGTGGCTCATGAAAAAAAATAAATGTAAACAAACCAGAACACAAATCCCATTTACAAATGTTTCCCCCCCTACGCTACACAAATGGTACAGTCCAGTCCCGACAAAAAAAAAAAAAAAAAAAGTCAGTATATTTAGAATGCAAAAGTGTGACTGCTTTTCATATGGTAATGAGATTTTTTTTCTCTCTCTCTCTTGGGTTCATAGGTTCTACGCAAGACCAAATCCTGCGGGAATATACATACTCACACGATCTGCCCGACGGTCATGGATTTTTCTGCGGACCGTGGTTGTCATGTGTGGTATTAGTGGCACGATCCGGGAAGCGTGCGCTGGGGACTTAATTGCGTTGTCTTGGCTCGAGGGATGAAGGGGGGGGGGGGGGGGGAACAATGCAAGCGTGCTAAGAGATGCAGTATGGTGATTTGTGGAGCTCAGTGTTCGTTTTCAATTATCAATGCCGTAATATATATCGTCGTGCATTTCTGCGCGGGTTGGCGTGACTTTCTTGATATTTAATGGGGACTCCTCAGCCAGCAGTCGTGTTCATAATGACGATCGTGCAATGAGATGAAATAATTCATCACGATGCCAGATAAGGTAAAGGCTTCGGTTTTAACATTTTAGTAACTGAATGGACATTATAATTTAATTTCAATTCAGGCTTGTGACTTAAAGGGAGGATACAAACATTGGCCAAACTGCTTGCTCTACGAGAATGCTTACTTACTTTGCTATAGATACATTAGCTAACTAACGTTTGACAGTTTCAGCTTATTATGTTGTGTCGTTAATGATAAAATACAGGAATGTAATTTGACAAAAGTAATTTGACAAAAAAAAAAAATAAAAATCCTGAGAAATCTCAGGCCTGAAAATAGTGAAAATGCATCAAGATTTTTTCAAAATTAATGTTAAGGTTGAATTAATTTAGGAAAGAGTACTCCGATTATCTTGTCGGCAATAATTTCAGTTAAATTAGGCTTGGGTGAACTGTTTTATTTTCAGCTTTTAATAATAATTTTTCTCTGTAAACCTGTTACAGATCTCTTAATAATTAAAACAAAATCACATCTTGAGAGCAGAATTTTGATTTTGGAATAATTATATTTATAAATCTAAAGTCAAACTTGTAATACGTTGAATAGATCCAACATCCTGCTTGCATAACACAGGGTAAATTGTAAAGTCCTAATTTTTAATAAGTTACCACCAACTGGTAAATATCAATGCTTATTTTAAAAAAAAAAACATTCTGAAATTTGCCTTTATTTCTTTCAGTTAATAATATTAAAAAAATAAACCATGGTCAAATTGTAATGTACACAGTAAAGCTGATGATTGTACACTGTATCAACCTTCCCTAGAAATATTTTTGTCTGAGTGGCCATCACTTTCAAGAAAACTTTCAAGTTCAAATTTAGGAAACCATGCTCTTTCCTCAATTCCTTGTCAGAATGAAAATGAACAATCTGAGTGCACATTAACCCTCCTACACATGGAGGCCACTCCGATCCACTAAATTCTGTTCTTTAGCAACCTTCAGTACATACATGTACAAGCCTGCTGTCCTTTCCAAGTAATCTTACAAAATCAACTGTGTGCCACCCAAGGCCACTGTAAATGTTTGAACATATTAGTATGGCCTGCAATGTATCAATGGGAGACCACCTTACCATGCAATCTCAGTGGTGTGACAGTGCATAGAAGGGTAACCATAGGAGGCCACTGGCAACAGCTAATGGCTTGGAGTGGCCTGAATGGGTTGTTTCAAAAATTGCACTGATTGTGGGAGGGTTAATACTATTTAACCCCCCTACTTTAGCTGATCTTTAGTGGCAAGCAGCTATAGAGGTCAAAACCAGTCAACTGCCTGTTTTGACAGTTGACCCTAATGTGCACACAGGGGCATTTTTGATTGGTTTTGACTGTCATTTTGACACCCTACAAGACAATGCTTTTTACCAGTCAAAAGCGGTCGACTCATTTTGGCATGTAACTTCCCACACGTTAAGGTTTGGCAGTGTTTGAGTGCACTAGATGTACCTTGGCAAGTATATCAACAGTTTGACTGATTTGGACCCTTGCAGTCATCGGAGGGTTAAGCTATAATCTGACACAATACAATAATACAATACAATTGAAGTAAACTAAAGACAGTAAGCATACTCAAATAAGCAGTTTTGCTCTTATTTACAAAATAAAAATGGAAATTGCAGATGTACCATTGGGGGGGGGGGGGTGGGGAATGCTTCAAGAAGAAACATACATGTAATTTCTTGCATTCTTCATTCTTTCTGTTTGCAGAATTCATGCAAAGTGATAATAAATTAGCCCAGCAGGAGAAAGGGCTTGCAGGGCAATAAGAAGAGTTATGCTCCATGACTGAGTCTGGTTTTACCGAGACGCTCTGCCTGGGAAGGAATCTCAAGACATATTCTTGCAAGGTCAAGTATCAGGTTACATGGATGAAATCCTATATAATGTGGCTTGGTTGGGAATCAATGATAAGTGTTTATATATCAGATAATCTCTGAAGAACCTCTCTGTGCCTAGTTTAGTTCTCCTCAAATGTTTAGAGGATTTTTTTCTGGCTGGGTTCAAATGGTACATAAAATGATGTTTCAAGCGGTGTTGTCATATTAAATGCAAACAAATTTCAACGGCCCCCCCCCCTTACCTTTCGACACAGATTCATGCTACTGTTACGTGTATATTCACTCATTTATATATTTTGTATGTATCCATCAATGCATTTAAAAAAAAATTGTTTTAAAGATTCTAATGATAGTTAATTTGATGTGGAATTTGTGATTCATTTCTAAATGTTATCGTTTTACACTTTGTTAATGTGTTCTCTTGTAAGACGCTTTGAGGTGCACTGCATATAACGCACAAAATAAATACCATTTTATAAATCATTATTTTTTTAAACTGCATAAAACTGAAAATCTAATTTACAATTTTAAACAAAACTGATAGACCTGTTTTCCTGCCACGACAGTGGACTTGCCCTTCTCATTCTGTATTCACAAATTCTGCACACTGGAAAACGTGCTGCGTCAAGACACTACAGGATTACCAGCTGATAGAAGTCGTTACATTGCGACAAGCAGGAAACAGAGAACGGATTCAGGAAGCATGACACAGAGGGGCTTAATGTGATTAAGGAAGAAGGGAGGGGGGGAGAGACACAGGCAGGGGGGAGGGAACAGCAAATGAATCAGCGGCAAGAGAGGGTGGATGTTGTGTTATTTGCTTCAAATTTTAAGCAAAACGTACGTGTTGGCGGGTAATATAATTTGTGGTTTTAAATAGATAAGGACAGCTTTCGGTCACACTTTTCATAAAATACATTTAGGGTGCGTCATGAAATGACGGGTAATCATTTGTGGTTTTAAATAGATAAGTGCAGCTTTCGGTCACACTTTTCATAAAGTACATTTAGGGAGGGTCATGAAATTCATAGGGCTGTGCCGGGTACCCGACCGAAACAGTCATTACCCGGTTCCATTTTTCGGTTCCAATTACCCGTAAACGACTTTTTAAAATTCGGACTTAACAGAAATCTGTTACTCTTGAACAATGTAATGTTTATACTTTTACAGACAAGTATCTTTAAATTCAAGAGATTGCACTCCAATAAAGAAAAGATCGATTGTATGGCATCCTCTGTATTATAAAAGTCAATTTGTACACCACCGGAGGCATGTTTTCAACAAAAATTAAAACGGGTATCCGGATATCTGAAGTTTCCTGATTTCGGGTATCCGGTTCCAAAAATATCCGAAAACGCAGAGCCCTAGAAATTCACGATATTTGTGTTGCTATGGTATTTAGAAAAAAAGCTGTAGATCACACATCATGTACTTTAAATGGGTAGATCATCTTTCTGTGAAAGGCCGTGGACACACCGCATAGGTAATTAGGTAGGCAGGATAAGTTTACCCAGGGGAACTGGTCCAGGAATTCAATGTCACTGGTCGGTGGTTGTGTAGTGAACCACCACAACAACTGTGGCAAGTGCCAACTAGATCGGCATCGATGACGTCGCATTGGAACATTGCATTTCAGCATTTTATTTGTGAAAAGGCTTGTTGTTGGCTTGCTGCAGACTCAGGGGTAGCGAGGATGAGCAGCGGAGATGGGTAGCGGGGATGGGTAGTGGGCCTGGATCTCCAATTGGCCTAGAGAACAAAGCCCCCTCAACCTCCTGGATGTTTAATTTTTGGAGGATTTACAGACTCTCCACATCCCCACAAACAAGAAACTAGAGGTTTGGACACAATACAGGCTACTTCTTTCTTTCCTTGGTGGCTACTTCTTTCTTCTTCCAAGAACATTTTGAGGCAAAGGGAGATTTGTAAATAAATCCTGAAATCAGGAAAAATCCTGAGAAATGACAGGCCTGAGACTTTACTGTGCATCTCAAATGTCTTGTCCTTGGATCGAAACAGACCTTAGAGCTACAGACTTTTACATCTAATTTGAGAGACCAATTTCTTTGTACACTAGCCAAAATAGACTGGCAACAGATTGATACATATGATGAGATAGTCTGTAATATGGGTTCCAGACTTCATAATTTGCAAGTTGAGATGTTCTGCGAAAAAGAGTAACATTTTTTGGCATTTCAAATCGGTTTTGGTCGTTGATCCATTCAAATGATGGAGAAAGTATCTAGGTGCATTCTGCAGAGAGGAAAGGCACCTAATATTAGTGTTTAAGGAGATATTCAAAAGAAGCCAAATTTCACCCGAGTGTCTCCCAAAATGTAAAAGTCTGTAGTTCTAAGGTCTGATTCGACCCAATGACAAGACCTTTGAGATACAGTAACTGCAGCTTGTTGCTGGCTACAATGTATGTATTTCTGACAATCTATCATTGACATTGATCTTAATTTAATCATACATATCACGATAAGACCCAATGATAAAAGACAAGAAGAGCTACGATCGTTGTAGATACGATTATCGTAACTCAAAAAAAAAATCACTTTGGGCCGAGTGTTACCAGAGCTATGATCATTGCAGCTAGTTTATTAAATGTTTTAAACTTACCAGACAAATATGAGTGCAATTCATTCCACTGCTGTATACAAACAATATTTCAGAAAAAATGTTCAGAAATCTAGTCCTACTTGAATTGCAAGAAGTGTTACTGAGTGTTAGATATTTGTTTCAAGTTCCCCTTCTCAATTTGAGCACACTTCGAATTTGGACAAATAATTCAATTTAAAACAGGTACAAGACTGAATAAAAACACTGGGAGTACCTATAGAATGCAGGGCCAAATTTTCAATACCTTTTTTCCCTTTTTCTGAATTTGACCAAGGAACCGCAGTTGTGTATTTTTAAGTCAGATTACGTAAATTTATAAGAAGTAACCTTTGCCGTGGCCCTGCATTCTATAGTTGTACCAAACACTGATTTAATCTTACATTATATCTCAGCATTTCATGATGATCAGGAAATGGCGTTTTGCAGGCGGGAAGTGACCATTTAAAACTCCCGAAATTGACCCGTTTCACCCTTCCTCCACCGAAACCGTGTCCACTTACCGCTTCCTCCCGCTGCTACATCAGTACATGTGCATTTTTAATTTTCCATGTTGATGAAATGATGCTAACTATTGAGGGCGCTATTCATAATAATTGATAAGTTTTTAAGTTGGTCAATATTTAACAATTGAGGGCGCTATTTTACTTTAACGTTGTCACAGCTTAAATAAAGTACTAGTACGGGGAAGTAATAATGAAAACGTCACGTCCCTTTACTAAATAAATACATTTAAAAAAAGAAGTAGTTAAACATTTTACTGTTTCAAACCGCATCTGGCATGACCAGAAATGGAAAAATTACATAAAAGTATGATTTTTTCAAAGGGGAAAGGCCATCTGAAACCAAACAGAAGATTGTAATTAATTCTTGTAAAAAGACAGAACCATCAAGCGTGTATCAATTTCTTTCTTCAATTTATAAATGAACAAAAATTATTCTAAAAAAATAAATGGCAAACGCAATGGGGTATATAGACTGGCTATTACAAACATAACCAAAATAGTGAAATTTTAATGTAAAATATACTTTGTGTAATCTGTAAAGCTGACGATGGTATCTATCTTCACTTGAAATAATATTGTCCGAGGTGCTGTTAAGAAAAGTGAAATTATTGTCAATACGTTCATCTAAAAGAGTTCTCTTCTCGAAATTCCATGTTAGAATAAATATAAAAAATCTTAATGCGTTCTGATTTTTTCCCCATGACTGTCACAATGTTATGTGCTTAAACTTTCAAAGGTTGGTTGTTTCATCTTGATTCAAAGCTCCTATGAAATGCAATTTTATGATACACATTTTAGTAAATATCCATGCTTCTGGGCAGTTTATACAAAATAATAATAATAATGTGTGGACTTATATAGCGCACGTATCCACTAACTGAGTGGTGCTCAAGGCGCATATTATTACCCCTGCTCATAAGGCTCATAAATCATTCCTGAAACCATCTCAGCTCCCTGGGGAGTATACAGCTCAATTGCTGCCATTACAGCGCATATAGGGCTAATCAACCAACTCTGCCCTCACAGGTACCCATTTAACCCCTGGGTGGAGAGAAGCAATTATGGTTAAGTGTCTTAAGGACACAAGTGTCACGGCCGGGATTCGAACCCACATTCTGCTGCTAACACCAGAACTTGAGTCCGGTAAGCTAGACCGCTCGGGAAGTCTATATTTGACATAGAGTGAAGATTGAGTGTAATGTTTAAATTTGTATATAAAAAAACATCTTTATAAATCCTTGACACATGAGGGCGCTGTTTGTGAGAATACAACATGAACTCAGTGTCAAAGTGCAAATCAAAAACCCAAACTATCCCCAAAAAACAGTGGTTATCTCAATAAGTTTACTGATTGGTAGCCAAACACTCAGTTAACAAGACAAAAATAAACAGTTAAGAGGACTGACTTGTGTAAAGATGAGGAACTCAGTCATGGATTTTATGCACAAAATCAACCATGATGTTGCATCAGATCCCAGTGAGATCACAGATTTGCTCATGAATATGCATATTGCTATTAGCATAAACCAAAAAATTGTCACATAAGCTATCAAGACACCCACTATTTGGCAATTATTAAAAAGTAGACAAGTAATGTCAACAATTAAACAGAGACGTGCATTAAGTCAAAAAAATTATATTTCATAGGCCCTTTGAAGAGAATTTAGCCATAGATGATTTATCATAGTCTTGAAAGGAGTTTTGCCAATGTATATTCCTTTGTACAGGGGTCATTCCACCAGGTTGGGCAAGCTTTGTGACATGGTGTCCTTGTTAGGTAGATAGATGTACCATTCACTATCCTTATTATGAGTGCACATTCTTGGGTCATTCTACCAGGTTTGGGGCAAGGCTTGTGACATGATGTCCTTGTTACATAGGTAGATGTACCAAATTAGAATGAAATCAATCTCTGTGCCTTGAATAGGAAGTTACAATAATGTTAATTAGGAGTCAATGATAACAAATGGTACATTGACCTACATAACAAGGGGAACCTATCACAAAGCTTGCCCCCAACCTGGTGGAATGACCCATGGTAAAATAATTATGGCAAATCAACATCTAATAGGACAAATAATAACTCTGTTTAACCCTGACAAACATCAACAAAAAGATGACTTAAACATCAAGCAAGAATATTAGCAAGCTTACCAACCCATCAATAATGTAACTAGAGTATTAACTGTCAACCCACCCACAACCAACCTACCTGTCTGATGAACGTGTACCCATCCCATCCCAATCAATCAATCAATCAATCAATCAATCAATCAATCAATCAATCAATCAATCAACCAATCACTCCAAAGAGGAAACAGAATAGATATCAATAATCAATCAGTCTTTCAATAAACCAATCAATCAAATTTATAACAGGCATGCATTTTTGTAATTGCAAAAAAAGAGAGGAAACGGCTAGGCACCAACAACTTTATACAGAGTTTTAAAGTTTTCTATGGGACTAGGATACTTTTAAAAAAAAGGAGGAAATGATTAAGGGCAATCAAATTTAAGCACAAAGCAAGCCACTGATTACACAAAATAAAACGGAATGGATATTGTGTCATACTCGGCGAAAAAATAAGAACATGCCATAACTGTTTTAGAATATGATTCTTACCTGTGTCTTTTTCCGGAGTTCCACACACTTCCTCATCTTGCATATCTGGTGTCCAGTTCGTCTATTCTTGCAGCTGGAACAGTCGCCACAGTTTTGTTTTGTCATGCACGGCTCACAAACACCACATCGCTTGCGTTTCTTCTTCTTGTTTCCCGAGCTGCTCGAACCGTCCGCCATGTTTCCTGGACTGCAAGCACCGTTATCACTCTGATTCGCCGACAGGGAGCCGTCGCTCTGGGTCGGGGAGAAAAGGTTGTTCTCCTTGGGGGATCCCGGGGAAGAACTACTGCTCGGTAAGGGGCATGAATGGGGTATGTCGATTTTAATTGGTGCTGCCGAAGAGCCGAGTCTCGAGACCGCAACTGGAAATATTGGTTGGAAGAGCTGCGATTGTCCGCTACCACTCGAAGTCGGTGGCATTGATGTTTGCTGTTTGTTGAATGATTGAGGGCGCGATGAAGGCGGAAATGCCCTACTTTCAGCGACACCCATACAAGAATCCTGACCCGATTTCGGGTCCATGTTTTGCTGGCCCGTCGTCAGAGCCCAGCGGAGTTTCGGCACGGCGATGCCGAACGCCGACGCGTTTGCGTCGTGACAAAGTTCTTTTCTCTTTGCCGAGGTCTCCGAATCTCGGGATTCCGCTTTGATGATGGCGGAGTGCCCCTCCAACGTCCCCGGGGAGGTAGCCATTCTGGAAGCTTTCAGCGAAGCCCCCAGCCCGGCGTCCAGCGTTTTCTCGATCATACTAGCGATGGTGAGACCCATAGACATAGCCATTCCAGGTTTGGGCCGTTTTGTCTTCGACTCGGCCTTCTTGGTAATTTGGTCGCTATTTCCTGTGCCACTGGCCTCTTCATTCGATAGCAAACCCTCTGTATTTTCGACAGTTGGTGATGTGATCTGAGTGCAACTATTCTCAGCAGATGTTACATCGATATTTTCCGAGGACGATGAATCGCCGTGTCTGCATGCATTCGAGTTCTTATCAAATTTGGGATATTTAGTGTCCGGTTCTCCTCCAGCCACGGCCGGGGAATCCCTGGGCGATTTGGCTAGTTTCCTCTTGCCCCCGGCTGACTTTTCTTTCCTCTCTTTCTTCAGGGTAACACAGTCCTCCTTGCCGTTGGCGTATCCCTCGGCGGGGACTGTCTGCTTACTTTTCCCGCCGTAGGATTTCTTCCCCTTCTCCCTTGAATGCTTCATGGAAGACTGATCAAGTATTTCAGGGGATGTGGTGCCGTCATTTGTATTTAATCTCTTGGTGGTATTATCATTAGAGTCTCTCTCCTCGGACACGCGCGAATTAAAAACAGCTGCATTTTTCTTCCTTCGTTTCTCCTCCTCTTTCTCTGCCTCTCTCCACTCTTTGAGCAAAGCCTCTTTTCTGCTTTCCTCTTTAACCTTTCTCCTTGAGTCGACTTTAACTATGTCCTTCTTGCTCTGGCCCAACTTTGACCCCGTCTTCCTCCCGTCAATATCGCTCAGCATCTTTGTGGGTACCTTCACCTCCACATTGTCGTCGTCGATGTCGACTTCCCAGGGATTGCTCTTGTTGCACTTGCCCGTTTTGGCTGCTTGATGGCGGTATTTGTCCTCGGCGGGCTGCCTATCTTCCGTGTTTATGTTGTCTTCCAGCAAAGTGCGGCGGATCAGTGCCTCCACAAGATTTCCTGATGCCATTTGTAGAAACGCCTGACCCTCCCCCGCTTTCAGCATTCTGCCAAAACAAAAAGACACAAAAAATATAAGTTTAGCTCTATAACAATTTGTTGCTAGAAAATTCGATAACAAACAGAAAAGTGTACACATTTATTTTATTATTATTATTATTATTATTATTATTATTATTATTATTATTATTATTATTATTATTATTATTATTATTATTATTATTATTATTATTATTATTATTATTATTATTATTATTATTATTATTATTATTATTATTATTATTATTATTATTATTATTATTATTATTATTATTATTATTATTATTATTATTATTATTATTATTATTATTATTATTATTATTATTATTATTATTATTATTATTATTATTATTATTATTATTATTATTATTATTATTATTATTATTATTATTATTATTATTATTATTGTAATAATAACGACATTCCGGGTAGCGTAATATATTCTAAGGACGAACGCGGGTAATTAAACATACCCTTTCTAAATGTTTTTTGAAAAACATACGTATATTTTTAATAACCAATACTCGTCCTGGGATAAAAAAATACGCCAGCGAGTATCGCTGGACATACTACAGTACCCCAATCGACATGCAGTATGTTGTTGTCAAAAACGATAAAAAGTTGTGCATGGATGTGCTGCAGCGCCCTCAGCGACAGATGGCCTTCATTTCAACGGAGAAAAAAAACATTCTTTTCAAGAGGTTAGCAAACTACCGCGCAGCGCGACAACACGATAAAGTCATTAGTGAGCGCGGCGTCGCTCTCACTTCAATTTGTCATCCACCGCCTCAGATGGAATTTATGACCAGCGATCCTTGACATATTTACTCAGTCTGTAGCTGCCGTTAACCGAAGGTGGCCAGAAATCGGCACTACGGCGGAATGTCTCGTACCGAAACATAATCAAGAACTAGGGTAATAATGATGAAATCGACCTAAAAAAAGATATTCATACAGACAAAAAAATCTCATAGGTTCGAGGACTGAATAATATAGCCTTGACGAACAAAGACCGATGGATTATAATTGTATGAAAATATTTTTTGTGACACTGAACAAAAACATTAGAACTGAAAGGGTTTTACTTGTAGACGTATAGTTTTCTTGTGGGTTATGTAAATATTTCTGGCAGGATCTAGAAGGTCGGATCCTGGATAATCAGACTTGGCATGTTACCATGGCAACATGACAAAACTGAAGCTCTTTGGTCCCAATCAAATTCAGCAATCTGTTGAGCTGATGATAAATCGGAGTAAAGAATGTATAAAGTGACAACATTTCATTCCTCACAGAGGCCATGCCACTAGCGAACATGCCAAGCCTCACATAATTATTACGTGTGTCAAACGTATTGCCCACATCCCCTAAAAACAACCTCGCACATTCTGCATAACTCTACCGTATTATCATGCATCTTAGACATTATTTAAACAGCCGTCGGTCTTTCCAACTCGTTGGCATTTCTCTTAAACGACGAAATAGCCACGCATCCCGTGTTGAAACTACTATTTTAATAACAATGCATTACTCTTCGCATCCAAGGCGGTTTCGTGACCACAACGATTTCACCGAATTATGTCACAGACGGCCCGCCATAGTTTTGCATCACAGTACGTTTCCATTTACGTGAGGATTATTGGCAAACCAACCCCGACGGGGAGGAAATCTATCACCACCATCTGCGTCCAATATTTGGCTCCGAGGGAGCGACGACATTAAAGGGGCTTGCGCAAAGGAAAAGACTCGGGTTGTTTTGCCAATAAATACGATATACAACAGCCGTTGGGGAGTAGACCCGAGGAAAGAATTATTATGGGTTAGGTGTCGTGATGTTTGTACCCCTTCCGGAATAACAAGCTTATAAATATTGTGGTGAAAGTTCCGTGTATTCTTTCTTTTTAACATGATTTGTGAATAATAGTAGTTTCACAATCGGTGGCGATCATACATTTATTTATTTATTTATTTATTATTATTATTATTTTTTTTTTGGGGGGGGACTACGTGTACGTGATCAAAAGAGCGTACTAGCGGTATATTGGGCCGTTAGGCCAAAAACGGTCTCCGGTTGGCTTCAAAATCGGTCCGTTTTATTTATTTTGTTGATTTATTTATTTATTTATTTATTTTTCCAACAGGGAAATACGTGATACATTTTATACACGGGGACCATTATTTCCCATATACAAAGTATGGTGGCTAAGAGAGGCCTCACAAATCGGGCAAACGTTCATACCTCTATGTAAAAAAAAAAAGTCGTTTAAAACACAGCACGGCAGAAATCCAATCGATCCAGCAATTTTGGCTGCAATTGGACATCGTTTCATAGCAAAAAAAAAAAAAAAAAAAAAAAAAATGCCGACACGCGGGTCTGAAGCGACGCGTGCGGAGACCGGAAACCAGAGACTTATTTTGTTGGTCTTATTAGTTTACCGCTTGTGGAAAGAACCGATACAGAACCAGGAATATGGAGTATGGACATTACCTAAAGGCTGTTCACCGGACGGTGTGAAATGATGGATGAACATCATCGCCCGCCAGAACACCCTCAAATGGGCGTAGACACCACTGCACTTTCCGCTGCCTTTTGGTTTCGGTCTTTTGTCCCAACATTTTTGATTATTGACGGCATGAATTCCCCATCTTCCCACGCTGATTACACTTTGAAATACTTTGACAGATCTGCAACTCGGTTTATTTATAAGCATGATTTTTTTTTCAACGCCTACAAGCTAACACCGCGTGTCGGGAGAGTCCTATATCGAAAGCGACACCTTAGAATAGTTGTGGTCCTGCTCCTTAAGGCAGACCGGGGAACTACTGTGTACACAGAGGCGTGCATTGGGTAGATTGACCCGTCCTCTTGGGGAGTCACACATATCATCATCAACCCACAACCCTCTCGCTTATCGGGGTTCCCCGTTAATCCACCAGGTCGTCTCGGTGGTCCACGCCTTGGTGAGTGAAATCTCCAAGCGGGCCCAGGAACACCGTCATAACAAAACAAAAATGAAGTTCAGCCACGCACCTGCGCGCCAGTAATCGCTGCGGCAAGCCACCCCCATCCAGCTGAGCACGTATGCAAAAGAGACAGCCACGTCCATACCATGAAGTCAAGGTGAACACGTGATGCAACGACGATCTAACAGCTTTTTCCCTTTATGATTCAACGATGCGCGTCTTTAAATAGTTATAAATTATGGAGAAAATACACATTGTCAGGAAATTGGAGGCGTCGCCGATCCTGCTGTTATGAACACACGTAGGTGTGGTAGCAGCTAGCCACAATTTCCTTTCAAGATAACGACTAGACAAGTTTAATGATTGGATCCTTCGGCCATCTTGGGCTTCTGCGCACCTTTTTTTATTCGTATGATGGTAATGAAAGCGTTTACCTATTTTGAAACATAAAAAATGTTTCCCTTGTTTGTAATTAACGAATAAAATTGACGATCTGTCATTATGGAACAAAAACAGAGATACAAAGTAAAATTTGAGCTTTTAGTCTACATTTTATTGTAGAAGAATGGTTAGTTTAAAGGCGTGATAGACAACTGGTAATTATAGCCGAACCCCACCCCTCCAACAAACAAATTGAAATAAATTGTCATCACAAAATCTTACTTTTTTGTTATGAGTTGATAGTGACAAAATCAAACATCCATTCAAACACTTGTTCTGTCGATGGTGTTCTCTGTAACCAGACCAAAGCAAACGACCTCAGCAAACGAACCAAATTTACAAAACGGCCCACCATTGAAATCAACGCTCTTCCCTGTTCAATTAACCAGTGTGAGAAATTGCAATTGAAACTTTTCACGATTTTCTCAGAAATGTGCGGACTTATTGAGTTGTGATGACCTTCACGGATTGTTGTCTCTGATCTTTAAAACCCGGATCCATTCTCGAGCAAAACAAAAACCACGATTCGATCGACAAGTATAGGCCTACTTTTAGTCACCCGTAAAACTGAAACACGAGTTGACTGTACCTTGGACGTCATTTCGAATCACCCATAGACTATATATGCGTCACCCCTGGGGACGAGTGCAGGAAGGGGTAAATATGAAGGAGTGGCGAGTGACTGGGGAAAGGAGTAGAGGAAAAAGTACACGCAGTCCAATCACATCAGGTCATATCATGCGTCAACATGAATTATTATTCAATAACACACAGCAATGAGAGTAGTTTAACCGCCAAGTGAGTGGGTGAGTGACATAACTGGCCCAAACAGTTTGCGAGTTCTGACGAAGTTCGGGCATTTCTCCTTACTTGTACAACAACATTCTATTTCTAACAAATGACCACTTTTGCGATTCCCGCGATAGAGTTTATGAGGAAATAAGATATTTATGGCTTTTATCAAATGCGTGGGTTCCCTCAAGATCATTTCGGCAAAAGTATAGGACATGCAAAAGCCGTCTAGCGGGAAACTCTGACAGGGAATCAAGGCCAAACGTACGTCGGTTTATTTCATTTTCGGCTGTCCTCACTTCGTAATCCCACATCATGTTGCGGACGGAAATACCAAGATGATGTATCAACAATCACTGGGGATGAAAAGCGAGATTTAAGTTCAGGCGACGAACTGATTGCGGTGCTCATCGGATTTTTCTCTTTACCGTCCGATGACGAGGGGCGAAGTGGTAACTCTATTCCGCAATATCTATAAGGGGTTAACTTCAACAAACAAGAGACAAACATACAGACAGCTCGCCTGACACACATTGAAGTTCGACTGTCAGAAAGAGAAATAACCGAACCCGAGCACAACAAACAGACAAGAACACAAACAAACGTCTGACAAACAAGCAGGCTGTCTGATTGACTGACATACACATGCCACCATACAAAATAATCGAGAGACACACATTATACATTATGTAGAAAAGAAAAGATAGAGGATGTTCATGTGGCTAGTTTCACCATCAGCATATATGGAAAGATAGAACATTATTGATTGGTAACGTGCGTTAATTTAACCCTGATAGGGTTTTTAATAGCATGTAAACATAGGAAGTAGGTTATGATTATGTGAAATAAAACATGTAGGGTTGATATGTGGTTTTGTGGGAATGATGTGAGCACTTTTGGGTAAATTATGTTTCGGGGGATGGCATTCTCTGCGTAGAAACATTATAGGGAGTTTTAGATGTGACTCGTGAGCAACCTCAAGGGTTTGTCATTCCCTGGGCCTTGGTGTTGGATTAGAACCCTAACGTGTTCCATCACAATAGGTGTTAAAATACAAGATTCCGGACGACAACATTATAAATGTTGTTATATAGCAATTTTTTAATGTAATTTGAAGACACTTTATATGGTGTAATACCTCAGGGATGACTGATACGCATACCAACTTTAAGCTTTTAGATAAAAATATATATATAAGTTGTTAACCTGGTAATTAACAATGTTGTACCATCCCTTTAACAAAATATGAACACTAACATTAGCGTCCGGAACGGCACCACAGCCAAACCATGTGGGAATTGTCTTTGACGCCTTCCGTTGGGCTAATTTGGAATGACTTAATTAATGACGATTTCAATGGTGCTTTTCGATTCCACGTTTCAGTGGATTTGCGTCATGTAAACGTCCTCGACCGGGTCCAAAGATAAGGACAGAAGTAAATGGCTTAACCATTGTACCGTGTAACTATTCACTCCACCAAGACAACCTCTGACAATCACCTTCTGAGGTCTGCCTCCCCCACGTCAAAATGGCCTGACGTGATACGAAACATAAGTCAATTCTTACGCACCTGTGCACACGCACCTCTAACCTTGGATAAATCTTAGTGTGCAATCGCATAGCCCAAGGGATTTCGTCGCTGGACAGGTAACGTTAAAGGGCAAAACAACCGCTGTCCCATATAATTAGGTTAATTTTTTTTTACAATGCGTCAGTTTGAAAGGTCCTCGCATGCTCTCGCTGATTTCTATTATACTGTCTGGATAGGTGGTCGGGCGCTTACAATGTAGCCATTGGATGTCACGCTCCTGCTCTCAAAAACCGCGTATTGCAATGCTAACAGGTATCGCCTCCCCTATTGTTCATTCCTTTTGCATTCATTGTGGTTCTTTCTACATTCCTTTTGTAGTCTTAAGCCCTTTTCACACAACAAATGCAAACTAGGGTCCTTGGTCTCGGGCGCCAGTTGTATTGACCACGGACGTTGGTCAAACTCGGATACGACCTTTCACACGGCGAAGAAACCAACGTCCCGTGTCACATAGCCTTCGTCTTTTGGGGTGTCAAAGGTCAACATTGTTTATAGTGCAGTTAACTGGTATCCACACAGCTAGCGTGGAATCGCTATTGCATGTATTGATTACCATTCATTTTCCCGCGCTATTGTATTGTATGTTTATTGTTAGCGTCCGTCCTCTCTCTCTACCACTCTCACAGCTCAGTGCAAAACATGGCGAAAAACGATATAGAATCGGTAATTTTTGAGCAAATGTCCAAAACTTCATCGAAGAAAAAAAAAAAAAAGCGGAGCACATGGACGTACGACGAGACCATCCAGCTGATTACGGTGGTAGGCTCCACTGAAGTCCAAAAAAAGCTGGATGGTCTCGTCCACAACCACAAAGTGTGGTTTATGCCATCAATTTCTCTGGAAACGTTGTTGTTTTGACGTTTTCTACACATTAAACTTAGCAACAAAAGCATCATCATTAACTGTTCGGGCGTCGCCATCTTGATTTAAAGGCATCCTGGGAAATTTTCTTCTTGCGCGCATGCGTGGTAGCTCTCGCGAAACAATGGTCCTTGGTCTCTGTGCGGTTTGTTCATTCACACGGCCTATCGTGGTGAACTTTCACAACGGTGTTTTTTTGTTGCTGGTCTCGACCGTGGTCAGGAAAAGACTACGGACCTGTGTTTGTGCAGAGCAGAGGTACATTTCACACGAAGTGTATTTGACAACGTTGTGTTCTTAGGACCATGGACCCCCTGCTTATTTCCCTCGTGTGAAAAGGGCTTTAATGTATGTGGAGTAGTAAAAAGGCTGTCATCGGGTGGCTTCAGAAATGAATTAGGAACCAATGAATTGACTATCTATCCATTCAGCATAGATACCAATAGATACACCCTTCAAAACTGTATAACGTTCAGGTCAACGTGCCCCATTGAGTCAAGCGACCACCCAAAACATGGCGCCGACATGCTACCGGTACATGTAGGCACAAGGGGCCCATGTACATGACTAGTCTGTTATGATACGTCGTTCCGAGACCGACTTTTATACAATAATATATTAAGATATCTACCGCATGACAAATGTATTTTAAGACCATCTAAATCGATCTAGTGCACCATGCTATGAGCATCTCGAACAGATTAGAGAAAACGGCTTGTGGGCACGTTATTTAAGCACGTATTGGAAATTTTTTATTAATATATGGGAGCGAATTTAAGGGTTACCACAGCGTGATCTTCCATCGTTTGGAATCATTATGGTCATGGTTGTTCTCAAAATGGAAGTATTCCTTCGAGTAATATCTACATTTCAAACAAAGGGTCGTCGTTCCGTAATGGTTAAACAGCCTTGTTTGCAAACTGCAATGTTCTCCGCAGTTCTTTGATGGGGACTGTACGCGCATTTCTCATTTTGTATCCGTCCAAACACCTTTTTCCCTTGATCAATTGTGCGTGTTTGCGCAAGTCGTGCATTCTCACGTTTCAAATGGGCTAGACAGGTCGCCGCGCAGGAATCTAATACTAGTACGGTGAAATACAAAGCTCGCCAGACGCGGGATTCGGCGGCCGACAAAAATTCGCGGGAGACCGCGCGAACATGTTTCTGGCATATTTTCCCCCAAAGATGATCTGTTTGGATGCTGCTGTAACGGCGTATCGCCGTTATTATAATCGTTCAGATTTTGTTGGCATCGGTGAAGCAAAATCGCCTTCTAGAATCAAATGTTCCATTTGGCCGATATGAACCTGTCACGTGACAACACCCTTTGTGGCGAATCTACAAAATAGAGTTCGACGCAAATCAAGCTGTCACGGTTACTTTCCAATACCGGTACTATACGGGAGGATCAACCATTAGCCCCGCCCATTAAAGGGGCAATATCGTCACGGTCGGAGCAGACTTTCAACAGTGCATGGAATCCGTGTCTTAGTTTAAGATGAACACAGTGACTGAAAATTACTGGCTCATTTATGCAGCAGCAACGGTAATATGACCTTATCATGTGGGGTATTATTTTCAGTCACCGAGTTAATCTAAATAGTACTCCGATGGCGATTCCATGCCCTGTTGATTGTGACGATATTGTCCATTTAAAAGCCAATGACCGCTGACAGTCACGTGCGACATGGCCATTCATACTTCATGAGAAATAATAATTCTATTAAACTGACCCTCTATACTCGAACATGATCAAACTAACCATTGGAAGCATCGATTATCTAGAGTCTAGACTTTACATCACGCTGCAGCCCTCTTGGTCAGAATACAAAGAGTGCCATGGTCGAGCGGTTTAGTGCATCGGATTTGTGTTCTGATGGCTGAGTCGTCAGAATGTGGGTTCGAATCCCAGCCGCGAGGAGGTGTTTGTGTCCTTGAGCAAGACACTTTACCATAATTGCTTCTCTCCACCCAGGGGTAAATGGGTACCTGTGAGGGCAGAGTTGGTTATTGTGTTTGATTAGCCCATATGCGCTGAAATGACAGCAATTGAGCTGTATACTCCCCAGGGAGCTGAGATGGTTTCAGGAATGATTTATGAGCCTGATGAGCAGCGGTAATAATGTCATGCGCCTTGAGCACCAGTTTGGTGGATACGTGCGCCATATAAGTCCACATTATTATTATTATTATTATTATTTCCTGTTCCCAAGTACGATCAAGGAACCAGTCTATTTTCCTTTCAGCCTCGGTTTGGCCAAAGTGGAAATGCAAGATGGCTGCGCGCGATAAAGGTGCATAATATCCAGTCGGGCCATACTATGGGTATATCAAGACTCCATTCCCTCAAAGAAAGAAAGAACTCGCAGCAGAGTAGTAGAAGCCAGGATTTGGAGATAGGGTGTCCAAAAGTTATAACTTACAATACTTTTTGAACGTGTTAAAACAGGGTATCCATTTAGCAAACCGGACGTTTAACAGACACCCAAGGGTGTTGCTTGTTAACACTATGGAACACATCTGATTTTGATATATCCACTACCTTCCTATACACACCACACATTATTTTCAAGATAACTTTTCGACGAGAGACATTTTGTGGAATAACCAACGGTTTTCCATGCCTTTTATGTACTGGGGCTGAAAGCAGCAGTTAGTGGTTTAGGGAACCCGAAACGGGGGGTGGGGGGACTTTAATCGTGAGACAACTGACTCATACTCTGAGTAGGAAATGTGACAGGAAACTTTATTCTTGTAATCTCTGACTGCGGCTGACAGAATAAAGACTGGCTTGTTTTTATGGCGTTTACAGACACGTGCGGAATGAGATGACGACAAAAGGAATTATCGTTTGGAACTTCGGATTCAGGGAACAAGATATCAATGGAGTAGGGCATGGTATGGATGTTCAAATCCACGCACCATTCACCGACACAAACGGCTCATGACAAGGCTATACTGTCATTGGCAGATCCAGATCATCCAGGGTGGGCAAATGGGGGAATCTGTCTCCCTTTTTTATCGCCATGTATTTAAATTTACCATACGTTTTTGGTTTTCCCCCCTTTTCAGGAGTTTGTTCCCTTTTTGCCATATGCCCCGCCCCTTTATCGAGACCCTTGATCCGCTACTTGTATATGTTTATCCGCTCAGTGCACATCGTAGCCCTCTAGCGGTTAATTTGCACCCAGTGTCTTGATGATAGTCACTTTTATGTCGTGTGAGCGTTGTGCGTACACTTTATGCGCGTATGTTATGGTACTACACGCGCGTGTACTTCTGCCAGCCAATGATCGCTGGAGATATTCTGCGCGTACGCACATCAACTGCAAAATACGCAAAACGCGACGCACTATTTCTGCCCTTTCGCGCGCCCACAGTGATCTAACAACATGTGCCCTCAACGGTTCATGCACGATGCGAATACTACCACTTAGTTTCACGTCACA
Source organism: Zoroaster sp. YZ-2022 (assembly GCA_029582265.1). NCBI lineage: Eukaryota > Metazoa > Echinodermata > Asteroidea > Forcipulatida > Zoroasteridae > Zoroaster > Zoroaster sp. YZ-2022. The sequence goes on from CM055824.1 coordinate 13,411,491, forward strand.
GTCTAATGTCACGCTGCATGCAGTATAAGTTTGTAGGAAGGCTCGACTTTCGAGCTCATCAAAATCGCCCAAGATAAACCATGGAAAGTGAGTACATCATTTGGTGAAAAGTCTGTGAATGCAGCCATAGTTTATAAGAATCAAGAGATATGTATAGAAACCAACCAATGTCTGTAAATGCATCCATACTTTATGAGAATCAAGAGATATGTACAGAAACCAACCAATGTCTGTAAATGCATCCATACTTTATGAGAATCAAGAGATATGTACAGAAACCAACCATTGTCTGTAAATGCATCCATACTTTATGAGAATCAAGAGAGATGTACAGAAACCAACCAATGTCTGTAAATGTATCCATACTTTATAAGAATCAAGAGATATGTACAGAAACCAACCAATGTCTGTGAATGCATCCATACTTTATGAGAATCAAGAGAGATGTACAGAAACCAACCAATGTCTGTAAATGCATCCATACTTTATAAGAATCAAGAGATATGTACAGAAACCAACCAATGTCTGTGAATGCATCCATACTTGATAAGAATCAAGAGATATGTACAGAAACCAACCAATGTCTGTAAATGCATCCATACTTTATGAGAATCAAGAGAGATGTACAGAAACCAACCAATGTCTGTAAATGTATCCATACTTTATAAGAATCAAGAGATATGTATAGAAACCAACCAATGTCTGTAAATGCATCCATACTTTATAAGAATCAAGAGATATGTACAGAAACCAACCAATGTCTGTGAATGCATCCATACTTGATAAGAATCAAGAGATATGTACAGAAACCAACCAATGTCTGTAAATGCAGCCATAGTTTATAAGAATCAAGAGAGATGTACAGAAACCAACCAATGTCTGTGAATGCATCCATACTTTATAAGAATCAAGAGAGATGTATAGAAACCAACCAATGTCTGTGAATGCAGCCATAGTTTATAAGAATCAAGAGATATGTACAGACACCAACCAATGTCTGTAAATGCATCCATACTTGATAAGAATCAAGAGATATGTACAGAAACCAACCAATGTCTGTGAATGCATCCATACTTGATAAGAATCAAGAGATATGTACAGAAACCAACCAATGTCTGTAAATGCAGCCATAGTTTATAAGAATCAAGAGAGATGTACAGAAACCAACCAATGTCTGTGAATGCATCCATACTTTATAAGAATCAAGAGAGATGTATAGAAACCAACCAATGTCTGTGAATGCAGCCATAGTTTATAAGAATCAAGAGAGATGTACAGAAACCAATTACCGGTGGTAGTTTCACCTCATTTCTTCGTGTCATTTTAATACGAGAAATTTGTGAAAATGCATTCAGGTTTGGTTGCATTCATTATAATGTGGAAAACGGATCACGGCTGTATTTGTGATATATAGGCCTATATCAAGTTTTCTTTTAAGTGACAACATGTCAGGCGGTATAAGTTAGGGCTGTGCCGGGTATCCGGGTATATCCCGATACCCGACCGAATCGGCCATTTTCGGTTCCAATTACCCGTAAACGACTTTTAAAAATTCGGACTTTTAAAAATCTGTGACTCTTGAACAATGTAATGTTTACACTTTTACAGACAATTATCTTTAAATTCAAGAGATTGCACTCCAACAAAGAAAAGATCGATTTAAGTATGGTATCCTCTGTATTATAAACGTCAAATTGTTACCATTTACAGTACATGTATTTATACACCACCGGAGGAATGTTTTCAACAAAAATGAAAACGGGTATCCGGGTATCCCAAGTTTCCTGATTTTGGGTATCCGGTTCCAAAAATATCCGAAAAAGAACAGCCCTACTTCAAATAAGTTTTAAGATTTATATTTCAGTCCTTTTGCAATTGGGTAATTACTAAAAGAGTAGTGCTGTACGCTTCCTGTCAACGCCAACTGTAAATCAACTGGAACCATAGTTTGATGTGGGCAGCGTAATACAACAAACGTGAAGGCAGATCTGTACAGTCCGCAGGATAGCTTTAGTATAGCTTTCGTCACGGCCACAGAATGCAAGGAAACATCAGGGATGAGTTTAAAAGAAGACGGAAGGGAAAGGTGAAGGCAATAAACTATCTAGGGGAAATAAGTGCAAGCATTGAGCGCGCCCTACACTGGCATCTGATATTTAGATTGTGTCGCTCGCATGATAAAAAAAACCACCTTCTAGACTAGATGCGGACACGGCACGTACGCATGATTGCGTCTGTTGAAACGCAGCCTGCATGGAAGTAAAATAACCATGGGCCAATATCACAGAAATGTATAAGCAAGAAATAGTGCTTAGAAAATTGCAAATATTGCTTAGCAAAATGTATCTGCATGCTAAGCAAAATTGGGGTGAGAACCAGCTAGAAGCAATATACATGGCAATTTGACTGGTAACCTATTTTTTGCTATTATAAAGCACACGCATTCAGTGCTTGGCAATGTTCGTGAGATTAGCACCTCTGTGAAATTGGCGCCAGACGATTTGACGTTCGTGTTAGGCTGGTCCCTGTGACGTACGACCAAATCTGCACAATAAACACTACACGCACTTCAGGGAGCGTGACCGAAATAGCTGTGACATCATATTAGGAGAGGCTGACCGCATACAATCGGGCGCGTCCGCCAAAGTAATTGTCACTTTGTATCTAATATGATTGGCGGAGACATCTTGCAATGATTCATAATGTTACCGATAACATCGTATAATCATTGCAGCTTAACAGTGTCTCCATAGGTTAATTACCAAAATAACTTGATGTGTGAAGAGTAAACGAGGTTGAAAATGGACACTGTCTCCCTTTAACATTTCTAGTTTGCCACACATGAATATTACTGTATAATGTCACTGACAGGAAGGTCGTATCCACATTAATCCAAGCGTGTTTGTAAGCACAAGCATGCTACATCTTTATATTATTACAATCAAAGGTTTTCCCGCGCAAAACACATTATGTTAAAGACACGGGCGTAAATCCCGAGGGTGGGGGATATACCCCCAACTTTTTGGACCGGGGAGGGGGGTCAATAGGATCATTCCCCCAGAATTTTCCATGCGTTGACAAAAATCTGTTTGTTTCTTTATCCTGGTTGGGTGTCATCTTTATGTTAGCCGTTGGTTTGTGATTGGTTGTGTGCCACAAAATAGAGAAGAGAAGAGAAACAAAGTTATGTTTTGGCGGTGTTGGAGGAAAGGGGGAGGGGGGGGGGTTGAGGGTATCCCCCTTTGAGCGACGTTTGAAATCCAGTACATAATGCAAACAACTTTCAATATCATCCCCCAGACTTTTCGACACGGATTTACGCCACTGGTTAAAGGGCCACACTAATCACAGATGATGCCCAATCATACGTTGCAAAAAACATGAACAGCTGGTAGTGTGCCACCATCTTGATGTTATATCGGTGGCACCATGATGCCACCGATATGGTATGGTTAATGTGCTTTCTGTCCCAACCGTTGGATCGCTTCAATTGGGGAACACATATCGCTAATATAATCGGGATGGCCCTTTAAACGACGGAACCGAGTAATTTTCAGCGAGATGAAGGGAGCGTCGTGTGTCACGTACTCGGGGAGTCCTGGAGGGTTTGCATGTACCGTGTGAAGCCTATGAACTCACGCCTGCCAAGTGGACCAACCGTCGGTTTAAATCCTACCGGATATTGTCCGCTGAGATTTGTCGGCGGTCTCCTAAGCCCTGCATGATTGTCGCTTTTGTTGGAGTCGTGATAGATGGTTCTCCCGGCTCTGCTAAGGGGCCGCTGAGTGCGTATAATTATGGTAACTAGGTTATGGTACTGGGGCGTTGCACGTTGTATATGAGCTGATGGTACTTGATTGTTTGTAATGACGTCCTTGATCTCAGCTCAAAGCCCACTGTCGATTGTCACAATGACCACCGATCTAGGGTATGTGCTAAGCACGAATAACATCCTGGGACATCGAGTTACAACTTGAGTATGGTTTTTCCCAGTTTTATAATGAATATTATAGGCAACATGAGAACAAAAAATTATATTCTGAATATTCATTATCCCCATGAGGGATCGGTTTTAAATGAGTTTTATTGCGAACTTGATCCTGTGCCTACTTTCTTGTTAAAACAATGTATTGATGCTTTTGTACCGTATAACCTTGATTGTAAATAAGTCTCTGCTTCATGGAATGTTTCCTGACAGTTTGAAAATTGCACATGTTCGTCCACTTCTCAAAAAAGCTATTATTATTATTTATTATTATTATTATTATTATTGCTGACGTCGTTTATGATAACTATGATGATAGTAAGATGCATAGCTTTGCACGGTGACAAGTAAAGACTGTTTGCAGCGACACCATGTAGAAATTCTCTTTTGAGAAGTAAATACTCAAAAGAACCGATTGGTTACAACTCGACGTTCTGATATCTTAATTTGTTATTATCGCAACAATGTTATATCAACGCTCTTCAAATGGTATGCGCTTTTGTTGGGACTGTAAATATTCCTGAACAGTCAGTCACGGCTACGGATGCTACTCTACAACGTTACTTCACCCATAGCGTTCTATCGTCCCCAACATAATTTGCTTGCAAGCCCCAGGGAGGTGCGTGAGGTGTGACCGGCACAACGCCACAAGAGAGATATCGTCGATGCGTCACGTCACGCTGCCTTGCTGAGTCTAAATGCAACCGCAGACCGTGAAGCAACTACAACCGTAACAAGAGTAGACTCGCCACAGTGTCTCTGTACATATACTGTAGCAGAACTAGACTATAGACAAAATGGCTTTGTGTCCAGGTAGTTCACAATTTGTAACGACGTCTTTTCTAACGGTTTGGAGAGGATCGAGATCACAGCCAATAGATCGCAGTAAAACTCGCCATGCGCTCTACGCGTCAAACATTACCGATCACCGTTTTAAAATGACGGCATTTATAAATACAGAACGTCGTCATCGTAAGGGATTCGGGGTTAGGAAACATTTGATCCCTGAAAAAGGGCCAACGAAGTTCAAGGTTGCGTTCACCTATCCAGTCCGGATCTTGCTTAATTTGTTATGATTAATGAATTTGTTGCATGTCATGCGATGAAAACTTGGAAGCTTTGTTGGCACCTTAATTTCATTTTACATGGGGGTTCTCTATTAATAGTGCTGAGATTAAAATTAAGCTTATTTTTCCAAAGCGAGTCATGCCGGACATATTGCCGGTTAATGAATAAAAAGTTAACGCCATGTAACGTACGAGCGTGTTTGTTTTCATATAGAGAAAACCACAACGCTAATCAAAGGTAATGATCAGCTGTTGTATATGCTTTCAAATTACCTGGGTTCTTTATGGACTAATTTTTAGCAGTTCTCTGAGTGCCGTAAATTAAAAACAAGTCAGATATGTAAGAATTCATCATAATATCTGCCTTGTTCTCAACATGCACTTTGTGGTTGCTTAGTGTGTGTTTTTAGTCAGGATTCGATTTTCTCCCTCTCTGTTTTGTGTGCTCTAGGCTCAATAGGATTTGTCGCTTGGTCGCTGATGCATCCCGACAATTGTGCACAATGCACCCATTGAATTTGCCCGCGTGGGGCTGATTCTTGAGAACTCGATCGCTTCCCCCCCCCCTTTTGCACTATGGGCGAATCGTTGAATGGCCGGACGTGCTTGGCGAGAGAGACCGTATTGTGAATACAATTCTAGCGCAGACTGAAGAGCGTCGGGGGAAAATGGATCGTTGATGAAAACACAAGGGAAGAGGGAGAGAGAGACAGAGAAGGGGAAAAAAATGAAATTTGTGAAGGGAGGGAAACCAGTAAAGAGAAGGAGAACGCTCGAACGGAAACACAGCGGAGGCAGACAGTGAATTGCAAAAAGGATGAATTGAAGGGGTGAAACGAACCGTTAGTCGGCGACTGAGGAAGCGGCTGAAAGATGAGGAAACGGGTCCACAGGCAAAAAAAGAAGAAAGAAAAAAAAGAAAAAAAAAAAAAACACGGGGAGAATTTGAAGCTTTAGTGATGTCAAACGACAAGGACACAGAGGGGAAAAAACTTGAATAGGGGCAAGCGAGAGAGGATGAATGAAACGAAAGAGTATTTATGTGAAAAACTATCTCCAACGACAAATAAAGAATCAATAGAAATAATATGAATGATCTTAAATCCTGAGTTCAGTTTTAATAAAAGGTTACGATGATCAACAATTCGGCTGGGAGGGATACTTCCCTGATTAATTTCAGTCTAAATTAAGGAAGTTCTAATTATCCTTCGGCTTAAATATTTGTCCCCAGTTTAATTGATGGGTGAAACATCAACAACAACAATCGATATTAATTAATAATCTGTATACAACGATCGTTTGGCAAAGTAATCGAATCACAGACAATCTTCTATCGACAATTTTCGCGTAAACAGAAATGGCAAAACAGTGACTATCACTCAGAATAATCATCATTTTTTGATGATTTCGCCCGCCATACCTCGCGTGGGTTGTTGACTCAATGGATAAACCCCTCGATCACGTTTTTTCCCCTCAGTCTCGTTGAAGTACGCAACTGGCACGACACCGCGGGTCGCTAGAGCTAGCTGGCCTGTACAGCATTCTTCGGTTCGGTAGCCGTTGGGCACGGCTACTCCGCCAGTTACGGGGTCAGCGACCCGTTTATAAAGCGCGTAAAAAAAACGTTGGTGCGCGATTCCATCGAAGATATCGGTTATTTGCGACCATGCATATCAATATTGCATCACGATTCGTTCACATCTTAGATATCTTTTATCAAGCGATTTTCGTTCTGTAATGCCCATTTCGTGCCGTAAGCTCCGAGGCCAAAAAAAAAGGTCTTCGGTTTCTGGTCATAGGTCGGCTTCAAAATCGGTACGGTGACGCGCCTAATTTTTTTGTGGCAATTTTTTTTTGTCTACCAGTGAAATACGTGGTTACGCGGTTATTGGAATCAGACCAAATTTCCCATACATAAAGTATGGTGGGTAAGAGAGGCATCACAAATCGGGCAAACGTTGGAGGAGGGTGTAGCGCTCCCCAAGAACACCAAAGCTGCCTGTATAATTTATGCTACGAAGCAAAACACAGCAAGCCTTTGCCGCGTGTTCAGGAACACATTTGGATTTGTTTCCCCTCTTCAAATAATTTGAAAAAAAAAGACGCCTGCAGGCCTACTTGATAGCTCGTTCATTTTCACGGTAATACCCAACTCCCCAGGAGCACCCTCGTCATTGTGAGTTAATCACACGTGTATTGAAGGACCCTTGGTAGATTTTTAAAGGCGGTCCATAACTAACTTTTGCTCGGCCCAAAACAACCCAGTGTATGCGAGGTTCTTCCGCGAATGGGACCGATCTTTTACTTCAATCAATGGTCAGACATCGGGCCGCAATTTTTTTTCTGCAAACAAGAATTGCCATCCCGCGATATTTCAGCCAATCAGATGTCTTATACATATTCGTCATCTTAAATAACGTGCCATGTGATTGGCTGAAATATTGTGGGGTGGTAATTCTTGTTTGCAGAAAAAAAAATTCGCCATCGGGCCGTGCAGTTTTATTCACTGTTGAGCGCGCACTTTGTTGAATATTGTGGCTTTTTTCTGAGAAAATGGTGGTCTGGATACGCAGTCATTTTATAAATGACCAAGGGGAGGGGGGACCTGGGGAGGGGGACCTGGGGAGGGGGACCTGGGGAGAGGGACCTGGGGAGAGGGGACCTGGAGAGGGGGCCTGGGGAGGGGGACCTGGGGAGGTGGACCTGGGGAGGTGGACCTGGGGAGGTGGACCTGGGGACGTGAACGGCGTGGAAACCATCTTAGTTTCTCTGTTCACTAAGCAGGTTTTGGTTACCAGCCAAACTTTCACACACAATATGTACACTTTGGCTGGTTGTCTATTCCACAAATGCTGAAATTGGCAACAACACAAAAATATGCTATTATAAATTTCAATAGGAATTCGTACCTGTCACGGGAGTGTCACGTTCACCACCGATGACACGTAAATCCCCTTCACCGTTCTTTCCCTTGCTATGTCACTACTGTGGCAAAATTTACAAGCCCAACACCCCCTACGTGACACTTTTTGTATGTAGCAACTACGTGCTGATTAAGGAATAGAATTGTCGTATTGGAAATGTCTTCTTAAACACGTATTTGCCAAACAGTCTGATAACTAGGCCTATGCAAAAGGCGTACAGGCTTTGCTCTAAGCGCTATTAAACGCTGCACCTGACATCGGTCAAGAAATGGCGGGAAGAAATGGCGGATGCAGTGTTCAAAATTTGGATAACTCCTCCTTGTGTGAAACTCTGGTCAGTCCAAAAAAGTGCCCTAGTCTCCCACCTAGAATGCGATCACAATCATAACTGTAGGGTTTGAAGCTTTGCATGGCGGATCGGAAACAGTAAGAGGAAGTTTGCGGTAGCACAAGATGTGCTATCTCTAATGCGTTGTAACACTGTGCTAGCTCCGAGAGAAACTGTAATGGCGGTTTGACAACTCGACATATACTGCACGAAGCACGATATCAAACGGTATATCCAATCAAATTTAGTTTAGAAAATGTATATATTCAGAGTCGATATTATTTTTTGGTATAAGTCTGACAGAACGTTGCGCACCGTGCCTTCATTTCGAGCACAATTATGATTGAGCAGAAACGGACAAGTGCCATTTTCTCCTTCCATTCTCAACTTTCCATTTTTCTCGTACATCATCTTCATGCAATTGAATTCCGCATAAGCGCGGGATGAGAAAATCCGATATATGTACACCTTTCAATATCTTCTGAAGAATGGAACGTGGCCAAACATTGCTTTTACAAAAAAAAAAAATCGAAACCCATAAGAGCCAAGAAATCGAGACAGTGCACACAACCAACCGGACTGATGATACAGCTTGGGTCTGTCCGTGTCCCGGTATGCGATTAGGGGATTAAGTGCAAGTCTATCGAAACTGTGACGTCATTTCCGCCGAAAGTGATGGTACAGTCACGAGTATTTCGTGTGTGCTTTCCTTTATGAATGCCAAAACAAATAACAAAAACATAAATCCACATTGGCAATGGCATGCATGCACGTAAAAAATACTACTTCAAATCGGCAGCACTGGACATGCAGCATTGGTACGGTATATCCCACGTCACCACTGTGTTCTACAATTATTTTTGTCTAGCTGCTAGAATTTCCAGATCACTGATTACTTTTTAATTGAAGAATATGCCTTCATGTTTGTAACATGTTTTTGTAAAAACTGAAATTGATTGTTTTCTTCTAGAAAACCCGATAAGATAACTCCACGGTCAGCTTACAGACTTCCCGAAAACTAAATACCTTGTTTTTTTGCAATCATAATGATTTATGATGACAGTGATTTTAAGTTTCTATAAATCACTACGGCTTCTGACCAAACAAGAGATACCTAAAAATGTAAAATACTATTTACAACAATGATAACCTTTACATCAGTATAATGACAGAGTTTGCCCTTAGTCGGTTATTATTTTGAACATTCTCAGGGTCAACGCACTGGTACAGGGAAGTTATTGTTATCATAAAAGTAATACAACGGATTTCCGGAACCTTGTGTTTGTGCTGGTCATCAGGCCTCAACCGTGAGTTAGAAACGGTTAAGAGTTTTATGTGATTTGGTGTATGGACTCGAGCTGCTACTGCCTGTTTTAGCATGGAGGCAGTAGCCAGGCCTACACTTGGTCATGGAAAGATGTCCAAGCTGTCAATGACGCCATCAATTTTCACTTGATGGCCGATGTTTCGAAAGCTTGCGGTCAAATACGCTGTCTATAAAATATTCTGGCACACTGTGCTTAACAGTGCACGGCGTTATTTTACAGAACTGCAGGGATCTATTGGTCTATACGATGTAACTGATTGCAGTCGGGAGGCGACTAGTAATATCTCGGTGTACGGAACTGCAACAATTAATTGCACAATTAATTGCTTATTAATGGGATATTTGATACATTATTGATGCCCACAGAAACAAACAGAGCTCTCCACTTTCCAAAGGCCTATTAACAAGCATGTGAGTATTCAATCTACCGGATGGGGTCTGACACCGTCATCCCAGACACAAGCGCCGTTAGGAATAAGTACGGCACGACGCTTCCACGGACTTGATATCACTAATGCTTAAAGGGCCATCCATGCTTTGGTTTCACCGCTGCAGTCCTCGCATGATCATCAAACTTCACTCGCAGTAGCGCCAGACGCGTGACGCAGTAGCAAAGCGATAATTCGCCGAGGACAGCGCCGCCAGCGAGGCTTTCGTGCCACAAACCCTTTTCTCCGTGAGCGGGAAATGCACGCGCCGCGCTCGGCTCGTGACTAGAATGAAACCCCCTTTATAGTTTGTTGCCCTACTTTGATCAAGAGACTGGATGTACTCAGCTACTTGTCAAATCCGTCACGGCTCAGTCTCTGTGATATCAAGTATTTATGTCTTTTTTCACACGGTCCCCGGTGCCAGGGTAATAGTACTTTAGGCCTAGGGCGGGCGTGGAGAGTTTTTTTCTGGAGAGGACTCGATCTGAGTGTCTTCCTCACCAAGCGGCCGATGGCACACAGCTGCAATCTCATTGTTTTTCAGCTTTGTATTTTTTTGTTGTTTCGGCTGCTCTTTTTGTTGGCCACTGTTTCCGGCGTTTTTTTTCTCGCTCTTTATTATGGTCATCAGGACATCATCTGTGATTTCAATTTCAAATTTACACAATCACCTGCCGAGGGCTCATCGAGCATTTGGTGAAATGGCAGGTGGAGAGTTGAACTTCAGTGTTGATGAGGACACAAAATGAGCTCTGGCAGATCAAAGATGTTAAGCGCTTGAAAGATGGCCATGGAATAGTATAATTGATCAATTGGGTGTGTGTGTGTGGGGGGGGGGGTGTGCAGTGGAGGTAGGGGTCAACAAAAAACACTAAACTCCAGAGGGGGTTATGATGATTTAATGAGCTCTGGCATGCAGGATGAGGCTATATTTGGGTTCTTTCTTACAATGGAAGAGGTCATAAACAATCGGTCTGTGGTTTTGAAGACGGTGGAGAGGTGACCGAAAATATTTGACTTAAATTGGCAACCCCCATCGCTTCAAATATAGAACCTCTTTAAAGGGAAATACATCATTGGTAAGGTTGGCAAAAGTGACCTCTATATTAAAGTATGTCGATTTTCTTTGATTCAATATATACATTAAACATCTATGGAAGTTTCAGTTTAATTGCATTGTGTCGTTAATGAGAAATTAATGAAAATACATTCTACAGAACCTTAATTGCTTATTGAGTATATTTATACCTTCATTTACTTTGCACTAAGTAAGTTTAACATTTGAATTTAACATTTGGTTATTTTTGAATGAGTCCTTTATCTTAACAATGCTAAGGCGTCTATTTCATAATTGACATTCGAAGCAATCTTTTTTGTTATTTCACTTTAAACCATCTGAGGGTTCCTCTTCTAAACGCCTGACTAAACCTGTGACAAGACAACGCAAACATTTCAATTGGTCTGACCGGCCAATTACGCCTAGCTGGCGACAACACACGGTGGAAATGCATGTATAGAGAGAATCCCTTGTAGACGTAGTTAAATTTCAAGGAAGTCTGTAATGCAATTGGACGCTATTTGCGAGTGTCTGAGCTGAAATGCTGTGCATAGAATTAGAAATTGGTACCGTCACTTTCGATCAAAGGCCCGGATAATATGTGATTGCACAATGTTGGCCTACTATACACACAAGCAAAAATAACGCAAATAAAAAAAATCATAGCCTATCCGATGCTTATTTCGGTTTCATGTTAGGTTAATCTAACCCTGGAATTACACAAGTGCCAGAATGCAGAAAAATACTTCGTTTCAAAGGTTATTTCCCGCAAAGCGTCGATAATCCCTTTAAACACAAACAACATCTACGGAGCTTGGGAACGCATCACCAGAGGCCCCGGTACAATATGAAAGACGGAAAGATGACAGTCATTACAGCCGGCCGCTGCTGATTTAACTAACGCCTCACTTAACGTTTTAACGCCACACTGGATAATTTGGTCCTGCCAGAGCTATGAGGAGGCCCCATATGTGTATAATGTATATGTTCGAATGACGGGTGCAGAGTACCATCAAATAAGGTTTCATCTAGTCTACCGTGTCACATGCTATACCGGTCTCCAACTATTTCGTTTTGGTAACTTTGTCTTGGTCACGATGCTTTCACAATCCTGCTTGATACACGTACGTACACATGCGGACGTGACTTTGACGAAATGTTAACATGGCGCAGAGAGTGAAACATAAAACTGCTGGCGACAATCGAGCAGTTCCACCGTTACAGCGTGTTCCTTCAGCGCCCGTCATCGGCGCATGCGCAGCAAGGAAACTCAAGACACCTAAAATGCCCTACATTTTCTCTCCCCACACCTAACCAACTACTGACGGCCTGAGCACCTACCCTCAGGGGTGTACGCCTGACGATAATATCTGTCAGAAATGCGCGTGCACGGTCTTTGTTCACCGCTCTGAGTTTACCGCCGATCGTGTTTGCGGCGATATCATCGTCTTATTACCGTTTCTGCCGTGTGCTCTGAACCACCATACGGCGGGCAGGAAAGAGAATAAACGGCACATGAGAAGAATTCTCGCGTCGTGTCGGATTTGTTCATACGACTGTTTTATGAATAACAAAGCGACTTCATTATAAGTGTTAAATATTTCCAATCAAATTGAGCTGTATCAAAGATAAAAATTGAACCAGATTATCCGGTTAAACCACCGGATCATTAACTGGTGAGAGTTGCTCCTACTTTAGGGTAATTCAACTACATTCCAAGCATAGAAGCATGCTGAGACAACGCCGTCCAAAATAGCTTACAGATTCCGAAGAATATGGATAGTTAAAAGCCACACTGTTGTTTTAGTAACACCCGTAAAACAACTATAGGGTGGCACGTTTCTAGAATCAATACTTTGTCTTTATCAACCATATGAAAAACAAATAATACGATCTACCCGTTGTTCTTGAAAGCGCTGCTTGTTGTTATGAGTTGCGAACAGCCGTTATTTCGGGCATAATATTCATTCAATTCGCAATTTTTCATCCATAAATCTGCGCTTTCAGACTGCTGATGCGCCAGGGACTGCCAGACAAATTCTTGGCGCTGAACTGCGGGGGAAATCGGCAATGGTTGGCTGACGGCTTTCGCGCCAACGATCTCGAACGATCTCGTTACTAATAGAAGTCTACGGCTGTTGTATGCCGTGGATTTGTTCAGAAAAACGGAACTTGACACACACACACACACACACACACACACTATCCGCTAGACGCGTATACTTTACTACTTAACAATGCTTTTTAAACGGCGTTTTACGAAAGGCCACAAATGAAGATACAACACTAGTGACGTTAGCAAAACGGCTTCCATTAGTTTGCCTTTCTTTGAATCAAGAATCACTGTGATATACAGTTAAAAACCGACGTGTGAAACAAGTCTTCGTCACTCGGGAAAAGTGTCAAGAAGCATCCACACTTTTTTTTTTACAGAAAACATCTGAGGCAAACAACTAACAAACTGCCGCTTGGCAACTTTGTGAAAATGTTTTTTTTAATGACACACTTAATAAAAAAAACAATATGGATGGTTGGTACTTTTACCAACATTGACATCAAGTTAGCTTTCGGATAATAATAATTAGTTGTTATTAGGTAATTATTAATGATATACCTTTGCTTTAAACGAGAAGCATTATTCCTATTATTTTCCAGCACATAAGTCACGTGTTCATCGTCCGCACACGATCAGTACGGTAACTCATTTTATATGTTCATGTCCATCACACATTTAAAAACCATGAAACGGTCGTCAGAATACCGCGTTGTCACATCACGTTCACGCTGTCGTGCGGCTACCTTGCCATCGGCCACGATCAAGCCAATAAATACGGCAGAATCCGGGAATATTGGCAACGGCCCGCTCGCTGGAGCCAGTAAGGCGAGGAGACAAGGAAAATGCGTTGCTTGCTAGCCTATTACCCAGCGCGGCAATCGAAATGGCCGGGCGGGGTAGTCGACGGCATACGGACGGGGGGGATGAAACGACATTTTCCGCTCCAGTAAACCGAGGAAACATACATCGTTTAACTTGGGAATCGCATACCCGGGTGCCGGTCACGCAATTGGGGAGTGGCGGTTTCCTTTTCCCCGCATGCTCCTGATGAGTTTTCATGTGTCTTGCGCGAATCCAAACGACTCTGAAATGCAATTCGATGGCGCCTGTAGTTAAGTCTAGAGCAACTTGCTATGGGTGTTTCGGGTGTTGTAAAAAGCTTATTATTACTTAGTGCTTACCATGTTATAATGCTACCGACAAGATAAGATATGCCAGACAGCCCGTGCTTGGCCGCCCAGCGCGCGCAAAACTCATATAACCCAGTCTCGTTGATGTAGATTTGTTTTTGCATGTGGAACTACATAATGAGGGTCAAAAGCACCAACTTACTAAAGGATGCCAGTCTCACCGTTTCACCAAAGGTCGCGACCTATATAATAAACAAAGAATATTTAACGAATAGCTAAATATCCGTGGTGTACGCCAGGCGTTATAGTCACGCCCCCAACGAAGGTGTCTGCACCTGCTGCATGCTGTAAAATGTGGGACGTGCTTTGCAATGAAATAGGCGGCAAAATAACACACTATGCATACAAATTAATGGTACTATCATTGCTACTTGAAAAAACATTGACCGGTAATGCTTTGTTTATGTCACCACGCACTCCGTATTGCGCATATCGCCATGTCTTGATTTGTTGGGATTACAAAAGTTTAATTGTTTTAGAATAGGATCCAAATATATACATATTAAGGCCTTAATTGATTTATTTGGCCTGGAGTTCGCGTCAAAAATAAGAAATAAATCAAATAAATAGGTCTCGGATCGAACTTTTGCAAGAAGCTGACCGAATCAATATCGAGTTGCGGTCACCGTGTCTGTAACAACAATTCCGCGGCACGTGCAACAGAATACGCCCTCGATGATTAGTGAGTATTTTCCAAGGCGGTCTCTCTCTCTCTAAAGCGATTTAACATTAAGATTATACGATAGGCTTCGGTATACTTATACGGAAGAGACTCGTGATATAAAATCATGCGTGTATTTCAATAATCCGTCCACTGAGATATTAAATCAAAACAAGTTTTTCAAATGCAATGGTTTATTTTGTAACCGAAAGAAGGTGTTATGAAAGTTTAATTTTTTTGTTTTATCTAGAGACGAGTAGACTAGGGGAAGATCAGGGCAATGGAGACCTCGGTCTTTATGAAATTCAAGGCCCGGAACTTGCTCTGCAAACAGATCCAACCATATTGCGTTAGTCAGCCGGGGCGGATCTAGGTTAGCTCTTAAAGGGGAAGCTTACAACATACGTTCATTTCAACCCTCTAGATTTCAAGAAATATATCAAAAAATTAACCCGTGAAAGTTACATCACAAAAGGGGTTCATGTTCCTGTTTAACAAGAAGTTGCCAGATGGTTGCCAAATTCGACTTAACAATTCCTGTTGTCTCTAACTTGATGAAAACAATTCTTCTAACGAAACAATTTCTTAGGATTATTGATACGTATTTGAACTTGACGCCACTGTCAAGCTTTTAGATAATATTTCGTTAATTCGATAATCCAGTAATTACCAATGTTGTACCTTCCCTTTAAAGGAATTACACAATTGGTAAAATGACTGCATAAAATGAAACCGCGCTTTATGAGAATCAAGAGAGATGTACAGAAACCAACCTGTGTAAGTTGCATTGTGTCATTGACGAGAAAAAAAAATTAGAAATGCGTTCAGATTATTTGGAATTCATTACTAAACTTGATGTTTTTACGACGTGTCATTGTTTTCCCACCACAGTTCACCGCTGCGCTTTCCCGCCACACTGTTTTCCCACCACAATTCACCGCTGCGCTTTCATATTATGAATCAAAAACAGTACGATACACTTTAATCCATGAGGGTTTAACCACCGCTAAAGGGAGCATGCGCCTTTAGTAATTACCTGATTACAAAATCACTTAATTCTAATCTAAAATATAATTACTTGATGTGGGTGATGTTACACTGTAAAAACGGTGTTTAGAGTTTAAACACACGCAAAACAAACGCGTTTAGGAATTCGTTTAAATGCTAAACGGCCATCCTCTGTACGTGTCACAAAGCTAAACGTGCTTAGCTTTTTGACACCTGTTCATGTGATATTTAGCATTCAAACGCACATCACAGAAAAGCACAATCTGAACATATTTTAGGGTAAACGTGAAAAAAGTGGGTACAAGCTAAGTGTTTAGAAATGTGTTGAAATTCTAAACGCCATCTTTACAGTGTACCGAGCATCCTGATTAATTATTCCGACTGACATACCGTACTGTTTGTTTTGTTGGAAAACGAGAAATGTATTACAACTTTGAAATGGCTCGCAGTCGCAGCCGTGAACATTTGCATATTGAATGAATGCAAACATTATGTGTATGCATCTTCACTATTTTCTCGTAAATGACACAGTGGAATGAGTATGAATGCATTTTAACAATGGTACCCGTTAAGGCAATCGGTAGGGGAATATAATGGTCCAGCCCCTTTAAAGCAACACGATCCATCCCCGTTCGATCACACCGCACCTGCTGAAACCCTGGTAGGAAAAGACAGCGCACGCGGAAGCAGAACCCTACGCCTGATCGATTATTGTTCATAACCGCAGTTGGGCTAACGCCAACAGTAACCGCTGAACTTAAAGGGGCGGTCATGACGCGGATATTGAAAACTCTTGGTAGGGTTGGACAACGTTGTTCTGTGGTGCTTAAGCACTGTAGTCTAGACTGGACTGGCTTAATACGCTACACATGTTCCAGATTCTGGTCAGATTTCTACAATAAATAATAGTGTACGTGTGTTAACGAACATTCTGTTTTTCGACTGAACTACATACGGTACAAAGAGCCATTCGCACAGTACGTGAGCAAAACACAAATATGAAATTTTAAAGAACATTTGCCGTTATCACCGTATTGAACCATGCAGGAAGTTTGCAGACACGACTTTCTATTTGAGGTGATGCCGACGGAGCTGAGTAACATGCACCGAGAATGAAGCAAATAACCACCCGTCCTGTCGGTTCGTGCCGAAGTTTGTCGAGTCGTGATTATGGGGCAACTCGCTTCGTGTGCTGCGTGAGAATTCGCTTCATGCACGAGGGAATCTTTTATGGTAAACAGCACCGCGGATATAAAACTACTAAGTTTAATGTTTAGATAAAAATCCAAGAGATCGTGTTCGGATAAAACTGACATGTTGTAATATGTGGGCAGTTTGTATTTTAACTAGGACCGACGCAAAGTTGAGTCATTTTTATTTTAACTACGGCAGACGTCGGGCAGAGTACGGTCACGAGCCAAGCAAAATTAAATGTCCCCGCTTTTTTTGACGGCAATCATTCTGTCTAACTTTCCTGATACTGAAAAAACACCGAGCGACAACAGCAGTAAAACACCTGGCGTTTCTATTAAAATCGTCTGTTTAAATATACACTATTGTGGGTCACGTAAGGTCACTGTGTCTGTTTATTCCGAACGCCAGCGAGGAAAAAAAGGACGTTCCGCTCATATGCTATAATGAACAAATTTATGGTTTTCATAATTAATTTATGTAGTGTTCGTTCGTCGTGTAAGCAGCAAGTCAATAGCCAATGCATTGTGTACAGTAGGCACTCTGAGTACGCCAACATGCGACGAAAACATGTACAACTACAAAACAATACCCCAAAACAAACATTGTGCTACACAAAAACCCGTTAAATTGCCGATACCCTAAGCTTCAGTCTGAACAAAAAAATAGAGAGCGAATGAGGCTGTGAAAATATGCATCACGTTGGACTCTTGCTCTAGGCTTTCGTGCAGACCATGAATTTTAACCGTTGTCTTTCCTGTCGTTTTTTCCGTTCTGAGTCTAACGGATTGGGACAAAAAAAAATCACATCCGCTCTGGCATTGCAGAAGTTGATCGCTGTACGTGCCTTGATTTATGCATATCTGCTATGGCCATTTAGAATGAAAAGCCGCGTCTTATGTGTTCCACATTTTTCGATTGCAACCGTCCAATAGTGATTATACGTTGAGCACGTAGCGTGCGCCAATAACGTGGCGTGTGAGTAATTAAGTCCCCCGGGGTAGAAGCTGAGAAACTCGGGCCCTAGCTCACGGCGAAGACCGGTCGCCACATGGCGTTCATATCACCTATATATATCTGATAACAACCATAGCGCTATTGGCACTTATTTAAATAAGCCGTACATTATCGACGTTTTAAAGTGACGGTCTTATGTATGTATAATATCGTTCCGTGCGGTCAGAAGTTATTTGAAAACGTCTGCCAATTTATTGACACCACAGTTATTTCAAATTTGGAATGAACAAAGACAACAGAATGTACTTAGGCCTATGCCTGTTTCCCTGTTTTATTTGATGGTTTTAAATTCAACCCAGACAGTCAATACGCAGAACCATATTGTTAAATTTTAATGAATTCGTTCGCCCTGCATGGGTAATAGATATAGACATCCATCTATATTTATCTATATATAATTATGTGCAGTTTCGTTCCATGATACGGCTATATAAATAAACCATATAGAAATATTATGCAAATATTACTGAACACATACGAAACTCAGGCATATACCATACGGTATACGTACATATTTTATACACGATACATGTACACAGATAATGCCTCGGAACGGTTTGCAATTCTAGAGACAATTCAATGGTTAATTTCAGTTCGGCTGGGCATCTTGCCAGTTTGCCACTAAATTCTTAGGTCTGTTTACTTGTTTCTCCATGGTTTGACGTCACCATGTTGATTCCCTGGCTTACTGGAAATTGATTCACCCAGGGATAACTTTGAGCACCTTTAGTTAACTAAAAAGGAAATGTTTACGCAACAAGACACGCATAAAATACTTTTGTCAAGAAATATGAAGGAACAATGAACAGAGAGTTTCAAATAATACCTTCAGTGAAGGTATTATTTGAAAAAGGCTTCACCTTTTTTTATATAACAAATGTTGTACAATTGCTGGGCGAGTAGTGCGATTACTAGAGTAATCGCCAGTAATAATCGTTAATCGTACTCGTACTCGTGTCTTTGCTACTCGATTAATCGTCCCACTGCGATTACCTAAAAAGTACTCGCGAGTAGTAACACATTTACGAGTAACGACTGGTTTTTTTGTCATTGTTTATTTATTAAACATATAAAATCTGAAATAATATCCTATGTTTTCAGAATAATTATGATAAAATATAATGTAATGTTAAAAATGAGGTCAATACTCGTGATAGTAATCGAGTACTCGCAAGTAATTGCTATGCGATTACTCGAGTGATTTTTTTTATAAAACGGGTAGAGAAAAAAAGAGACGCTTTTTTTTTTACAAAATGAAAATGGTTAGACACGTAGTTCCTATAGTATTGAGGCTACACAGCGAATTTTCAGCATGATAGAGTTATTTCCGTAGGCTGGTCGTAATTTTGAAAGGGTTTTCAGATGAATAAACTAAACACGCCGCCTTTCAGAATTGAAAAAATAATTCACTCGCACGTGCAATTGCAGAGAATGGCTATATCTCCACGAAGATGCTGGGCTCGATTTGGTTGGCCATTGTCACGTAATGTCTTTCTACAGCCAAGTTTTAAATTGACCCAATAATGATAATTCGCCGGTCCTGCCTTTAATTCTGGCGTCGTGTCCGACGAATTGCTCTGTGGTTTACGTCTTGCGTGCGTCGTCAAATACAAATTAAATTGCGAGGAATCTCGAACGTCATGGCTTTCCCTGTCTAAGCGGACAGATCGCGATACTTAAAGGGGCAATCCACACACAATTTAATCAGTATGTTAGTTGTATAGATGCCAGGGAAATAGTAGAGCTTTACTCCACAAATTACTCCACTTTATTGGGAGTACCGAAGTGTGACGTCATGTTCCCATGGCATCTGGTTAAACAGTCTTTGTTTCGTAATGTTGTTCTATGACTATGAGGCAGACAAGTAAAACATGGTACAGTGGATGTGACAGCACGGTGATATTATGTTGGTTTGTTATCAAGGGGATGCGTCAACTTAAAGACCCTATGTACACTCTTGGTAATCTTGAAATCTTTAATGATCACATAGTTTAGGTGAAACTACTCAGTGTAAAGTTGATGATGGTATCAAATATCTCTTTAATTATTTCTGTCTCGGTGATTTCATTTGAGAATTTCTGTCATCCGAAGACAAAACATTCCAAGTTGGAATGAAAACCAAGTTGGAATGAATATTAACCATTTCGAATGCATTTATACTGTTTTGTCGCAATGAACTTAAACTGAAACTTCCATGAACTGGATTTATATGCCTTCGCATAATCTTGATTCCATGGATGCGCATATTCAGACATTATTTTTATCAAAAAGGCTTTAACGCGCTGGTCGTTTCTCATTTCTCCCTGGTTTCTGGTGAAGCGAGCTTTCAAATGTAACATCCCTTTGAATTACGGGGAGCCAAGTACCAGGCTAGGTTACAAAACTGCTGGTTGGGACAGGATGATTGAGCATTGTCGTACCGGGGGCAGACGCGGCTTGCGGCGACGACAGACTCACGGCGCGGCGGTTGAACTGAGGTCAAGCCCTGTAATTCTCGTTTCCCCGGTGCCAATGCCGTCATTTCTGCGTGCGACGGCCGCACGGTGATGAGACTTCTCCGTCAGTCTCCTGGGACATTCCGATTCCCATTTCAATGGTCGCGTCTTTCTTTCCTTCACCCTCCTGCTTTTCAATCCTCTCCGTGTTCCGCATTCAGTCCCATGCCATCAATCATTGCGAAATTTATTTGCTTTTAAATACAATTTATTACACAGTGTAGTTAATATCCTTAGCACATGAACAGACGCTACATAAACCAGCCCCAGACGGTTAAATCAGTTAAACATCCCTTCTCACTTTACAGACATCAGAAAAAATTCCTTATTTTGCACAAAAGTGTCATCCCCGAGTAAGCTTTTCAATTTGTAAACAAAATATAATAATAAATCGCTCGTAGATCGTTGCAAAAACCTTTGAATTGATTTCTAAGATTTTTCCAAATTGATTTATTCAAAAAGACTTCCATGCTCTTCGTTCAATATCTGTCACATCAGTTGAAATACCCCCCAAATGTTTCAAGATTAATTTCAATGATCTATTTCTGGACGTACCGTACTTTAATAAATAATAGTACGAAGTGAACCACTTTATTCTGTACCAAATTCCTTTGACAAAGGTTACACTGAAACCAATATAAACGCCTCCACAACTTGCTATACAGAATCCGTAACAAATAGTACAATGAGTCGCGGAATTCCCTCATGCGAAACTTGATGTGTTCTCTTCGACACGATTCAGTTCACCATTAAAAGAAATTTGAGTCATTTCAAGTTCTCCCTTTCACACCATTCTTGTTGTGGTTGGATGCTTATGCACGTAGCGCTGCCCCGCGTCCCGCCGGCATCTGGTGCGCGGCATGTAGTGTTCTGAACTAAAGCGATGAACGGGTGCCCAAAGTGATGACGTCAAGGACAACTACAAACTCAGCTATAGGGCAAAGCGGAACAAAGAACACTAACCCTGCAAAGAAATTGCACTTTAAGGCTAGTGTACACTTACGGTAAAACATTTCAGGAAATGCATCTATACTATGTTAAAATCATGGAATAGGTCTATGTACAGAAACCAACGTCTGAAGTTGCCACCTAATTCCATTGTGTCACAACGAAATATTTTAAATGTATTAAGATTTGTTGTATCTATTCTAACGCTTCAGTTGGGCAATTACCTTAATAATTTTACTGATATGGTAGCACCTCAGACAGATATATACTACTCAAAACAATTTAGGGAACACTGGAATAATCTCAGTTAAAGCATAGAGCAAGTATACTACTCAAAACAATTTAGGGAACACCGGAATAATCTCAGTTAAAACAAGATCATTTATTTCAGATAA
Source organism: Zoroaster sp. YZ-2022 (assembly GCA_029582265.1). NCBI lineage: Eukaryota > Metazoa > Echinodermata > Asteroidea > Forcipulatida > Zoroasteridae > Zoroaster > Zoroaster sp. YZ-2022. The sequence goes on from CM055824.1 coordinate 13,433,571, forward strand.
ACACAATGTTTCACAGAATTGATGAGAAACTGCACAATGAAACAGATGATAAAGGATGCATGTAGTGATTACACATTTCATGACATGACTAATGAAAGAGAGAGGGGGTTGCAAATGAAAATCCCGGTTCATGGAACATTTCAAACCTATTTGATGTTAAAAATCCGGTGTTCCCTAAATTGTTTTGAGTAGTATATTTCAAGGGATATCCAGAGCAAGCTTTCTACGGGGCATGGAGTCGGTGTTTAGTTTGACCTGAACTCAGTGACTGAAAATAATACCCCAACAGTGCGTGCTTGCCTAGATTACAGGGAGCAATAAGATCATGTTACCGTGGCTGATAGGACACCGATAGGACACCGATTCAATGCCCTGTGATCGTGACGATGTTGTCTCTATAAGTTTAAAACTATGACATGCTTATGAACCAGTGATAGAGGTCTGCTAAGGACAACTTGAATTTCCCAACATCGTGCAGTTTTACTTTGTGAATTCTAACAAGTGTAAATTTAGCTTAGGCTATTTATATTTGCACTTTTACCACACATGACATGTGTCCACCAGATTACACTGCTCCTTTAATGCACTCAGTCGTTGAATATTGAGCGTGCGTATATCAAATATTGCGTGTGGCATATTTTTTTTGCTTTGATGAGACTGAGAGCGTTAAAGGGGCAACCACTGCATTTTGTGCACTGCACCAACTGGCTGTTTTTGTCAGTGTGCTGTGAAAATCATTATGGTTGTGTGGATGATCATTCATCTACTCATCAGCGCCAGGGAGCTGCCGGCACAATCTAAATTCAACTCAATTAGGAAATCCACTCTGGCGATGCCATTTGAAAGTGAGTTTAAACTTTTCACGCATCAGGTTTTACACGTACGGTTCGATACAGGGGGATATTTAGGATGGGAAATAGATTATAGAGAATGTATTTGCCCATCCTGTACCCTGTCTCCCAGACTTTGTTTAAAGGGACAAACACGATGCACGGAGTGGCAAACTCTGTCCTTTTTTAAACACAAAAATCCCTTTAATAACAGACATTATATTGTGGTTTGTAGAAATCACATACAGCTAGAACATATTGAAATCCAACCAATCCATATCGTCACAGCTGATTGTCCAAAACCACATCTAAAAGAACCGTGCTAAACATACATCGATTACTTCCCAGAGGATGTAAACCCCTTTAAACCTCACGGCGGCCGAACGTCCGCGCTGCACGACTGTTCTGATAAGTACATCACGATCGTCATCGATCTTGTATAGTGGCGGATTAAGGCCCGACTAGGGGTGTGAAGCGAGCGTGTCAAGGCGGCATGGTATACGCGGTAGGGAGGCGTGGAGAGTAAACACAGTAGTGTCTCTCCTTCCCGATCTCACTGCTAGTGTATGCCCAGGCCAGGTTGCTTTGCTGATTATGGACTAGACCCACGCATGGATTCGTTGCCTCTCGGGTTTTATGTTCTTCAAGATAGCCAAGCAGTATGCACCGTTTCCAGGCATACCAATCAGGATACCAATATGCCCCAATCGGGAAACCCTTGGGTGACAAAGACACCTTCTGTCAAACTATCCCGATTGGGAGATACTTTTATCCTGATTGAAACCCGTTTCTCCCAATGAGGATACCACCAATAGACCCCAATCGAGAAATCGGTGTCTGACAACAACACATTCTCTGCGTCTGTTGATTCCATACTTCCAATAATGCATTTATTGTGAATACATAATAAAATCCCACTGAGTATAAGTATGGTTTGTCGATCAAATAAGTTTCAACCACTTATCTTCTAAAAATAACTTATTTGGATTTATGTATAACAAAACCCACGCCTGCCCTGATGCACCTTTAAAGGGAACACTTGAAATGTAAGAAAAACTGCAACTTCTGGTAAGGCAAAAAAAAATACACCAAGTCTCCGGTTTCTGGTCTCCGCGTGCGTCGCCTCAGACTCGCGCGTTGGCATTTTTAATTGTCTTTTTTGTTGTTGCTATGAAACGATGTCCAACTGCAGCCAAAATTGCTGGATCGATTGGAATTCTGCCGTGCTGTGTTATAAACGACTTGTTCACATAGGCCTGAACGTTTGCCCGATTTGTGAGGCCTCTCTTAGCGACCATACTTTGATGGGAAATTAGGTCCCCGCGCATACAATGTATCACGTATTTCCCTGTTGGCAAAACAAAAAAGAAAAAAAAGATTGCCGAAAAAGCGTCACCGCACCGATTTTGAAGCCGACCAATGACCAGAAACCGGATACTTTTTTGGCCTACTTACTTTCTTTTCAAGATTTGCATTAGACAGAATAACCTATGGTAGTTTCAGCTTATCAAGTTTCAGCTTATCAGTACGTTGTATCGCTTAAATACGAGAGAAAAAAAGTGAAAATACATTTAGGTTATTCGTATTCATTCTAATTTAGGGGGAAAAAACTCTTTCCTAAATGTGACCTTGAAAAAAATTCACTTTTGTTTAAAGTGATATCACTTCAGACAAAATATATTGAATAGCGAAGACTGATAACACCATCACAAGCTTTATACACGGAGTAAGTTTCACGAAAATAATAAGACCATTTTGTTATTTTTTGATTTACCAATTCTAAACGATACCGTTACCTTTACGGGGCCTCCACTACGAGCGACAAAAAAGAAGAAAGAACGAAAGAAAGAAAGAAAAAAAAACACAGCACTCAAAACCGTGCACGGCCATAGAATGAGACAATAAAAACTCTAGCGGCTGCGTGGAAAAGCAAACGTAACCGGTCGGTAATCGATTTCAGTCGCTGATCGCGAGAGGAACGAGGGTTGAAGTTCACCAATACACAAACAACACACGCCCAACAAAGACCCGGCTGAGCGTATAGCGCCAACCGTTTTATCACAAATTCACTCCAGCGGTTTTTTTTTTAAATTGCAATTTGAACATTTCAGCCTGCTCAACTTCGTGTCTCAACTATAGACAACAAATTAACATTTAAGACATGGATACTGATGCAGGTAAACGGGATATTTTTTGTTGTAACCAGGCGAAAATAAATGTTTCAAAAGTTGAGCGAAATAGGCGAAAGCATTGCTTGCATTCAGAGTTATATTATGTTGATAACATTTGTTTGTGTATTTATATATATAGTTCATATAATCAATTCAAATCTATTATGTTTATAGTCTTTCTATTTCTATTTCGCTTCACGTTTATATATATATATATATATATATATATATATATATATATATATATATATATACTTAAATGTAGCGGTCTATCTTGAAGTAGAGTGCTCAATGCCACATAGACAGAGCGTATTATACTTGTAGTAAAACTAGTGGAACGCTGGTAGTTGTAACTCCGAGTTTCACGCGTTATGCGATCATCAGACAGCGCGTGAAACTCGGAGTTACAACTACCAGCGTTCCACTAGTTTTACTACAAGTATATATATATATATATATATAAGGCTTGTGTCCCAGGTTGTGTGATCCCCGTTACCCTGGTTGTTTGCATCTGACTGGGACTTGATCCCTGGCTACTCGGCAGATATGGTTTGGCCATCTGACCTGGCCCCACCAACATAGGGGCTGGTTAGCTCAGTTGGTAGAGCACTCGTACGGTATTCGAGAGGTCGCAGGTTCGAGTCCGGCATCAGGCAAATTTTCTTTGCTCGCTTCCCGTTTATATATATATGTTTATATATATATATATATATATATATATATATATATATATATATAGATATAGATATAGATATAGATATAGATATATATAGATATAGATATAGATATAGATATAGATATAGATATAGATATAGATATAGATATAGATATAGATATAGATATAGATATATAGATATACAGATATACAGAAATACAGATATACAGATATACAGATATACAGATATACAGATATACAGATATATAGATATATAGATATAGCATCATCTTTATCTGCCATGCAATTTGGTTATGCATCAAACAACCTATTAATATTGTGAATAATACTGTGGAATATAAAATATAATTCACGCATACTCAGCGTGCGAAAGTGATTATCTATAATATCCCATTTGAAACGAACGTTTCGTATGGTTAACACTTCAGATATAGATTCGACAGAATTATTATACACATACAATACAAGCAATTCATACATTTATTAAAATATCCCCATTCAGTCAAACTTTTCCAAGTTAAAGTATAATTCGAAAGTTAACTCGAGAGAATGAACTGGACCGTCACAAATATGCAACATCATTCACTATTAACACATTCCAGGAAGCTGTCCAAAGGCAGGCAAAGATCCAGTTGGCACTACTGTGCGCACCACCATGGATCATCACACTCACAGTAATATTTTTTCGAAACTATTAAAAACAATATCGCTCGCGTTACCACGGCTTTGGTGGAAGTGGACAGGTTTTTGTTGTTGTTGCCGCCGAGGCCGGCGAGGCACGCAGCTAAACTCAGCCAGCGCGTAGCTAGCTTTGAGCTTCAACGCACTAGGGGCTTGACGTTGGCCGGTAATGATTAATTCATCCCCCTTGATGCCTGAGGCTTTCACACTCGGCCGGGCCCAAAGCAGACACGGCATGGTAAAAGGATTCTGACGGCGCGGTGCGCTGTTCGTGTAACCATTTCTTTTTTTTTAAAGGTGTTTGTCAATGCAGGACGGCTGTTTCATGTCGCTCATTAAAACGATTAATAATGTATAGTTCCGTTCAAAGATAATAAACTTAAAGATAAAAAACGCTGTTATCATGTTACACGATGTTCTTTATAAGAATGACATTTAACAATTTCAGAGTGAGAAAAACACCTAAAAATAGGTACAACTATTTCCCCCCATTTCCCCCACCTTAAGCATATCGGGCTTAATGTTAAAAGGTAATGCATAAAAGGCTGCTTCAAAAGGCGAACTCAAAGATTCATTTGCCGCACCCATTTAAAACGTAATAGAAACGTTTTAGTATTCGACAGACCTACTTCTAGTACAATAGGCTATGTGTGAAAATCGTTCACATTCTCGGGAACCTGTCTTTGGTTCGATGGGAACTGTACCAAATGTCAGTTCGAGGCCTACGAGTGAAAAGAATATTTATTGTGAAGGCTGGGAAGAAATTTGGAGTTTGCGATCATGGTATTACTCTGTCTCGGATACACGAACAGTTTCGTTCCGATGACATTGGCCGATTGACTGCGAGTCTTCAGTGGTCGAGATTATCCCGGCAGGGCTCGGTGCTGAAACAACTTCAAGAGTTGACAAGATGCACAAAAGGCCATAAGACGCAGGGGATTGGTATTTTAAGCAATACACAAGCGATAATTGGATGCAGGTAAAATACAATCACAAATACGGGGCCCACATTCATTACAATCGCCACTCACTTGCGGCAATTCGGCCAAGACAATTTAATAAACTTGGTCCAGCATTTGATACACAACACGATTCGTGACTCCGGTGCGACTTTTCTTCGGAAGCTCAAGGAATAATTTACCCGAAGATCCGCAAGACAATTAGATCGTGACGGGAAAGGGTCCCGTCTCGTCATGCTAGACAACAAAATTCCACGTCGTTAGCACACACACACACACACGGCTCTCGCAGCTCGGGTTTATTTCCACTTCAATTTATTTTTTGTTTTTGTTTTTACACAGGCTTCTTCCCCATGTAACGCAGAATATTTGCTACGGGAAAACTAAAACCATTGGGATTTGATGTATTGTAAGGTTGCAGCTGCCCACGGGCCGCTTCAGAATAAATGAATATAAAAAATAAAATAAATAAAATAAAAACAGCAGGACGAACTCAATAAACGCTATGCACAAATTGCTCTTACCTGAACTGTGGTTGTTTTGAAATTGGTTTTGTTTAGTCAGCGTCGATCACGTAAGTGGAGCGTACACCATTACCTTATATCGTAAAATTACTGAATTATAATCTATTATATGGTATCAATCGTCCCAATAAAATATTCCGTCTGGCAGGCTTCCATTGTTATGTATCCCTTAATGGACTGACAGAAATGGATCCATTTTCCACAAGAGAATAAATCTTGCATTTTTACTCGTTAACGACACAACGAAAATCAGCTGATCCTGAAACTTTCACTTTCACGGTTTCTAAACATTTCTCATTAATTCACCAATGGCGCACCTTCCTTAACTCTAACCCTTGGGTATTTTTACTAGAAAGTATCCTGAATCCACCAAAATCCACCAATTTTGTCACACACAAAATGCTGGTGTCCTGAATCCATCAGAATCCGCCAGTGTAGATATTGGACATATCCTGAATCCGCCAAAATCCACCACTAAATTTTTGGTGGATTTTGGCGGATTCAGGATACCATGCTCACATGAAAATTTGTATAGTATGTTGCTGCATAGAATCCATCAAAATCTAACATATACAGTACATGTAACTATAATCCATCAACCAACATGACCAAGCAGTTAAAAACTATTGAAATCCTGAATCCATCAAAATCCGCCATATGCTCAATGTGGAGGTATCCTGAATCCGCCAAAATCTTCCAATACAGGGGGATGGATTTTGATGGATTCAGGGTGGTTAGGGTTAAAGGGGCAACTTCGTCACGATCTGAGTTTCAGCGGGGCATGGAATCGGTGTTTAAGATGAACACGGTGACTGGAAATTACTGGCTCATTTATGCAGCAGCAACGGTAATATGACCTTATCATGGGGGGGGTCATTATTTTTAGTCACTGGGTTACTCTAACACCAGCATTCCGATTCCATGCTCTGCTGATCGTGACGACATTGTCCCTTTAAAAATATTTCAATTTCAGTAATGGCCAAATACGCCTTTTTAATTAATATTGTCAATAATATGACCGTGACGGCACGCAGACTATTTGGTGGAAAGGTTGTGATGATGCATATGATATTCTCTCCATTTTGAAATATGTCAGAAATACAACTGTCCAAGTTTTCTTATTCAGAAATGCACCCGCCGAAACCTCTATGCTGAAACACTCACACGTTTGTTTATACAATATTTCTGGATCAGCATACCGTGAACGACACTTAATATAGAGCGTTTAAACACTGAGAACCAATTCAACCAAACAGTACAGCATGCTAAAAATGTATGACTGCCAGGCTAGGATGAATCTAGCTGCTCGATCGACCCACAGGGATGAACGAACGGAAGCAACGTCACTTCACACACACATACACAGTGGCAATTGTAATGGCGTGGGGGCCAAGCGGACGATGGGGAATTTTGAGCGGGAACAGTGCGTAGGAAATATCCGATCAAGAAAACTGGTTTTCCAGTACGTGATTGCAAACTCTCTGTCGGGCTCTCTGCTGCGGCGTCTCTTAAAATAGCCCCGGAAATATATATTTGATTGAATTTGTGTGTAATTAACGAGTGGCTACGTCCTGTGGTGCGTAACCGCCCATAGGTAGGAGAGATTTAGAAACAGACGTAAATACTCTCCATTTAGACGCCACGCACAAAATGATACAATGTACAGTAAAAACAAAATGATATATAGCAAAAATGATATATACCATTAAATTAAATGGGTGACCACATAACAAGTCCAACGAAACGCTAATGAAATAATGTACTTGGAATCATTCATCCACACACGCTCTATGCAATTCCTCTGCGTTATATCATGGTTCTATCATATAGCTGAGCCTGATACTAGTGATAGAGCAAGGCACATTAACACAGACCCAAAGCCAGACTCCCCGCTAATCTTGAAGTGATTATCGCGATTACTTCGCAACGGTCACTTCGGTCACCACTTCTATGCATCAATCCAGAGCCACGCACAACACGCATCAAAACAGAACAGAGTCCACGAACGCACACAGACCGCTTCCCCAGATCTGTTTTAAAGGGGTGTGCACTCCATGCGGTGTCACGTTCTGAAATCAATTAACATTGCGGCTACCGTTGTTTGTCTCAGAGCGGCTTGCCAACTCCCTCCTTTCCGGTGTGTATGTTGACTACAAAATACGTTAACGCGTTTAATTCCCCCAGCAGGCAGTCAGGCTAATTGGTTTCATGATCACGAATGAATGTAAACAACAAAAATCACTTTCGTTATTTGGAATGCGCTTGTATTTTCCGCCCTTGGTTTTCGTTAAACAAAAAATAAAAAAATAAATAAAGTCATTCCGGGCAAAAATTATATAATGGCGACACCCACGCGATCTATCGAGTACATAATTGTATGCATTTCAGGGTCACGCTAGCGTTGCGAATACCCAGCTTGTCTCTAGTTCTGATCGACGTAGTTCTAACCACCCTCGAAAATTGAAAGGGGCGGTTCCGATATTTTTGATGCGGGTAATAAACCAACTGTTTATCTTCCGCCATTCATAGCGTGTTTATTTTCCTGCGCATTATCTTCAGCTTTGATAAAGTTTAACTTTAAGGTACACTGTCGGCGTGTTTGTGTGCGCGAGAGCGAGCTTTTGTTTGTACGTCCTATGACGTGTTTTGACTGAATTAGTTTTAGCGTCAACTGTGAAGGCAGCGTGCGAAATGTGATTGCTTGCGAGTTTTCCCTTTTCGTACCCTTCATAATCGAGTTGATTCATACATAACACAATAACATGCATGAAATATCAAGATTTTACCGAGGTGAACATCTACGTTATTATTTTTTTTTAATATTTGGCTGAACAAAATGACCTTTCATCGTACGAATCAATGAAAATTGATGTAAATTGTGTAAGAATGGCGAATTTTGGCAAATTTTTTTTGCGGCAAATATTTGAGTCGTGTATAATAATAAAGGATATACAATACATTACATTAACAGTAAAAATTTAAACATCTTAATTCAATATGAACATTTTCTTTGGCTCGAACTAAACTAAACATAAAATAAAACAAACTGCACTTTTGGTCAAATCATTTAAAGGTGAAATATAATTAATGAGAAAGCACAAATCAAGGATTAGATGACAACCTACTTTCTATAAAAAAAAATCGACATTTCAATAAAAACCAATCGGGAAGCAAAATAGGACATTACAACCTTGTAAGATATCAAAGCTCGGGCAATAGAGGAACCACGATATTTCAACACCGATTATTTTACCATCCATTCAGTCGATGGGTTATTTGTGGTGATTAAATCTGCGTTCAATTCAGAGCGGAAAGTTGTGAGTTCCATTTCCCTCATCTGATGTCACTGTGCCTCATCACAGAACCTTTGTATACTTGGGATATGAATTTAGCGCAATCATTATACGATTGTCCGATAGCGAGTACAGACTGGAGACTATATCATGCTATTACGTAAAGACCTACACAATGTTCATTATTTTAGTCCTGGGTACGATCAACGTAGTGTCGACTTTTTTTTATAGAACCTACAAGTACAACCTCCCGAGCTCAATGAAACTGGAGACAAATAGAATTATTGCATGGCACTTTGCCGACTTACCTGATTTCGTGGGTTTTGTTTTTGTTTTGGCTATGCGGCCTTCACTTCCAGCAAAGATCCGGTGGTTTAACGGTTGGCTTAATGGTTTACTGTTGTGTGCCTTGCTTTTAGTGGTCGGGCAAGGACGGACGCTGTCACTGAAAAACGTTGACACACGATTATGTTCAAATGGTTCAATATAGGGAGAAGAGAGTATATCTTATGCACAGATTAGATACGTCTGAAAATCATACGAATGCTACGGTAGGTATGTGTGGTGGACTGAAGTCAAATTGAAGATACAATTTGAAATTGTTGTACTGGGGATTTGACGTATTCTTGGAGTACCGAAAGAAACGAGTCGTCAATTTAGAATATCTCCTCTACACAATATGTTGTCCGCAATCAAACCAAGGGTTGCGTCGCAAGGCCCATTCCCGCAGAGATTTTGACAGCAGACACCAGAAATTACAGGTGTGAAACAGGTGTTAATTTGAGCTGAGAAGAAAGCCATTGTCGGGCAAAATTGGCAAAGTCGATCTCACTGATCCTGCATTGGCTGCCAGTACTTTGTGCGAGCCGCGATCATGGCACGCCGCAGTCCACGAGACGTGAACGCTGATGATAAGATAAATCTAGTCTAAATGTGCCAAACTGCTACCGCTATATGCAGCGTTAATACCTCACACACACACATACACACACACACACACACACTGTGTACGCTGTACAGATTCTCGTTCAGATTCATCGATGTCTGAAACAGTAGCTCCGAATTGAGGGGGCCGTATCTGACGAGTAGTTTGACCCATAGACTGGAAATTCTGGACGTAGAAACTTTGATATTGCGAGTATGAATCCTGTCAAAATTGAGAAGATTGACAAATAACAAAGGTGTCGCTCGTGTGCTTAAATGACGCACTCCGATGGCTTTTTCCGCGTAGAGTTAGAGAATAATCGTCTTATAGCTGAACTACACAAAGATTTGATGAAAATGAGACACTTTCTTTGACGGACCGCCACAGGAATTCCGTTTCAAGCAGTGCACAAATTCTTTCCTGATATAAATCTCGAATAATGCAGCTTTCAAGGGATTATCCCAAATCTGTGATAATCACCTGGAAACGGGATTTATGACGTCAGAAATTACGCACTTTAGTCGGGTTTCTGCGCAGTGCTGACGGTCGGTGCAGAAGCCACTATTGAAATGAGAGCGAGGTTTGTGAACTGCTATGCTGTGCGATTATGTAGCACGCCGTGCGATTGGCCAAGTCCCAAAGTGGTCCATCAATAGTGATTAGGCGCGTGTGTACTCTTGCGGAACTACCGGATCGTGCAGACGTGCCGGGTCGGTACTATTACAAGACAGGGGTGTTTTTAAAACACCGCGACTGGAAGGGCAATGCTCTGATACAATAATTGTACAAAATGCATACACGGGTCTTTGATAGCAACGACTGTATGTAATCGGAGGATAATGATTGCTTTTAACATTGAAATAAATGTCACTGAACTATTTTGGTACTAGTGATATCGAAAGAGGGATGAACTCTTATTAATAACATATTATCATCGATATGTTTATGTTTCTTAATTTCGAAATCAATCGGACACTATTATTTGGTTGGAGCTGAGTGATTGCAGAAGAAGTAGGGTTTGTTGTTTTCCCATACGTGGATACAATGATTTACTAGTTAAACATGCAAACAGTTTTATATCCTTTCTCTATGGGCAGCGGCGTAGCCACGGGGGGCGGGGGGGCTGGGGCACACGTGCCCCCCACAAATTTCCAGTGCTCCCCCCACGAAAAATCCTCATAATGCCCCAAAAAACAGAAAAGAAAAAGAAAAGGGAAAAAACCCATACCCCTGGGCCCCCCCACTGAAAAGCAATGCCCCCCCCCCCTGTGCCCCCCCACTGAAAAAGTCCTGGCTACGCCGCTGTCTATGGGTCAAGCAAGGTACAACCACGGATTCTTTACACGAGCATCGTTTACTATCAAGTCCATCCTGCGCAGTACAAAAATACGGTTGCTTTCCGGTGATGGAAAAGCCACCTGGAACGCAAAGTGGTACGTCCCTCGATCGCCGGTCTGTAATAATGCCGCGACACGCATCCGCCTGGCGGAGCTGCTAGGGAAATAAAATGTGTCCCCTTTGTGCACGACTCGGCTTTCATGGGCACGTATGCAGGCGTTGTTATAGCGGTGACTAGTCGATATGGCAGGCAAACACAATGAACTGGGCCTATGTTCTCTAAGCACGTCCTATTGACCGCGTATTGAACCCGCTCGCTAGGCCGATAGCCACTTGAGTGAGCCGTAAACTCGTGATCCTGGTTTCTTATGTGTGTTGTGAATTCCGTGCTTGCCTCGCTGCTTGTGGAATATGTAATCACGAAGCCTGAGCTCGGGACAAAAAAAACAAAAAACAAGCGACGAGCCTGGGTATAGCAACGTCTCGCAGGGGAAACGGAAGATGGGGAAAAGACGAGAGAAAGAATGTAGATATATTTTCTGCTGCCCTCTTCTCTCTCCTTGCGGGAAGTCTTGAATGACCTGGTTGCTCTGAATTGGATTAGCGTTTTTCATGCGTTTTCGTGATTAACAGCTTCGGCGCGGTCGCCGGTCGTTTCATCTCCACATCACAATAATCCCGCACAATCGTCGGCGCTGCATACTTTTAAAGGGATGTTACAAATGATTCTGCCATGAGATTTCATGAGCAAAGCAAACCTTAACCGTATCTGATTTTAAAGGCAGTGGAGCATTTTTTCAACAGATATGAAATTAACATACTGTTTGTTGTAATATTGTTGTTCATTATTTTGTGCACCCACTCATTATCGTGTCGGCAACGTGCCAAACTAACAACGTGTTTGTATCTAAAGCCACTTTACTGGTTTTAATGAGTTGACTCAGTGCAAAGGCGGAAGGCTTCAGTGACTTTACGTAGCCACTGACGACAAGGTGTTAACTTGGAAGATGGAGTGACCATGCCCCTCGTCGCGGTGTTCTGGTCATGCGTGTCATCAACAAGCCAAAAGACAGCGCCGCACGTACTTACGTCCACAGTCCATTTCTTCAGAAACCACAGTTTGTGTCGGCTTGGTTTGGATTTGAAACCGTCTCGTCTTTTCACCGAGGCCAGTCGCCTGGGGGATTTGGCGAGGCGGCCCCGGCTCTTGATCAGTCAGTCCCCTGGTACCAAGCGGCTCGATCACGGGCCTGGTAACTCGATTCTCCCTGATCAATTTGTAAACGAGGTTTCGAGCCAGCGGGCCTTCTCAAGCGTCGAGCGCGGGAAAACCGAGCCTCGCAGGCACGAATTAAGGCAAAGCGCGTAATCTCCTCTTTCCCTAACTGTTGGCACGGTGTGCATACAGCATTTTTTTCTCCCTTATTTATTTCTGTTCGGAGCTGCTATAACAGCGAGTCTGCTTGGTGATATATCGCATAGCATCCCTTGAAGTCGGGCCCGGGAGCGATCGTTCGACCAACCAGGGCCTGAGCCGAGACAAGCGCACGGCTGCTGCTGTTGTTTATCGATTCTAGCACTTCAGCGCAATCACTCCTCAGCCGGCCGGCTGGATGGGAGAGCTTGCATAGCGAAGCAGTGGCAATGACACTTGCGCGATAGCATATAGCGGCAATGTGGCGAACATAACTGTCTTCAATCGGTATGGCACGCTCATCACTTCCGCTAGCGCCCCTGGCTGTAATAAATTTGCGGTCGTTATGGTATGAGACGGAGGGAGAGAGCGTGCGTGCCGACTGCATGAGGACAGAGCCCCGGTTACTGCACGACGGCTCGATATTAATAATAGAGGCCATTGGGGATGGTCCAGCTACGGCTCGGCTTTATAACTTGAAAGAAGAGAAGAGAGCTCCGTGGAGAGACCTACATTTGCGCGCGTAGAAACCAGACATAACCTTGCTTTGATAACCGCGTAGATAAAAACCGCCGGAACGGACGGTAATCGATCCGGTCTCGTTGAGCGGGGTTGGATAACATCTCGCCCCGTTGCAAACTGATAACGTTCCAATGTCGGCCGCGATATGGAAGGTTATTGCCGGCTCGGACTATACCATCCAAAGGATTGATATCAGTTAGGGGGTTTTAAGGATTTTATCGGAACAAAAAATAAATCTGGAGACAGTTACACACGACATCTTACGAAACACAATGACACAATAATAAGTATATGCCGTTTATAAAAATGAGTGGATAAGCCAGTTTGGTCTATGTAATTGTCTTTTCAAGCATTTCATTTTTGAAGAAGTCTGAACATTTAAATTTTCACCCATATTTTAATAGCTGTAGCCGGTGGCTTTTTAAGTATTAGGCAGTGATTCACAGTAAATCTGCAAAACGTGCACTCCCCTTCGAACCCAATTTTTTTCCAGACATAGCTGATTGTCAATCTGGGATTTCTGCAACCTCAATCCCATGGACGAGAAAAAAATCGGAATGCGTGATAGCAATTGAACTGGCATGTCATTGCTCCCCAAAGGAATGAGGTTGGAATTTCTGGTGCCATCCTTTAATACCGGCGACGCAAATAATCCAATTCGTTGGTAAGCCAATTCTCCCACCCCATCTCCTCTCTCCCTGCTAGACGTACTAGGATTTTGTTTGCAACCATATGGGGATTTTTTTTTATAAACAGGTTTAACTCGATTGAACCGAGGACACTGATTGCTATCAAGCATTAGGCCTATGATTATCGTGGTTTTATTAAACCGATCTGATAACTTGGTTTAACAGCAGTGTTACTGTTTAAACGGGAAGGTAAAACATTTGACTCATGTTGGTTCATTCATGGAACCCTGCGGTTTTTAAGAATGGTAAGGAAACAACTTATCTGTGCCAAAGTCTCATCACAAGACTCAGTGCTCACGTTTTTGAGAAAAAGACATTAAAAAAACTTTTAAATGTTTTTTTAATAGTTTTATGTTTTAAAGAGTTGCCGGATACCAACTTCAAGTTGTACATTCGATAACAAACAAAATTCCTTTATTTCTCTAAGATAAATGCACTTCAGATAAATTAGTTTCTCAGAGTTATTGATACATGTACAAACTTAACAACAAGCAATTGTTTAGATAATTTTAAAACAATAATTTGATAATTACCAATGTATATATCTTCCTTTTAACTAAAGGACTGTTTTAGCTATGAGAACACTTTTTTGTCAAGTGAAGTAGCTAAGGCTCTGTTAATCCCATTGGTAATTACTGCACAAACATTCAGCGCACGAACCTTCCAGCATGGCATCCATTGGGGGATACCTCGTACGTGCAGGGAATGGGTACTCGCCACAAAAATCCACATTTTGCCAACTATCCCACGTAGTTTAAAGTGCGCCTATAACGACACGGACATCGTACGGAAATGGCAGGGAAGTGTTTATTCTCACCAACTAAAAACACAGTATTGATTTGAACAAATGAGTTGTACTTCCATTTTCATACTCGAAACGCTCGTCTGTAGTATGGAAATGGAACACTTTGACAGCCCTGACGTCAGGACATGAATCAGATTCGGAGGCTGTTGGGTATATATACCATATGGGTATACCATTTTGAGGGCAGTGTAATACAGCGGGAAAATTGATCAAACAAAATGACCGAGAATAGGCGAGAATTAGAGATTTTCCGGTACCTAGTTATAACGAGCTTCAACTTGTGCTAATGTCGAACAACGAAGTGCATTTGAAAAAAAATTGTTCACAGAATGGGCTTAGTTTGACAAACCATCGTATATTCGTATCGTTAAATTAAAATTAACATTAAAATTAACATTACAAATATGGACACGATTATTGAATACATTTTGAGTAATAACTAGATTTTTAGAAATATATAAAACCGTAGCTTCCGATCAATCGATTGTACAAATCACTATAGTGAATAAGATAGACTAGGAGGTCCGTGGCTAGACTATTCAGAGAGTTTGGTATCCAGTCTAGTGACTTCTGTGCCGTGAGGAATATTAGGAGGGCGAGAGGAAGTCTGCATGGGTTCAATCACAGTTGCCCACAGCCTATAGCCATGGGACTGCATTTTTGGGAAGCTCGTTAGCGGGGTGGGACTATAGGTTGTCTCTTTCGTCAATGCCGACTTTTCGGTCATCAAACAGCAGTAGGCCTTAAGGGCCCCGGGGGGGGGGGCAGGCAAATGCACCAAAAGTGCGAAAGGCGAGACGGGGCAATCCCCATTACTTTCGCATTGGCCTCATCAGTGTCTTCATGACGGTAAGCAATGTCCTCTTTTATGTCTGGTTCACCTTTCTCCCGGTCTTGGCTTATGATGGACGTTTCTGTGTGGCCACTGCCACAGCGGCCATATCACAGATGAGTGGAGCCCGGGCCCCGGGACTTTACAATGCGAGGAGAGCGGATTGTATTACTACAAAGTGCGTAATGCGAAGTCAATAACATGCCGTTAGCTTCTTGGCCTATACTCATATTAACGGGTCTTGAGGACATGCGCACGCCCCCTTTGTCTCAGCTCTAGTGCTGGGAGCTAACCTTTGAACCGAAACTTTCACGGTCGGTTAACCGGTTAACCGGTTAACCGAAAGTTGGCACTGACGGCCACCACACGAACTAGATAGCCGGCAAATATGTATACATTTTCAATAAAAAAAATAATAATAATAAACTTCCCGCAATGATTGTTTAATTTAAGTCTAAAACAATTCTTTCAAATTTATTTATTTATTTTTCGGTTGGTTTCGGTTAGCAAATTTCGGTTAACCGTTCCCAGCACTAAGCTCTATCCATCACTATATCAAAAAACTAAAACATTTTATATAACACCATGAATGAAATAAATAATAATAATAATAATAATGTGTGGACTTATATAGCACACGTATCCACCAACTGAGTGGTGCTCAAGGCGCATTATTTTATTACCCCTGCTCATAAGGCTCATAATTGCGTCACAAGCAAAAATAAGTAGGCCTACATCAGTAGTAAATAAGATCACAAGATAACAACCACACGTCGGGTGCTATGGGAGCTCGTGACTGAGCCTGTCCTGTTGTTTTAGGCTGATGACGAGTCTAAACTATTGGCGAACCGTCACATCTGCATTTCCGGCAAGCTGTTTTGCACGTGTCCGGCCGCGAGCTAAATTTGTTGTGAGAATAAATATAAAGGAAAAGAACGAGCAGAAGATTAAAGATGTATCGCCCGTGCTTTCGCTATTTTAACGGCAACGTTCGCTGTTTTAAAGGGACAATATCGTCACGATCAACAGGGCATGGAATCGGAGTGCTAGTTTTGTATTAACGTAGTGATTGAAAATATCACCCGCATGATAAGTTCATATCACCGTTGCTGCTGCGTAAATGACCCAGTCATTTTCAGTCACTGTGATCATCTTAAACTAGGACACCGATTCTATGCCCTGTGGAAAGTCTGCTCTGATCGTGACGATACTGCCCCTTTAACGGACATTTTATTTTTCATCGGAACATTGCTATTTTACTTGAGGAAGTTCATACAAACGCTGTAAAATTACACATTTTTCAAAATAATCGTGAAAAACATGGTTTTACAGTAAATATGTACCGAAATTAATTGATGGTGGGTCCCGTCATAAATTGATTCTTGTCACTTTTTGGTTACTGTTAAACCATGGTTAAACCATGGTTAAACCATAGTTAAACCATGGTTAAACCGTAGTTAAACCATACTTAAACCATGGTTAAACCGTAGTTAAACCATAGTTAAACCATGGTTAAACCATAGTTAAACCATAGTTAAACCATAGTTAAACCAAAGTTAAACCATGATTAAGCCAAGCTTCTGACAACTATTTTGTGAAATATCTCATTTCTAACTATAGGCCTATTTGTATTCCTTTCTCATTGGAAATTATCCATGAAATTGATCCCTGGTCGATACTATAAAAATATAACGCTCGACCCAACATGCTATTGATTATCGTCAATGTGATTTAAATGTCAGTCGAGTTACTTTTTTTTTTTTGGAGGGGGAGTGGACGTGCCCCCAACTTAAAATTCGAATCCCACAAAGAAAATCATTATGGCCTTTATTTAAAAAGGGTGGCTCAAGTACCCCATGAAAATCCTTGGTGCGCCCCAGTGAACTAAACCTAATAGTTAAACCAACATTGTTGTTTCATAGTGGACATGATTTCACAAATTTTCAGAAAAGCACGAACTGGAGCCAAAACATTCACAGATGAAGTTGATAATGCGTGTATTTCCATAATTCTCACGGCCCATAATGCACGCAGTCAACCGATGGTGTAAACTACCATTATTAAACACCGTGATAAGGAGATGACGCATCACATTAAAGACGACGAGGAAGTCTGGGAAGCACGGAAGGGGGAGTTACTTCGCGTCCTTATTAATCCAGGCATTTATGAGATAGGAGACGTGACAGCTTGCGTCATTAAAGGACCGCTATATGCGCAGTCGTTCATGATGCATGGCCGCATTGGTGAGTCTCCAAAATGCTTTTTATTAACATGGATCCTTTCATTGCTAATTGACGCTTGTCTCAGAGCGTCTATAATAATAATAATGATAATAATAATGTGGACTTATATGGCGCACGTATCCACCAAACTGGTGTTCAAGGCGTATTACATTATTACCTATGTTTGTCTGGTACCCAGGACCATCAATAGAAACTCACGTGTGAATTGACCAATGTGAATGTCACCAATCTATCCCTAGTCCCCCCCCCCATAGACACATGTATTGGAAAATATACATGTCGTGGCCACCCTGTTGGCCAAATATGGGGTTACAATGATGTGAATATCACCTTAGGGTATACGATGGGTGCATGCAGGGGTGGAACCGGTGCAGCTCAAAAGAGGAGTCCTGCATAACATGACTTTAAGGTACATTTACATGCATACAAGGGGGGGTGGGGTGACTTTCTCCCTTTTGCATACTCCATTGCGGTCATTCATGCTCCTCTCCTAGGGGGTGCAAAAAAAAAAAATTTGGGTTAGAGATGATAAATCAGAAGCAGAATGAAATCATGGCATGATCCTTTACTCATAACAAACCCATCCGTTTGTTTATACGGAGAGTCAGAGAATAGTTTCACCACTGACGTGAGTTGAACATCGAAGAGGAATCTTTCGCATGTCGGTTTCAATTGATCTTGATTCTCGTCAAGTGTGATTGCGGACACTGACATTTTACAAATGGTGCATTCGCAGCCTCTAAACGCTTGACGGTGAAAGAAGGAATCCAATATCATTGGTGCCGGGTCAAAAGGCGGAAATTTTGCTTTTAAACGGGAGTATGTATTTTGGATCCCTTTCCTATTTGCGTCCATTAATAACAGTGGCGCACCCAGGATTTGATTGGGGGGGGGGGGGGCTCAAAATATTTTTATTTGAAATCCAATATCTGGGAGAGACATGGCTGACCCAAACCATAACCGCTGGCGCGGCTGCAGCCATGTCCCTAGTCGTGCTCGTCAGTGAACCTACGGCACATGTTAAATGTTTCCTGGTGGTTTCTAGTCATAAAAAGAAGACATTATGGCATGATTCGGACTCGTAGGCTTTTACCTTCCATATAATTTCCTCCTCTTGATGTAAAGAACTTGAGCTTGTTTCGTCTGCAAGATTTCTATAGTTAAATACTTTCATTGCGTGGACGTAAAGTTTGTGATCATTCCGGGCGGAGCTAAAAAATTTTAAACACGAATTTGGCGGCAAAACCAAATCCCAATATTATCCAATCGGTGTTTGCTAAAAGAGTGTCACATAATCTTTGTAAATTAAAACCCAATCCTGGGCCATTGTGTACAAACTGGAAAGGAGTTGATTATAATGCGGGCGTGTTTAAATTTTACGAGTAACCTCAACGACAGTCAACGACCTCAACAAGAGAAACGGACAACATAAAATGAAAATAAAATTAAGTAAAGCTGCTCCCTGATCAGGGTGCACCATGGCAGGGGGGGGGGAGAATGTGTAAAAATGCTTGTTATATATACTGGTGGCCCTTCAAGCTTACATGCACATGCATACGCAACGCCGTAAAATATAATAGTGAGTGGAATAAATGGAAAACTTTTGGAGGGGAGCTTGAGTCTCCTGAGTCCCCATCCCTTGTACCACTGCCCTATACTCCTTGCCGAACTCCTCTGTAGACAAGACTTGGGCTCAGATTTTGCTCTCTTTCCTGGCTCCTTCTTTAAAAAAAAATAAAACATCAGCGGGCCCTTGGGGGGCTCGATCCCCAAGCCCCCCTTGGGTGCGCCACTGATGAATAAAGTGCGTCATTTGCCGGGGATTCCCCAGTGGACTTTTCAATGACCATCGGACACACGCCGATTTAACGGGCAATTTCACAATAATTGAGTACACTTAAAGTTGAAGGGCACCAGCCCTGTATGGCAACACGTCCACCTGGTGCCCGACGTACGACCGTAGGCCTAACCTAATTGCTTACAAACAAGATATAAACGCAAGCCTGTGGAGGACCACACAAAATTCAAGACAATATGTTTTTTTTTCGGCGACAAACAATTGACACACTCACTTTTTAACATGGCCGGGAAACGCATTTACGTCATTTAATCACGAAGGTCTGCAAAAGCCGTTAGGCCTACCGTCAGAGACAAATGTCAGCCGCCCTTTGATCATGTGGATTGGGTCTGTTACATATTGCGCATGCACATGATAAACTACTGAGTTTATTTAAAGAACCTAAATACCAGCGTCCGGTTGATATCAAAGATGACTTCCGTGGAGTTGCTGATTACGAATGCCGGCATAAAAGATTACAGGAAGCGGTTCTACATATAGACATACACGGCCGTCAAATTAATGTACATGCTGTTCACTTTTGCCTGATTTTTTTTTGTCCTATTAAACTTTGATCAATCCGCAAGTTAATGCATTCTGGAAGTGCTGTTGGCAACCCCTCTTCCCCCCAAAAAATAACGACTGTTGCATAATGCATGAGATTATCTGTGATGACGTCATCTGTTTAAAGCCAGTAGGTCAACTCACTTGTGGTACAATGTCTGTAAATGTATCCATACTTTATAAAAATCAAGATGCTTCAAGATACAATTTTCATTGTGTGTTTTTAGTATGCCATTCAGATTTCCATATTAATTCAATGTAGAATCTCTGTCTTCGGATGACTGAAAACAGTTTTGGAACTTATTTGACTAATTTTACGAAAACATCTTGGACAGACACCAAGTAAGGTTGATTGTAAAACAGTGATAATTTAAGTTCAAGAATTTCAAAAGTATACGATGGTTTTTAATTCTAAATCAGGTATAATTATTTCAACCCTCAAGAAACATATCATAAAACTAACATTTTCCAAATTTTAATGATCAATGGGTGCTCACGTTTTTGAGAAAATAACGACAAACTGTTACTTTTTTTTGTAAATTCGACTAGTGCTGGGTGAGTAGTGCGATTACTCGAGTAATCGCTAGTAATAATCGTTAATCGTACTCGTGCTCGTGTCTTTTTACTTCTCGATTAATCGTCCCACTGCGCCCTGAAAAGTACTCGTCACTTTAATAGTTAATCTAAAACTAGCACTCCGATTCCATGCCCTGTTGATCATGCGTTGTCCCTTTAAAACCCTTATACGATATTATGTAGATCCACACTTAGGATCAATGAATATGCATAGAAACAAATCTATGTAAGTTTCACCTGTTCGCTCATTTGGGTTAATGATAGGTATTCCTTTTCTAATTTGGAAGTATCTCACAACACTTTTCAAAAGAGGGCGGTGTTTTTTCTCCATTATGTAGAACTGTATAAAGCATACATTACATTTCAACAAACCGTTTGAATTGTGATCTTCACAAAATATCGAAGATCGGAAATCCAGTTGCAGTTTTACGTAAACCTCTTAAACTAGAACACAACCGCGGGCCGAATAACTTCCCATCAGAACGTTGCGTGCGACATCATGTGATATCGCAGAGTACGGGTGAATGATGTTCTCTCGTTGAATTTATCGTTTGAAAAAGATTTATTTCTATCCACAGAAATATCAATGAATTATTGCTCAATTCAATTGTAAAAGGTTAAATCCGGCCGCAGTATTAAGAACCATACACATTTTAATTACATAGGCTACTTTGTGACAAACGCATGCACACTCATGCGTCTACCCATAAACTGAAGACCTTCTGTTGTTGTGTGTTTCCCTCTATTGTTCCGGCAACCGTACCTATTGTTCCCCATTGTGATAGCAACAAATGACCTATTGTACCTTTTGTTGTAAGACCTCGGTTTGAATATAGGAAAACAAAAGCAAACAATCGGGTTTTTCTTTAAAGCCCCATACACTATTTGATATTATCGAAATACATAAAACGATCACGGTTGTATTCACACGGTGTCACTGCAAACAGTCTTTACTTATCCTTTTCACCACGCAAAGCTACCAATCTTACTGCATGGTGTCACCGCAAACAGTCTTTACTTATCCTTTTCATTGTGCAAAGCTACCAATCTTACTGCATGGTGTCACCGCAAACAGTCTTTACTTATCCTTTTCATTGTGCAAAGCTACCAATCTTACTGCATGGTGTCACCGCAAACAGTCTTTACTTATCCTTTTCACCATGCAAAGCTACAAATATTAGTGATCACAGTTTTACATGATATGAGACATCCTTTGAAATCTTGCTGTCTTGCTGTCTTGTAAAATTAGTTTAAACAATCAACGTATAACTTGAGAATAATCAGAATGCATTTTCTCGATAAAGACACAGTTAATAAGCTGAAACGTCCACATGTTGTTGAATGTACCATATGAATGTACAATGTATTGATTCAAAGAAAGTAAGGATTTTAGGAGTTTTGCCAACATTAACCAATAGTGCACGCTGGGTTTAATTCACACCATATGGCCAATAGGAAGTAACAACATCCTCCATGTTCACACGTATTTAGCACGACCTATAAAATGCTACTGTATATTTTTTTTATACTGTATTTTTTTTAAGTAAAGGGCTGTCAGTGGTTGAACCATGGTTGAACCGTGGTTGAACCGTGGTTGGACCGCGGGTTAGACCGCTGGTTGGACCGCGGGTTGGACCGCGGGTTGGACCGTGATTGGACCTTGGAAAGTAGAATACGAGTTACCGCAAACCATTTCATGTTTATCCACAGACCACGGTGGTCATATACCTGTCAGTTAAACGGGGCCAGCTTTACACCAGATACGAACATACAGATTATTAAAGGATTGGTTATTTAAAAAAGGCCAAGTGGTCGAATTTAATTTCAAACTTACTTGGTGTAAAACTGCAGTGATGCATGGTATTAATCTTCCCTAGATAATTTGTCTGAGGTGCTGCCATTTTTAGGAAAACTGAAAATCTTTCCAGTTCAAAATTACTCTTTTCCTAAATTCCACATTAGAATCAATAAAATAAATCTTAATGCACCATTCACTATTTTCTTGTAAATGACACACTGTTATGAGCTGAAACTTTCTCAGGTCGGTTCTTTAATGTATATCTTGATACAAATCGAGTACGTATACTCATAGAAAATGTTTTACCAACATTACCAATGTTATACATTCCCTTTAACCCAATAACATTTCACTGTGTCAGTGCGTAGTCAGTGTCACTTTACCATCAAAATAACACAACTATTTTGAGAACTTGATCACTTAGACCCATGCGTTGTCGCCCGAAAGCAAATACAAGAAATCCGCATTTACTTTATGCGTATCAAGTGTCACCAATCGTATTGCACGCGCGACGAACATCAGAATATGGTTTCCGTGTGTCTAGTGCCGTTATGATTAAACGAAAACACACACACACAAAATCAAAGACGGAACAGAAACGATGTAAGACCGGATTTTTGTTTAGTTTCATTGACGGGTTTCAGTACTGTACGAATTCATATCTGTAATGTTCACCTATTTTGATACTCGGTCGAGACAGAATAATGCTACCTAATTATTCCACACCTGTCGTTTTGAGCGCCAAAAAGAGCAGAAGGTCCGATCGCCAAGGCAACGCCATCGAGGAGCGTATAAATGAGTAACTACGGCAGTGAGTTGCTTGTCGGCCGCCGTAACGTGGCGGCGGTCATTCCTGTTTTCTAGAAGAGATCCTTTTCACGCGGGTATGAAACAATTCGCGACGTGGCCGTGGCCTGGGACAAACGCGCAGACTGCACTGCAAGCCCGAGGTGACTATACGTGCGTGAGAAATGTTAAACAGTGTATTGGCCTAAGAGTGTTAAAGAGCGTAGAAGTCCTGAACCCTTTCATAAAAATTGCACTCGTTATAGGTAAAAAAAAAAAACCTCTGCGGGTTAAAGTCTTTATGTCTGAAACATGGTTGATGCTTGCCTGATACAGTATAATAATGCACAGGCACCGTAGGTCTCTCTCTGTTGATGCCACAATGACTGCGCGATACGCATCCATGAATATAATAATTATTGCGACAGGTGGAATTGATCATTATTAATTGTAAGGTAAAGTGAATAAATACACTAAAGTTGAGTATACCTTATTCAGTACATAATGCAAACAAATTTCAATATCAGCCCCCCCCCCCACACTTTTCGACAGGAATTTAAGCCACTGCTTATAGACATAATGTGTTGAAACCCCAAACCTCTCTAAACGATTCTCGGTCGAGGCTGTAAATATCTCAGTCAGTTTTAACTCCTTCTCGCGTGGGGAATTTCAAGATGGATTTTCCCTCGCTCGGCTTGGAAATGATTTTGTTGTCTTGAAGTGTACAAACTCGCTAGGGACAGGTTTGCCTCTGTACAAAGAAACGAAAAATTCAGCCAAAAAAAAAAGGGGAAAAAAAGAAGAAGAGCGTTCTTAAAGGGACAGTGTAGTCACGATCAGAACCGACTTACGACAGGACATATAATCGGTGTCCTATTTTTTGTTTTACAATGAACTCAGTGATTGAAAATACTACCTCATGAGCGGGCGCTGTCCTAGATAACAGGGCGAGATAATATAATTTTACCATGGCCGATGCGTAAATAACGAGCCAGTGACTGCATAACCGTGATATGTATGCATCGGCCACGGTAATAATGATCTTATAGCGCCCTGTTATCTAGACCAGCGGGCTAGTGGGGTATTATTTTCGGTCACTAAGAGCATCTTAAACATACAGGACGCCGATTCATTTCCCTGTCGAAAACCTGCTCCATTCGTGACGCTATTGTCCCTTTAAACTCCTGCTTCCACGTAGCAGAGCGCCGAGAGGGTAATTTCGAGAGTTAAAAACCGATTTGCTCTGTCATTATGCGAGTATTATGTGTTGTTCGGTGCGCTTTCAACGTCTCATTTGAAAGTACCCGACCCCGTCGCAAAATGGAGATTTACTGATTGAATCAATTTTCGAAAAGAGTAAATTCGGCCAGCATTTGTGATCAATGGGCCGAGAAGCAGCATGTAAGAAATGAGTTTAGTTCACATGACCTTATTGAGAGAAAATACCATGCATAAACATGGTTTGAACGCCATGAAAAGGACTCCATTATTAAAGATCATTCAATACATTTAGCCTATATAACTATTGATTAAGCGAGAGTACTCATATTTAACTTTATAGAGAAGTATGAACCCAGCCTTTTATTAAGCGGTATAGGGCGAATGGCAGCTCGTTAACAAGCTGATGAAGTGACGACATCATGACGCACAGTCTCGTTAAATCACGCAGATTCTCCCTCTGTTGGAGAATGCCACGATGGCTGGAGTGCGCGATATGCATCCATGAAAATAATAATTATTGCGACAGGTGGAAATGATCATTATTAATTGTAAGGTAACGGAAATAAATAAACTAAGGTTGAGTATACATTTACTTTATGTTCCATACATTAGAAATGAATGTATAGATATTGTGCAAAAACCTAAAATGATGATAGTTTGGGGGTATAGTTATGCGTGAATTAAACATGATGTGCTCTCAAACGGTTTTTCCCCATGAATAACTTAACGGATTGATTGTGACGGCTTTCCTTTCGAAATGTGGCGACTGTGTCCCACGGAATTCAATTGCAGTTCGCCTATAACAACCAGGCCAGGGGGATCCATGATATTGTAACGGATACCAAACCCGTAAGCTCGTATTGCAGACACGAGAAGACGCCTTTCTTTGCTTGCGAATCAATATCAACGAAATTGAAACATCTTCTTTCAAAATCCGTCTTTTACCGAGATTGATGAAAGAGCGCTTTCCGGGACATCGGCCACGATGCGTTCTCGGGGTTTCAATGCTTCGGCCGCTTTTCTTTGGTAAAATCATAGAAACTGGAACAATTTAGGAGACGCATATATTGAAAATAGCAAAGAGAGGAGCCGGATCGTCTTTTTCCCCTTGCAAAGATCCCTTTGTGTCTTAGAAACAGTGAAAATTTGACGCACCTCTGAAATCAAGATGTATCCTCATGGCGAATCGAAACAAAGATAATGAATAACTCGAGTAGATGATGGTAATGAACTATATGAAGGGGTTTGTAAATGGAATTCAAGTAAAGAGAATATTCAGAAGAAGGACAGGTTATGATCCCGGGCGCACCGGAAACCTTTGATAAAAAATTCCCCGAAGTCTCTCAAAAGGGAATAATGGATTATTTACTTTTCATTTCAGACAGTGGGGAATCAATGATTTTAAATTAAAGGAAAAGCATAGCATTAGAAAACTAACATTCTGGTTTGGCCAACTCCATAAATATAAAATATATATAAATAGGCCTATATATAAATATATACCTCTGAAAAACAACTGACTTGTTATAAATTCATATCAATACAATATGCATTATAACATTTCGATCGCCAATCACGAACTCCGTTTTATTCATTTTAACGTAGAATTTGTTTAGCAGGTCTTTATTAAAATTCTGAGGTATATTATGCTTTGGAATAATTTTGACTATCCTTAAACGAACTTCGGTGAGGAAGATTTTGAAGGGTATTTAGGATAAACAAGTCTCCGGTTTCAGGTCATAGGTCAGCTTATTTTTCGCCAACTAGTGAAATACGTGATACATGTATACGCGGTTATTGGAACCAGACCAAATTTCTCATACATAAAGTATGGTGGCTAAGAGAGGCCTCACAAATCGGGCAAACGTTCATACCCCTATGTGAAAAAGTCGTTTAAAGCACAGCACGGCAGAATACCAATCGATCCAGCATTTTTGGCTGCAATTGGACATCATTTCATAGCAAATAAAAGCAAAGAAAACTAAAAATGTCGACGCGCGGGTCTGAGGCGACGCGCGCGGAGACACCGAAGACGTTTTTGGCCTTAAAATCAAACAGATTGATAAACCATCACCATCGTTGCTTCAAACGATCGCTTAACTAAGGTTGGTTCAGCAAATGACTTGGAGGCAGCGGGAGGGGCACATGAGTATTTCTTTGGAGAAATCCTTTGGCGGAGGGGGGGCATGTCACCTTGCCCTCCACACTTACGTCACTATGGCGTCGAGTTAAAGTTCTATGTAAAACTGTGATAATCATGCTTTTGAGAATCCTATATAAGGCAACCAAGTAAAGTGTCCCGTTTCTGGTATCCGCGCGCGTCGGCATTTGTTTTCTATGAAACGATGTCCAATTGCAGCCAAAATTGCTGGGTCGAATTGAATTCTGCCGTGCTGTGTTGTAAGCGACTTTTTCACATATGGGTATGAACGTTTACGGCCTCTCTTAGCCACTGTTCTTTGTGTATGGGTAATTTGGTCTGGTTCCAATAACCGCATGTACATGTATCGTATCACGTCGGCCTATTTCACTGGTTGGAATAAAGCGTCACCGCACCAATTTTGAAGCCGCCGGACTTATGACCTGCGCCCAATTTACTAAGCAGAGAATTTTGCTAAGCAAATAATGTTGCTAAGCAACATAAAACAGACTACCAGCCAATTTACACACATTTTGTATGGCAGTTTGGCTGGTAACCAACAAATTCTGCTAAGCATATTTTTCTGGTGAGCAAGTTTTTCTGCTGAGCTCTGTTGCGCCCAGGAACCGATAACCTTTTTTTTTGGCCTAGACAGCATTTAATTTCTAGCAGAACCTCAACCACGCACTTGTCTATTTGACGAAATACACCATGAATTAATATACTGCAAAATCGCCTTTCATCGCTGAATTGAATAACCATCAAAATTCATTACTACACATGACTGCGGGAACAGGCCTATATACGTGCATGCTGAATGTACCAAGCTACTGCCTAGCAAAACATTAAAGGCACATCGTCACGATCAGAGTAGACTTTCAACAGGGCATGAAATCGGTGTCCTAGTTTAAGATGAACACAGTGACTGAAAATTACTGGCTCATTTATGCAGCAGCAACAGTAATATGACCTTATCATGTGGGGGTATTGTTTTCAGTCACTGAGTTAATCTAAAACTAGCACTCCGATTCCATGCCCTGTTGATCGTGATAATACTGTCCCTTTAAAGGTAATACATTAACAGCTCACTCGTGCATACTGACATCTGGAATTGACATTGATGAAATGGGGACTTCGTTATTCGCGCCATAAAAAAGGGCAAATGAAAGAAAACACGTCTGCATCGAGAGCTTATATTTGTACAGGCAGAAAGGATTTCAAAGGCCCCAGTCTCTTCGCACCCGCAGATATTGTACTGTGCTCACGGCCCGCAACGCGAAAGAACAGTTCACATCACGCGACACGGCGATATTATAGTATTTTCCTCAGCACACTCAAGGCATTGTGGATCCTATGTTGACAATGCGCGAGGGGTAAAATGAGCAAATCGTCGGTTGTGCGTGCGAGGCAGATCTTGGGCGAGTGGTTTGCGAGGACTTCTGAGCCTGGCGTTTTCAAGGGGGATGTTTGCAGTGTTCTTGTTTTTTGGCTCAGTGGGCCATTCTAGAGTTACTGCATGATTGCGAATACGTTGTAGGCGAAGAGAAGAATGAACGAAGTGTGGGAAAAGGGACAGAGTCTGGAGAGAGGTGTTAAGGAGGGGAGACAGAGATTATAGAGTTGAGCGAATTTCGGCTCATCCAGAATCGTGACCCCGTTGACAACATGATCGCACTTCTGTCCAAAATTAAATGAAAAGCCCTCTGGAGAGTTCTCTTCTTGATCACCGTGACTGAAGGGAAGGTACAACATTGGTAATATTGGCTAAACTGCTTCTATGAGTATGCTTACTCTCTTTGAATCAAGATATACATTGAAGGGAAGGTACAACATTGGTAATGTTGGCCAAACTGCTTCTATGAGTATGCTTACTCACTTTGAATCAAGATATACATTGAAGGGAAGGTACAACATTGGTAATGTTGGCCAAACTGCTTCTATGAGTATGCTTACTCACTTTGAATTAAGATATACATTGAAGGGAAGGTACAACATTGGTAATGTTGGCCACACTGCTTCTACGAGTATGCTTACTCTCTTTGAATCAAGATATACATTGAAAAACGGGAAGGTACATTGAAAGGTACAGCATTGGTAATGTTGTCTACCCTTTCAATCAAGATACACAGTCTCAGCTAAATTAAGGGATGAACAAAGTGAAAAAGCATTTACATTTTTTCAAAGAAACAAACATTCGGAGCAAAACTTATTGTAAATGTGCATATTTTATTTGTGTTTTCTTTGAATATTTTTAAGGATGCTTGGTACCTTTACAAGGTGATTAACTTTTTACCAATGCGGTACATTCCCTTGAAAAGGAAGCTTATTTCAACATAAAACATACGCCCAATGGTACAACTGTTGGCAATTACTTGATTACAAAAGGATGTGAAATCATCCTGAAAAGAAATGAACTGTCAGCAGCGCTCCTATTTCAGAGAAAACACGTAAAGTAAATTGACATCTTCACATTTTGCTTCATGCTTTTTCTGTAAAAATTGTAAATGCTTTTCACACTTGTCAGGATTGGTGACTCTAAGACATGGAAACTTTGCCAGGTTGATTGTTTAAAGGGAAATATCGTCAGATTTTCAACAGGGCTTGGAATCAGTGTCCTAGTTTAAGATTAACACAGTGTCTGAAATTTTAGAGTTTTAAGAGGAATGTCAATTCCTACCTTCAGTCCCCCTGAGTTATTTTCATCTTCTATGTTTTCTTCTTGTAGCCCCTTACCAAGAGTGGCTTTTAGCCTTGTTTGGGGCGAACTTGCATTTAAAAAAAGAAAAAAAAAGAAAAGAAAAAAAGAAAAAAAAGTGGATCATTTATGCAGCAGCAACGGTAATAATGACCTTTATCATGTGGGCTATTATTTTCAGTTACTGAGTTTATCTAAAAGTAGCACTCCGATTCCATGCCCTGTTGATCTTGACAATATTGCCACTTTAATGTTGATCTTGATTCATGGAAAGTACCGTAAGCATACACGTAGACGCAGTTCTTTTCGCAGCAGTACCAATGTTGTACATTTCCTTTTGAGTTTCTTGAAGGGAACCTACAGAGTGCTTCGAATAAACATACACAGCCCTCCCCCCCCCCCCCCGTATCCGTGCATGCTCTGCGATAAGTTCACACGTTTTCTCGTGTACAGCTCGGTTCATGCTTCCCGCGAACACGAACCGAATTCGTGACGTCAATCGATTTCACAATGTAAAAGGCCGACACTTCACTTTTTTTCTCAAAAATTACACCCTGCAAAAAACTGGGGTGTTAAAATAACACCAGCGGTGTCAACTTTATTCTTCCATGGTGAGTTTCCCAAAATTAACACCACTGGTGAGATATTAACACCCTAGTTTTTGCATTGCAGCATGTCGGAAGCAGTGCAGCATCGAAGGAAGTCAGTGGGGAGGGGGGGGGGGGAAGGGGAGAGAAATAATTTTGCCTACTGACTTCAGCGGCGGTAATTATGTGTACTTTCAAAATTGCTGGACGTGGGGGGGGGGGGTTACCCTAGGCGTGAGAAGTTGGTATCAAACATCCCTCTAGATATTTCTGTATGAGGTGCTGTAGTTTTAAGTACAATAATTAGGCCTAGGCCTAATCCAATATTTTTTTTCAGCTGAACGTTTGTCTTTTGGAGACTTTACTGTCTCGCGGTTGGAATAAGTACGAGAATTATGAAAGCATTTTCGCTACTTTATCAACGGTTAACGAAATAAGCTGAAACTTGTCACATGTTGATTTTGACACAATCATATATCTCTTGATTCTTATATTGTCTAGTGTATACTGGCTTATACACTTGTCAATCAGATTTCTGCAGATTAGTTTTATCAAATTCCAAAAGGTCTATCATTGGGACTATGTCATTTTAGAAATTGCAAAATAATGGTTATTGGCCTTACGTTTTTTTCTGAAAGGCAGAATGGACGAAATACATACACTGTAAGAAATATTGGGCAAACACGGTTGATATGTTGCCCAACACTGGTCAACATATCAACAGGTTACACAGTTGGTTTACCATTGCCCAATGTTGGATAATCTTTTGCCAAAATATGTCTGAACAGTTGTGGTAAATACTGACCAATTCTGGGACTTGGAAATAACCTTACCCAACGCCATGTTGCCCAACGTTCTTACAGTGTACATGCATACATGCATACATGCATACATGCATACATGCATACTGTACATGCATACATGCATACATGCACATACATGCATACATGCACATACATGCATACATGCATACATGCATACATGCATACATGCATACATGCATACATGCACATACATGCATACATGCATACAGGCACATACATGCATACATGTACATACATGCATACATGCACATACATGCATACATGCATACAAGCATACATGCATACATACATACATGCATACAGTACATGCATACATACATACATACATGCATACATACATACATACCTGTACATACATGTACATACATGCACATACATGCATGCATACATGCATACATGCATACATGCATACAAGCATACATGCATACATGCATACATGCATACATGCATACATGCATATATGCATACAGGCACATACATGCATACATGCATACAAGCATACATGCATACAAGCATACATGCATACATGCATACATGCATACATGCATACAGTACATGCATACATACATACATACATGCATACATACATACATACATACATGCATACATACATACATACATACATGTACATACATGTACATACATGCACATACATGCATGCATACATGCATACATGCATACATGCATACATGCATACAAGCATACATGCATACATGCATACATGCATACATGCATACATGCATACAGTACATGCATACATACATACATGCATACATACATACATACATGCATACATACATACATACATACATACATGTACATACATGTACATACATGCACATACATGCATGCATACATACATACATGCATACATGCATACAAGCATACATGCATACATGCATACATGCATACATGCATACATGCATACATGCATACAGGCACATACATGCATACATGCACATACATGCATACATGCACATACATGCACACATGCATACAAGCATACATGCATACAAGCATACATGCATACATGCATACATGCATACATGCATACATGCATACATGCATACAAGCATACATGCATACATGCATACAAGCATACATGCATACATGCATACAGTACATGCATACATACATACATACATGCATACATACATACATACATACATACATACATACATACATGTACATACATGTACATACATGCATGCATACATGCATACATGCATACATGCATACATGCATACATGCATACAAGCATACATGCATACAAGCATACATGCATACATGCATACATGCATACATGCATACAAGCATACATGCATACATGCATACATACATGCATGCATACATACATACATACATACATACATACATACATACATACATACATACATACATACATACATGTACATACATGTACATACATGCACATACATGCATGCATACATGCATACATGCATACATGCATACAAGCATACATGCATACATGCATACATGCATACATACATACATACATGTGCATACATGCATACATGTACATACATAAAGACAAGAGTGACCGGAAGTTAGTCAGGTGTGAAATGAACACGGCAAAAGATAAAAGTACATAAAAAACAGAGTCAGGTGCTGGTCCTGGGACCAGCTCCAAAGAAAGCACCACGTTGAATCTCTATAGTTGTACACAGTGTTAAGCATATAATATTTCCCTGAAGACGCTCAGAGTATACTGATCGAAAGGTCAGGTTTCTCACCACCGGTTCTTCTCAGAACCAACAATTATTACAACTCCTAAGATATTGTTTTCATTATTCTATTTACAGCAAACCTTTTACTCCCTTATCTCTTCCTTGGCAACAATCGTATTTTACCGACATGTCCTGTCACAGACTGCATCCGCAACTGACTAAGCACGGATCAAACTTTCTTGTACAAAATAAAAAGTCAACTTTCCTTTTAATTTGTGACGGAAATTTAATTCAAGCCGTAGGAAGCTATTAGACTATATAGAACACCACACGAGTGAATGTTCCCGAATAAAAATGAGCGCGCAAAGACCACATCTGGAGAGAAAAAAACGGGGAAACACTATGGTTCCCGAGTATGTGATAAAAATAGAGGGAGCAGACATGCTTTTAATGAAAACGAGTTTCATTGAAAATACTATTTGAATGCTTTAACTCGGGTCAGAGGTCGAACTTGCCGTTTTTATTGCAGGGCAAATGTCTGCCACTTGATGATTTTTTTGTTATATAGGCCTACACAACACACGTACATGTACTTCCATTCAGAGCACGTACTCGCAATTGATAAAATAACTTTAAAGGTGCGTGCACAGGCAAACAGTGAGCGCGGTACTGCTTATCTGTTGGTATAATACAAGAGCAAGGGTTAGTGCTATGGACCTCAATCCCCCGAACTCACAAACACTATAATAATTGTCAGGCCCCTTTAAACTAGACGTCACTGAAAGGTCAATCTGGGGTAGGTACCTTTCAGGGGGGGGGGGGGGGGGTAGCGAAAACTTATCCCCAGCGTGTAACTCGTACTCGCTTCTGTAGACCCTGGTGGAAGAAGTGGTTTCCACAACTTGCTGATTGGTTGCATGCTACAAAATAATATGCAAACTGAAACAGTTTAAACATTGTTTAGAAGAAAAAAATCTCTAGATTTGTAATATCATTGCCTACTTAAATTAACAAAAATATTGTTTGTATAATTTATTTATCGAAAAAGAATGCTGAATATAGACAATGCATATTAACCTGCAATGCGTAGGATTTAAATTTTGGATGGTCGAGTCCCCGCCTCTAATCTGCAGCACACGCTCTTGTTTGTAACCGTGTATCACACTTTAAATATCGTCACGATCGGAGCAGACTTTTAACAGGGCATGGAATCGGTGTCCTAGTTAAAGATGAACACAGTGACTGAAAATTACTGGCTCATTTATGCAGCAGCAACGGTTATATGACCTTATCATGTGGGGTATTATTTTCAGTCACTGAGTTCATCTCAAACTAGCACTCCGATTCCATGCCATGTTGATCGTGGCGATAGTGTCCCTTTAAACCAAAATACAACATTTACAAATACCTAATCAAAATATTCAACATTTTTAGTGGTAAGTCTTTTTCAGTGTCTTTTTCAAGTCTTTTCAGTGGGAATGAGCAGTGGATATGAGGAGTATAGAAACTGACTCGAAAGCCCTGGTGCGTCGACTTCAATATTCATAGATTTTGGTTGGCGTGGGTCGGTTAGGGTGCGTCGACTGCAATATCCAGGATGTTAGTCTGCGTGGGTCGGCCAGCCGTCTCTCTGTCAGGTCACGGATGCCAACGACAGCCGTAACCGGCCTGAACTGCAAAAGCCATTAATTTGTTTTCACGATCACAGGGCCCCGCTAGAATGGGAGGCGTTATTGCTACATCGGATCAGATAAATAACGAGCTGTTATTAATACCCGGCTGTGTGGTAAAGGCAGGTTAAAGGTTGGCGCTGAGACGTCCCAAAGATGTATAGGTCTGATGATGTTTTATTGCGCATCGCGGATTTGGGACGCAATCATTACAGCAGCTCGTTAAAAATATACAACCGTTCTCGCGGCGGCTCGATTGAACTATGGCTCACGTGACCTGGTCAGGGCACCTGGGACGTCGATGAGGCGACGAGGCGTTGATATATTTGAAGACCTGAAGATAACCGACGGCTGTTTCAAGTGCCTTCAATAATAATTATCCAGCAGTCGTGATCAGTACAATATACTGATTAGACTAAAGCAGCCATGTGTGGTGTCGTGTGAAGTGTTAGTCGAATTTCCCTCGAGATTATTAGGCCTATTGTAAAGTTATGATAACTTCCTGAAGACAACTGGTTTTTTTTTAAATGTTATTACCATGGTATTATCCTAAAGAATAATTCTAAAAACACATAAAAACAGGAATTTGCTTCAATATAAACAAGCGATTGTACGTCTTTCATATGGACGTAGATGTGAATTGCGTCATCACAGAGATAAGTTATTTCAGGGTTGGATCCAAGGTGACGGGGGAAAATGCAACCAAAGTGGTGAAAAATGGATGATTATGTAACAAGCGTGGTAATACTGGTATTATGTTCACCCAGACCTACCCGCCAATGGCAGGCACTCTTGAGAAGGATCTAAGAAGGTGATCGAACTGTTCCCAGGGCCCTCAATCTTCCTTGCCGACCTCCGTACTATAAGGGGTTCCTCATCGTAATCTAATCGGCCGTCGACACGAGTGATGGGCAGCACAGAGTCAGAATGTGTGAGCGCAGTTCCCTGCGCCGCATGTCCTTCTGGCGGCATCGCAATTTTGATCAATATCAACGGTGTGTGTTTAGTCAGCGAAGCCAGACTCGGTCTCAACGCTGAGATTAAACATAGATTAACGGATTATATATATATATATAGTGAGAGACAGAGACTTTTTTTGGACTTTTCAATGAAAAACTTTATTTACAATTCAAAACAAAGTCAAAACATACAATAAAACTAAAAGAGTAGTGAATAAATGCAGATCATTTAACAAATTTGGAAAACAATAATGCATTTTTAAGTAAAACAAAAAAGAGCAAATATTCGGTACATATTATTGTAGCAATAAACAGTACTAATTTTGAGTGTACAGATACACATTTGGAATAAATAATATTATAATGAATACATTAACCGATAAGTATAACGCTCCTCAGAAAAAGAGAAAAGAAAGAAGAAATGAGAAAAGAGGAAAGGGGTTCCAGTGTGGTGGGCGCGGCAACACGTTTTTGGGCGTGAGCCGAACCCACCGTGGTTCCCCTGGGGTGGGGAGCCACTGGCATTACTGGTGTGGGCCTTATATCCCACTCCAGCGGCTCCCGAAGATAAGAGTAAGAAAAGAAGAAAAGAGAGGAAATCACAAAGGAGGAGCAAGAAAGTAAATTTTAACCGGGTTTAAATCAGCCATGTCAGCTTGTCATTAATAATGATGAACAATGAATTATTTATATTCCATTTTTAAAGAAATTCATCATCATTATTGACAAGCTTAAAATAGTTGTATTCGAAGATGATTTTGTTTTTGATACGATGTGTGAAAATTAGAAGGGGATCAACAAAATTTGAAGTTCGATAGAGATTGTATAATTATGACAAATTTGCAACTGACGATGAGGAAATTGGATAGGCGCACCGCCTCTCTATTGCGGCCCCTAGCACATGGGATCAAGGCCCAGTAGAGGTCAACGCAGTGGCGTAGCTGGCTATGTTCGCCAGGGGGAGCGAATCGGATCCCAGGGGGCCCACCAATCATTGACACCGACTTTAGGTAATATCGAAGCATGTCATATTCTTCAAAGTATCAACATAAATGTCAATGATATGATCAATCGAGTTCCATTCTGCGCTTTTTAATTTTGGAAAACTTATCAATCACTATGCCAAAGTCTACGTTTTCTGCTATTTCTCGTTCTATACACATCATAGCCAAACAATTCAACCACTCCTCAGACATGGTGCTCCTGAGATAATTTTTGATGAGCTTTAATCGACTGTGTTAGTGCTGCTGTATACCTTCTACATGCATATTAAGCCACTGGATTTTGATTAATCGCGGGTTATAAAAAAATGACTGTACAGATTTTTAGGGCCCCCCTCTTTACCTGGGGCCGTGGGCAACTACCCTTTTGCCCTTATGTAAAAGCGGCCCTGTATACAGGGCCGGATTTATAAGGGGTAAAAGGGGGCAATTTTCCCGGGCCCCCCTGCCAGAGGGCCCCTAGACTAAGGACTTCCTTTATATAAAAAAATGTAATAATTATAAAATTAGTTTTATATTTTTTTCGAAGAAATGCGGTTTATCATTCATTTTAGTTCATTTTTTATTTGTCATGTAATTTAATTTCTATGTCGAGGGGCCCCCGAACTGAAGTGCCCCGGGCCCCTCAAGGTCTAAATCAGGCCCTGCCTGTATAGTCCTGTCTGCTGGTGGGCCCGTCAGTCAGTCCCATAAGCATGTGAAAAAAATTCGCATGTGTTAGGGGGGGCCCACTTATTCTGGAACTGGAGCCAGGGGTAGCGGGTAGCGGGTAGCGGGTAGCGGGTAGCGGCCAGCGGGCCCCCCCCCCTGCCCCCCCCTGCCCCCCCCCCCCCCCTGGCCCCCCGCTAGCTACGCCACTGGGTCAACGTTCAGTAGTAGTTCAGGAAGAAGACGATGGAGAAGACGATGGAGAAGACGATGGAGAAGACTATGTAGGCAGTTGAGTAGAGGTTGGATGGACGGACACGTGATGAAGAGATGGCAGACCGTCCCCTTGTCTCCGCACCATCCACATGTTGAAGAGATGGCTGGGTTGAGGTGATGTAAAACTTGAAGTGACGGTAGAATGTTGTGCAGTAGTTTATATTGAAGGTCCCCCTCTTTTTTTGAAGTTGGGGGACTGTAGATACTGATCCATTGTATTTTTGTATTAGTGTCCAGGACTCCATTTTGATGCCAGTGTGTTGTTTCGATTGCAGGATGCGAGTTGAGGTTTGTGTTGATGATGTTGTAGAGCGCTTTGGATGGTGCGGAGATAGCATTGTCCATGTTGTTGATTATGACGTTGAGGGGACGGTCTGGTTTTGAAGAAATACTTTGTAGTACTGAGACGGGTTGGAGAAATCCTCTTTTGTTGAACAGGGAAGGGAACAAACTGATGAGAGTAGTGTGCATGGAGGAAAGTTGTTTCTGAAGAAGCCTAGAAGATGGAGGACGAGATGTGCTTGAAGAGGAGATGATGTCATTATGCTGTTGCCAAGATCCGGAAGAAAAGTTCAGAAGATCCCTCACCAGGCCGACCCCACGTGTCGAGAGCCGCTCAGAGAGGGATACCCCATCATCAGTTGCATTTTCAATTAAAGGAATATTTATGGGTAAATTAATGACATGGCTGACTGAGTCGTGTATTATATCTAACCGAGCTCCAGACAACCTCCAGGCACGCATGATCTCACCATAATAGGAGGGCATTCCGATGTCAAAAATCGGATCGGTATTCAAGTAGAAAAGATGAAAGTCATAGTTTAGTTTTTTGTAGCGATGGAGGTGATACTGAAAAAGGTTAAACGAGTGATGAGAATCACCTTTAAGGAAGCGAAAAATACGTGATAGTCTGAAGGTGAGAACTCGTGCCTGGAGGTTGACAAGGCCGAACCCCCCCTTGTCAGGTTTCTGATACACAATTTGTTCTTTAAGGTAGTGTTTTTTGTTGGACCAGACGAAATCGACCAGCCGCCGTTGGAGTTCACTTAGGAAATCGTCTGGCGGGGCAAGTGCCGCCAGACAGTGAAATTTTTTTGATGCAGCCAGCTGGTTGGCAATCAAGACTCTCCCTTTAAAAGAAAGGGAGGTCGAGATGCCAGACCAGCTAGCGAGGGTTTCAGATAAACGTGATTTGCAAATATCCCAGTTTTTATCATTATAAGTTTTGGTATTTCCTAAGTGAACTCCGAGGAAAGACAAGCCATCGTCATTCCACGAAAAATTGAGCGGCCGGTCGCTTCGTCCGATCCACGATCCTGCCCACAACCCCTGGGTTTTTCTCGTATTTAGGCGCGCGGCAGAGGCGCGACCAAAGAGATCGTAAGTGTCTCTGATCGCGTCAAAGCCGCGCTCGGAGGTGACAAAAATTGAGACATCATCTGCATACGCAGACACCGAGCAAGAGACGTCAGCACCTGGAATTCGGAAACCGTTTTCCCCGACTTCGCACCTAAGGCGATTTAAAAAAGTTTCAATAGCAATTGAGTACAGCAGTCCCGAGAGTGGGCAGCC
The DNA here is from genome assembly GCA_029582265.1 of Zoroaster sp. YZ-2022. Lineage (NCBI taxonomy): Eukaryota > Metazoa > Echinodermata > Asteroidea > Forcipulatida > Zoroasteridae > Zoroaster > Zoroaster sp. YZ-2022. Next base: position 13,472,315 of record CM055824.1, read on the forward strand.
CTGACGGATGCCCTTCTCGACGGAGAAGGGGGCCGTCTGAGAGCCACAGATTTTGACCAAACTCTCCGAACCGCTGTACAGGATTTTTATGTAGTCAAGGAAACGGTCTCCGAAGCCCATATCTCTCATGGTGTCGAAGAGGTAGTCGCGATCAACTTTATCGAACGCTTTTTGCTGATCGAGGTTGACCACGGCTAAAGGGACATCATTTTCATTGGCAAAGTCAATGATGTCCCTTATCAGACCTACGTTGTCATGGATTGAGCGTCCAGGGACGCAGTAGGTCTGATCCTCACCTACGACGCTGCCGATGCACTCTTTCAGTCTGTTAGCGAGCAACCTTGCAAGGATTTTGTAATCATTGTTTAGAAGGGAGATTGGCCGCCAATTGGTTATGTCAGCCAGATCTCCCTTCTTGGGTAAAAGAGTAATTACCGCCCTCCTGAACGAACGAGGAAGCCCGCCGGTGAGAAAAGAATAATTTAAGACAGAAAGTAGATCGTTTTTTAGAATATGCCAAAAAGTTTGATAGAATTCACCGGACAGGCCGTCCAGGCCGGGCGTTTTATCCTTGCCAAGTTGGCCAACAGCTATTTCTAATTCCGAGACAGAGGACGCTCCAGGTCCTCTGCCTCTAGAGGATCAAGACGAGGCAGGTCCCTTAAAATGTTTCCGCGGGCGCCCTCATCGGTCGAGTCTTTAGAGTAAAGGTTTTTATAGAAGTTTGAAACATGAGCTTTTATAAGAGAATTTGTTTGAGTAGTTTCTCCAGAATCCAAGCGAATTCTGGAAATAGTTTTAGAAAGAGATTTTGATTTTTCAAGATTAAAAAAATATGAAGATGAGGTATCTACCTCGCTAACGTGTTTAAATCTCGACCTGATTAGGGCGCCCTGCGCTCGATTTTTTAGAATACAGTTTAGTTTTTCTTTTTGTTCAAGAAGGACCTGCCTTGTCTCTGGTGTGATTTCCGGCGCAGACTGAAGGTCGTCAATAGTCCGATTTATTTTAAAAAGAGCTCCACGTTTCTCGAAAGCAATTTTTATGGAAAATTTTTGAGTAATAGATTTGATGTGGGACTTGCCAAAGTCCCACCAGGAATTTAAATTGGGGAAATCGGACTGTTTTTGACGCCATTCTCCCCAGAAACAAGTTATAATTTGTTTGTATGCTTCATCCTGAAGAAGTGAATTATTAAAATGCCAGTAGGCGCTACCCCGGAAATTAGCCGAGGGTAGTTGAATTTTTAAAGAAATGGCGGAGTGATCAGAGAGAGAACAGGGTGTTATTTTGCATAAATGAATAGAGGATAAAATATCAGGATGAAGATACAAACGATCTAACCTGGCTTTGGAAACACCACAATTCCTGGAGGGGTTGTTCCGCAGCCAGGTAAATTGTTGTTTCTGGGGATTCAGTCTACGCCAAACATCACACAGAGAGAGTGCACCTACAGTTTCCTTGAGAGCTGCTGCGACTCTGGATCTACGCTCGGTGGGCGCATGCAGACGGTCCAGTGCAGGATTTTCCGTGCAGTTAAAGTCACCTCCGACCACAACGACACCGTCACTGTTACAAGAAGATAAATGTTTAGAAAAAGAGTTAAGGACTTTAAAAGCAAGAATGTCGCTCTGGGGAACTAACACATTATAAATATGGAAAATAGTTTGGTTGTGTTTAATTTTAGAATAAAGGACATGTCCTTCAAAAACATAATTAGAAATAATTTCAATTTTTTTATATTATTGATGAGTGTAGTTACCCCAGAGCCACGGGAATTGGAAGGGGAGGAGAAAGGGGTGTGGGGCCATAGGCTCCAGCAGGAGCTCATTTCCGTGAGGTTATAAGTCTCCTGCAGGAGCACTATGTCAGAGAAGGGAAAGAAGTTTTCAAAATAAGCATTTATGGCGGCATTTTTTGTAGGGGTTGAACAGCCGCCGGTGTTCAGGGAAATCAGTGACAGTGTCATTGCGACCAAACTAACCAAGACCCTCATAAAGAAAAAGTAAAGGAAATTACTTATCTAAGGTCCTGATCAGCTTGGCTACGCGTTGTTGTAAGCCTCTGTTGATGAGTGGGTTGTTGTGTAGCGGCTTCAGTTGTTTGACGAGCCCGGGCACATTAGCGGTGAATCTCTTGGCCACCTCAACAGGCTTTTTTCGTTTTTTTACGGAGGCCAAGAAATTCATGAGCTCTTTAGAGGACAGGGGACCTTTTGTGTTGGAAATACACTCAGGCACCGCCTCGTCTTCGGTGGTCTGAGTGTCTTCCCACATGTCATCTTGTTCGTTCGTCGACGAGGCCGGGGTAGAGACATAGGAGGATTGTGAGTTAAGGACTTGGTTAAGGACTTGGGTGATGGAAGGGGAGTCGACTGTCATGGGCATCGCCACCTTCTTTGCTATTTTACGAGGGGGAGAGGGTGTCTTAGAGTGGTGAAAACCGGTGTATCCTTAGAGGGGGCTTGAGGGGAGGATTTTCTCTTGGATACAACATCCGAAAAAAGTCTGGACGGTGGTGGTGGCGATCCCCAGACAGAGCAACCGGGTTTGGATGGGGTGTGGGTATGTTGAGGGGGAGATTGAGGTGGGGATGGAGGTTGGGAAGGTGGAGGGGAGTGGTGGGAGGGTGTAGGGGAAGGGTGGGAGAGAGAGGGGGAGGAAGGGGTTGCAGATGACGCTGGGGCTACGGACGACGCAGGGACCCCGGACGCCAGAGAAGCCGCAGGAGACGAAGGCCCCACAGACCCCGCCGAGCCGCCCGCACCGGCCGAGCCGCCCGCCCCCGTGCCCTCACGGGGACCAGCGGCACGTCCAGGCTCGGCACCGGGCGGCCCCGACAGGACCCGAGGGGCCCCCACCACCCGCGGAAATCCGGACACCTGAGGACCCCGGACGATCCGCATCCCCAAAGGGATCCAAGGGAGCAGGTTTTTTGGAGACTTTAGGTGGGTGTTTGGGATCGGATTTGTTTCGGTTAGAGGGGTTATGGACGAAGGTGGGAGGTGGGTTCAAAGGATTGGTCTCGTTACTGTTATTGTCATCGGTCCCCTGTTTCTTGCAAGCTCGACTAATGTGTCCGTACTCACCGCACGAGAAGCAGCGTACAGACTCAGTCGACAGAAAAACGCGATAATTTGTGCCCAAATACGAGAAGTTCATGTGTTCAGGCGGAGTGACGTTCGGTTTTAGGAGGACGTGCACTTGCCGCCTGAACGACATGATGTGAGAAAGGTGTTTTTCCTTGAAACCCAGGGGAATAGATCTTACCTGGGAGACGACCTTGCAGAAAGATGACAAATTGTGGATCAGTACCATGTTCGGGATCTCTGGGTACACATTAGAAAGTGTGAGCCGGGTGGTTGGCTGGACCAGTGGGTTGAGCTCGATGAAGCTGCCGTCATAGGTCAGTCCGTTTTGGACTGCCTCGACGACAGCTTCCCTCGAGCTCAAGTATGCTGCTATACGACCATTAGATATTCGTGAAGCTGATAAAACCTGTGCGTTTGAAATTTGGTTAACAAGGGAGATCAGATATTGACGTACAGAGATTGTGTCCTGCGCTTTGAACACGATTCCATTGCCCCTGGTAAGTGGGCTATTACCAGGAACAATAGAACCGTGCTCACCACCCTTGCTCACACTTGGTTGACTTTGAATGGGCCGCTCCGCTTGACTGGCCATGGTGACCAGCCAAAGCACCCAAAACGACCAAAAAATTGAAAATAAAAACCCAGAATTACACGAAAACAGTTAAAACTAACAAGTTGGAATTCGCCCTGTAAGATCTATGAACACTAAGGGTGAGATTAATATAAAATTTGTAACCTAAAAATGCGTAAAATCTCACAAAAATCTACTTTTTCCTGGAGCTCGGCAATACACGACCTACTCAGAGAGAGAGAGAGAGAGAGAGAGAGAGAGAGAGAGAGAAATGAAATTCGAATTAACTAGGCCCCAAATTTCACAGCTTGTTCCAAGTGAATATTTCTGGAGAGGAATAAGACGATATTATTATTACTATTAAATTTTATTCTTTAAAAGCGCCTGTAGTACTGTGGCTCGTAAAAAAGACTAAAGAAGAAGAGAAGATGCTGAAGTAATGATGCAAGGAAAACTCCAGGCCAAATATTCAAATGAAACCTAAGTAATCAGGGACATATTAATAGGAACAGGGTCTGCAAATCCAATCTACATGTCGGCTGGGGTCAAAGTGGGCATTCGAACCCAGGTCTACAGACTGAGGTGAAAGGCAAGGGTTTTAAAGGGTTTACTTCACCGTAAGAATCGTGATAAAGTTAGTGTCAGTAATGAGGGGCCATTCATATAGGAGGCGGGTTAGATCAGTCGGTACAGAACGCGTGCACGGTAATCCACACGTCGATTACACAATATTATCTTTCTGCTGAATAATAAAGATTTAGAAATTGTTATTCAAAAATAACCACTTGGTCGAATTTGAATGTGGAAATTTATTGGTGTAAAGCTGATGATAATTATTTCAATTTTAAGAAAAGTAAAATGATCGGCAATGGGTTAACTGACAACGTAATAAGCTGAAGCACTTACAGAAAGGCGTTTCATATAATTATATATTGATTCTTAATGCGTACGGGGTTTACTCATTTCAGCAGTTTTGCCATTACCAATGTTGTACAAGGAGTGATGCCATGGTCGGTGGCGTGCCGTGGTCGAGCGGTTAGAACCCTGACTGCCAGCCATGGTGTTTATGTCCTCCACTTTGCCACTGAATTACTTCTCCCCACCCCGGAGTAAATGCGAACCTGCGCGGGCATGCAGAGTTGGTTGCCGTTGTTTGATTAGCCATTATGCACCGACATAGCAGCAATTGAGCTGTATACTCCCCAGGGAGCTGAGATGGTTTGAGGAATGATTTATGAGCCTGATGAGCAGGGATAATATACAGCGCAGTGAATACTTTGCTAGATACCAGCGCTTATATACTACTACATTTTAGTCATGTGCATATTTTGCAACTGGTGTGTGTGTTTTTGTAACCTAAGGTCTTTGAATTAGGGCCTATATGAAACAGGAATGTTTTCAACTTGGAAAGATTATGCACAACTTTGTTGTCCTATCCATGAAGACATAACTTCACTACCCGTTTTAATTGCCAATGGGTAGGTGCATGATACATTTTTCCACTTTTTGGTCTTTATGCTAATGAAAATTTGCATATTCATGAGCACATCGGTGATGTCACAGTGGGATGAGACGCAACCTCATGTTGGTTTGTGTTTAAAAGTTGATTGAAGTCCTCGCCTTTTCAAAAAGTCAGTTCTCTGAATATTTTGATATGTTGTTAACCGAGTGTTTTGGTTATCAGTCAGTAAATCTGTTTAGGTAATCATAGACTGGTCTCCTGTCTTTATCCTCAAGATTAAAGACAGGCTCCTGGCGCACCATTCGATGCATTTCATTGGATACGTTGTGTTGAAGATCTGACGTCACGCTACGAGGTTCGCGCTTGCTACCAACCAAGGTCAAAGTTGAATCTCCGGGAAACAAACATGGCACGATGCCTCATAGCGTGACATCTTGGGCAAAAACTGGGGTTCTGATTTTAGTTTGTGCTGACGTGACACAGTGTTCTTGATGTGATTTACAAAACAGCGCCCTCACTGTCATGGATAAACACAAACATTAATAGCACACAGGCCTACAAATTGTAAATATAAACTGCCTTTTATGTCAAAAATAGATTTCCGATTCCAGAATCATGGATATCTGTTGATTATGTATGCACATAAAATCGAATCTTATAAGCGCTTTAAGTACACTGAAATGAAAGATTTATCCGATCGTCTTTGATGGCACCGATCAATCCGACGAGGTTACCCGTTTCCAATCCAGGGTAATGGATGGACAGGATGCGGGCGGTCAAATTAGAACTGTTATAAAAAAAAGCTGCAATGGATGATGAACAAATGAGAACCCGCATCGAAGTGATCAGCGTCACTCTGCAGTCTCTCGAGTTTTCAAAGTATAAACGCAATAAATCGCATTCAAGACCGGATTTGATCAGATCTTTCATGAGAACGTCAAGTCATTATAGGGCACTATACCGGTAATATATTTATTGATAATTCTCGAGAAACAAAAATGATCACAGTTTCATATTTATTGTCTCAGGTGCTAAATTTGAAAGATATATCGCCCGTGTTTGGGCCGATTTGATGGTTTAAAAAAATTGATTTATATGTTTCCATTGCTAAGCGTTTGAAATATCGCTGTATACAGTTTCCGACATCTGAATTTTATATATATTTTTTTGTTCGTTTAACCGGTTAAAACAAAATTCTGACTTGGCCCAACCTGGTTCAACATACAGACTACGGTGCAAACCAATTGAGTACGTGTATAACGTTTATCTAAATTATAAAATTAGGCTATATTGTATTCATTGTGACTGGTGAATCTTAACACTTATTTATTATTCCATGAGACAATGGCGCCACTGCGAGTTTGAAAAGAAAACTGTCCATTAGCGACTCGTGTTACAGGCTTCCTCATGATACTACGTCAAACCTTGAGTTACAGTCACTGTACACATGAGTCCCCCAACCCATTATAATGATAATGTACACACACACATAAGACCATGCAAACAAAACAATATTCAACAATCAAATAAAACGGCAAACGAATGGATAGGCAGACAATCGGACAATCGGCCAAACAAATAGCAAGCCAGCGGCAACATTTTATTTTAAGAAATCCAACACAACAGCGCTCAACATCAATTTATATTAGCCTATCTTCTTCAGGAAACAAATCAAGTCTGGCGGTACAATTTCTTACAAAATGACTTCTCTGGATCGCTGCCTTCAGTTACAAGCGAGCGCAGGTTGCTGTAGCGGTACGTGAATGCATGTACATGCGTAAACAGCCGGCTTAATTAATATTAGTCATCCGTTTATCTGCGGGGAGCGTATATCGGGTGCGTGTAGGCTGTTGAAATATTTGCTCAACTGACTAAAAACGGCGCGTGCGATAAAACGAAAAACCTATAGGTTACTCGGGCTGTGCCGTTATACACAGAGAACTATTGTATCCCGTGGAGGGTTCATGTTTATTGCCAAAGAGTTTCTATAATAATAATAATAATAATGTGTGGACTTATATAGCGCACGTATCCACCAACTGAGTGGTGCTCAAGGCGCATTATATTATTACCCCTGCTCATAAGGCTCATAAGGCTCATAAATCATTCCTGAAACCATCTCAGCTCCCTGGGGATTATACAGCTCAATTGCTGCCATTACAGCGCATATAGGGATAATCAACCAACTCTACCCTCACAGGTACCCATTTAACCCCTGGGTGGAGAGAAGCAATTACGGTTAAGTGTCTTGCTCAAAGACACAAGTGTCACGGCCGGGATTCGAACCCACATTCTGCTGCTAACACCAGAACTTGAGTCCGGTAAGCTAGCCCGCTCGGCCACGACACTCCACATGACACAAGTCATATTCTTATCTTCATTGAACTGTATCATAGAAACAAACAACAAATGAAATGAAAAGGCTGTCAATTTCCCTCAATTGTATCCGCTCCGTGCACAACTCATTGAGGGCGCTCTTATCAAAATCACCGGCTGTCGCTTGGGCTGGTTAATTTTAAGTACCGGTACGCTGTAGTGACTCAATTTACATTAAAGCGTTAAAAGTTACTGTTTCGGCTAACGTTGTACGCACACTCAATGTAATAATGATTTACTGTACGTACTTTTATTCATAAATAAGTTGATAAAAGTCCTGAATAGGCCATCTACCGTAAAAAAAAAAAAAAAAGAGGTTCGACTGCTGTTAAATGTACTTAAAATTTCGAGGACTGTATGGCGAGGGATACACGGTAATTGTATCACTAAGTTAAATGTTTTGTGTACCCCATGGCGCATTTATCAAACATGAGTTTTTGTGACTTTTGTTTCGGTTTTTCGAAGCCGACGAATATGCACGTTCATGGAGGGGGAAAAGGATTCTGTGTTTTATAATCAATAATGCTTGCTGAAGTGCAAGGCTCATCGGGACACGGGCAATCTATCTACGAACCGTGATCAGCGGTAGCATTCGTGCATGTCACGTCGTACACGAACGAACGTGTGCACTGAACAACACAAATTTAAAAATGTAGAAAGAAAAACACATCTTGCTTGTCGACCGAGCATTTTTCGAGATCATTCTCCCGTAACATTTTTCATGGAGAGGCAGTGATTATTGGGCATTTCGAGCGCTGCTAGTTCGATTTCCAGCGAGTTAATCTGGGTTGTAGACGGCAGGTCAGAGAAACGCCTGGGGTCAGACTATTTTTAAAAACCTTTTGTCTCGGTTAGCTTTATTTCCAGCTTGATAAAGAGCTTTTTACAATTCCGTTTATCCATAAAGGAAATTAGGACTTATATGAACCGGTGGCCAGATAAAAACAGTTTCCTGTTTATGGTGCCCCCACCCGTAACTTTAAGATCTTTTATCTGAGATAAAAACTTCATGTTTTTTTATGAACACCACAGCATGAAGAGATTATCCGATAAGATGGTTGTACTTTGAAAACCTCTGCTGGGCATTATTTGCTCATTTGAAATACACTCGAACAGGCTATATACTCGGTTGCCCAAACGGTTTTTGAGCAGAGCAGCGAGCAGTAACTTAATACTTTTTTCGGGGGCCCAACCCTAGATTGGTGTTTTCCTGAGGAAATCATATGCGGGTATAACTCGGAACTCACAATGGCCTGTGTTCTCACACAAACGGAGACGTAAAACAGAACATCCGGTAATTGTATAAACGGGTTTTGTATTGCCGCGTCACAAGCTCCTTTTAACTGGTTAAATATCTATAAATGCATACATACTATAAGAATCAAGATATGCAGCGGCGGCACCAGACCTGTTAAACTGGGGGGGGGGGGGGAGAGGGGGGAAGCTTAAATTTAAGGGGCACAAACATTAATCTTTAATGTAATTTTGTACTGCTGAAAAAGCATTGACTTACCATCGGGGAAAAAATGGGGTGGGGGGAAATTGGGGGGCAAAGAAAGTAACGGGGCATTTCCCCTGCCCCCGTAGCGCCGCCGCTGAAGATATATGACTAGCTCTGGCAAAACCCTAAACTTGGACCCAATCGGTCAAAACTGAGATTTTGGTATAGTTTGATTCTCTAGATTTTCCTCTTTCATTTGATACCATATTTCTACAAATCTGGTATCAAATGAAAGAGGAAAATCTAGAAAATCAAACTATACCAAAATCTCACTTTTGAAAATTGGGTCAAAGTTTAGAGTTTTGCCAGAGCTAGTCACATTATGTATATAGGGGGAAAACATTCGAACGTTTACGAGGAATGTCGTTAACGAGGAAATAGAGAAAATGTGTTCAGAATGGTCGTATTCAATCCAGAGATGATGCACGCCTGTCTTCGGATGACAGAGCTTATTTAAAAAAATATATATTTTATTGTCCTCAACCAACAGCGGTAAACCACCAATAACAGGATGGGATGATAAATAAATACATCTAAAATCTTTAAAATTACAGAAAATATATAGCAACAAAAAATATCAGTATAAAATGGCAAATAATAAAGATTACATTTCCCCCTAATAATCACCCAATAAAAGTCGACATTCAGAACAGACACAAAGAGCACATTACACCTCCTAATAGGATGAGATAGATAAAATAAAATAAATATACACTCACTGGCCAAAAAAGTATTGCAACATGCTCAAAATAGCACTTTACAAGTAACAGGTGAGATGATCATTTAATCCGATTTCATCGATCGTGTATTACATAATTTCCGAGCAAGAACAGTAAAAAGAACATTGACTTCAAAACACAGGCACTTTCAAGAAGTCTTAAGTAGTGTAAATAATTTATTTATTTATTGTAACACAGTTCTCCAAACTGACCTTTGGGGATGTTGCAATACTTATGGCCAGTGAGTATATATATAAATATACAAAATAAATAAATAGAATAGCAAAACTTAATTAAAAATACAATTATAATGTTGGATGTTATTTCACTTAATGATACTTGATAGCACCTCGGACAGACATATTTCAAGGGATGTTTACACCAAATAAGTTCAATGAAAAACTGTGACTATTTTATGTTTTTCGAGATTTATTAGTTTTGATGCACACGAAGTGTAGTACATACAGACCTACATAATTATGACCTTTGACATGTCATTTTATGATTGCTATGCCTATATATATATACCCTAAATCCACGTCTTTATTAAATGGCCTTAGCTTTCAGTGTTTTGAAGCGTTCTTTGTTTACGAGCAGATGTCATGCGCACTCTTGTCTTCTTCCAATAAATCAAATTAAATAATAATAATAATAATAATAATAATAATAATAATAATAATAATAATAATAATAATAATAATAATAATAATAATAATAATAATAATAATAATAATAATAATAATAATAATAATAATAATAATAATAATAATAATAATGTGGAGTTATATAGCGCACGTATCCACCAAACTGGTGCTCAAGGCGCATTATATTATTACCCCTGCTCATCAGGCTCATAAATCATTCCTGAAACCATCTCAGCTCCCTGGGGAGTATACAGCTCAATTGCTGCCATTACAGCGCATATAGGGCTAATCAAACACAACAACCTACTCTGCCCTCACAGGTACCCATTTACCCCTGGGTGGAGAGAAGCAATTATGGTAAAGTGTCTTGCTCATGGACACAAGCACCCCGGTTACGGGCTGGGATTCGAACCCACATTCTGACTACTCAGCCATCAGAACACAAATCCGATGTACTATTCCGCTCGGCCATGGCAATAAAGGGACAGTATAGTCACGATCGGAGCAGACTTTCAACAGGGCTTCCCGAGTTTAAGATGAACACAGTGACTGAAAATTACTGGCTCGTTTTAAGCAGCAGCAAGGGTAGTATGACCTTATCATGTGGGGGTATTATTTTCAGTCACTGAGTTAATCTAAAACTAGCACTCTGATTCCATGCCCTGTCGTGACGATATTGTCCATTTAAAGGGAAGGCACAACATTGGTTATTACAAGATTATCAGATTAAGAATTATTATAATGTTGGTGTTAATTCTGTGTTTTCCTTTTAGAGAAAAGAATAAGTATTATGTCGAATTTACACAAAGTTACCGAATGGGAATTTCTTTAAACGTAAAAACACGTTGTTTTCTCAAAAACGTCACCACCTATAATTGTGATGGATTTGTCACAGGTTACTTTTATGATATATTTCTTGAAAACCTAGAGGGTCGAAATGAACGTTACCAAATGCAAGTGTTATTTTACCGTAACACAATTTGTTTTTTTGTAGATATGGATATCATAGGCCCAACCTCTTTAATATAGACTTATTCATCTTCCGATCAGGACGTTGGCTTTTTGATACCTTTTAATAATCTGTCAACCAAAGTACAACAACTTGAACGAGCGGGCCCCCCTTTGAAGGGCAACCGTTCCTTCTGTCAAAAGTTCGTGTTTCGAATGTTGCTTTTGAAAAGTGGTTAACAATGCACTGTCCACGGTGCGCATTTCTTATCGCCTTATAGTTATACCACGCATGCCTGATAAAGAATGTTTTCACAAGGGGTGAAAAATCACATGATGTTTGTGTTGACATATGATAAGATATGATATGTTTTATATGGAACAAAGGCAATGTCGACAATTAAACCGATGCGATGGCCGGCTGTGCTTTTTTTTCCCGGTGCAGCTGCGTATATGCGGCATGCGTTGTGGTTCTCGCTACAGTCCTAACAACCCATGAATCCTAATTTTTTGCCGCCGAAAATGTTTAAGTAAAGATTGTTTGCGCTGACACCCGGTGAAAATTCTCTTTTGAATAATAATTAGTTCTGAAAAGAGCTGGTGGTTTATAACTCGACGTTTCGATCAGTATGCTCTGATCGTCTTCAGGAGAGCATGTTTAAATTAAAAGCCGTTTGTACACCGATGGTTTCACGTCAGATTTTTGCCTATGCTTCATGTGATCAATATAATTATTTATATAATCGAACAGTGCCGACTGCTCAAGTTTCTTTTTAAAATATTTGACCTCTGACCCGAGGGATTCTTTGATCATTATCACTCGTCTTTTTCATTGACATGATGTACAGGGTCATTATAATAAGCACAGCATATTGTGAACTATCTTACTGCTGAGCCTTATCCAACCAAACGATGGTACTATACCTAGATACTGGAATAATGTATGCATTACACACATAGGTCAGTATGACACTAAGAACAGAAATTAATAATAATAATAATAATAATGTGTGGATTTATATAGCGCACGTATCCACCAACTAAGTGGTGCTCAAGGCGCATTATATTATTATCCCTGCTCATAAGGCTCATAAGGCTCATAAGGCTCATAAGGCTCATAAATCATTCCTGAAACCATCTCAGCTCCCTGGGGAGTATACAGCTCAATTGCTGCCATTTCTAGCGCATATAGAGCAAACCAACTCTGCCTTCACAGGTACCCATTTAACCCCTGGGTGGAGAGAAGCAATTATGATTATGTGTCTTGCTCAAGGACACAAGTGTCACGGCCGTGATTCGAACCCACATTCTGTTGCTAACACCAGAACTTGAATCCGGTAAGCTAGACCGCTCGGCCACGACACCCCAGGTAATGAGGTTAATGTGGGAACCCGTAAAATGACACGTGCTGTCTTAGCTTTACACTACCATGAATTAAGCAATAATCATGATTACATTTAACCTCACCGCCAAGACTGACGATGCCATAGTCAATAAATGCGCGCCAAACGTAAAGGCGAAATCACCATTAGGGTAGAATGCGAGGAAAGTGACCCCGCCAAAATTATAATGAAGAAGAATGACATACATATGTTCCCCACCAGGCACGTGCATACATAGGTCCCAAAGGGTGCTTGAGCCCCTGCCCTTTTTGCCTAGTATAAAAAGTGCCCTTTTTAGCCCAAGGTTTTTTTTTTTTTTTTTTTTGAATGAATTATTAAGTTCCTGTTGCGCATAGACTGCCCTGCCTAGTTGAAAGATGTCAGGATAGAATAAAATTAGAATAAATATTAGGTCAGCAGAGATGCCCCTTACTATTCCTGTGCACGGGCCTGCATGTGCCCCTCCGCGAAACTAGATTTCACGCATAGCCGCGCGCGCCTATACGTCTTTCAACATAATCTGATCTGATTGTAATGTTAAAAACCATATTATGCGTTTTTATTAATAAATAAACGCCCAAATTTTTTTAGCTCGCGCGCTACGCGCGCTCGCATGGAATTACACTGCCCTTTTCAGACTCTGAGCCCCTGTCCCTCTACAACCCTGTGCACGTCCCTGTTCCCCACACGGTTTTATTCAGACCATGCCTGACAGTTTATTTTAATAAACCATGGACAATGGAAGCACTTATAAACAGTTCACTAACCGATCATTCAGCTCACCTTTTAAATCAGCATGCCTTTTAAATCAGCATGCCTTATTTTGTTTCATAGGATTCTGTTTTCTTTGATACACGATCAATTTTCCTCGTCTAGTATATTATGCTTGAAACTATATATTGAAGATATATCGCCCATGTTTAGCTCAAGAGAGCCCAACATAAAATTTAAAAAGCGAACGAATTTTGAATGATAATAGGTGCATCGTTATTAAACAAACACAAAAGACGTTATGAAATTCGGAAACTGTAAATAAAAGCGATATTTAAAACTCGCTTGATTCTGATTGACAGGCGCGCTGGCCAATCGGAAGACTGCCCACGCCCTCGGCCCAAATAAAGATTCTGATTGACAGGCGCGCTGGCCAATCGGAAGACTGCCCACGCCCTCGGCCCAAATAAAGATTCTGATTGACAGGCGCGCTGGCCAATCGGAAGACTGCCCACGCCCTCGGCCCAAATAAAGATTCTGATTGACAGGCGCGCTGGCCAATCGGAAGCCTGCCCACGCGTTTTACTGGTACTAATCCTTGACGGATTTTTTCGTTCAATGTCTCAAATGAAAGATAGCTTCCTTAAACCTAAAAAAACATTTAAATCTATTTATAGTTATACCGTCAAATCGGTGCAAACACGAGCGGTACATCTTTAAGGTTCAATGTATACACACAATGCCGTAGATTAGGTGCATAATTTAAATGACAAAATCGTCTTATTTTATAGTGTGGTAAGTTTAAGAATTGTAAATCAAAAACAAACTGTTTAAAGTTTAAAGTTGATGATAGTAGTAATTTTCTCTAGAAATGATTTTGTCTAAAATGCTTTGAAATTTCACATTAGAATCTATATGCACAAATCTGAATGCATTTCACTATTTTCATAGCTGAAATGTTCATAGGTTGATTGTTGTATTGTGTTGATTCATTTTTCGTTTATAGAAGCAGTTTTTTCCAATGCTGCACCTTCCATTACATTTTTCATCTGGAGACTTTCTTGATTAATGACATGAAACAGTCGTATAGTGAGCTACAGTTCAGGCATCTGCTTTCTATTCTTGGGTTCAACTCACGCGTGCACCTTTTCTGTAAGCCCTATATCACCATACGTGACTGGCTGCGAAGTGGCGGTGCGTTGTAAAACGTGGTAACCTCAACGACTGATCTATTTTAAGTATAGCGTATTCCATGACCAAAGCCGTAGAAAGGCCATACACAAGACAGAAGTCTGAGTAGCATTTTTTTTTTTAAATGTTCCCAACATTTCTTTTCTACATTTTACTGAAGCTTGTCTAATCCCTTGGCTGTCCTGTGTATGGAAATAACCATAAAATTGCTAAAATCGCGGGGCTTGGGCCGGATGAGCTTCACCCGATGATCGAATCGAAACCTTTTTCCATTCAACCCCCAAGGGTCTTGTCCATGAAACTCACGCTACATTGCTCGCACATCAAGCTCGCTAAAACCCAAACATTTACAAACACGAACCCCCAATTTAAGAAATCTGCTGACGTCCATCTTTATAGCGTATTATGGGATACATTGCCCCGCCCACATCGTTCGCACGCCCCCTATATGTCTATAACAGGAATCTAGATACAAAGTCAGATGGTACTCACTTATATAACCATCAGTCATCTCAGTAGACTGCCAGTAGGTCTATTGACCGACTCACGACTCAAACTGTCTGGAATCTGTGGTCCGCTGTCGCCTAGCAACTCGCTGAAGATTTTGTATAGGAAGCACTGTGGGCCGTAAATTCTCAGTGGTCCGGATACTGAATAAACACTAGAACGCCTCCAGCGTCCGTTTATGAAAGCGCAATCTTATATGCACGACCTCGCGTCACGTTGGAAAAATGAAGCTATGAAAACAAGACCAGTTTGTTTAAAGATGAAATCACAGAATCTATGGGCATTTTCCAGCCATAAACCCTTTTTCCCTGACAAGGTGCTGCCATTATCCGCTTATTAAATTACATTATAGGAAGACATTTCGGCATTCAAAGATGTATCACCCGTGTTATTCGATATTTTACCACAAATTTTTCGTTTGCATTAAAACAAAAAGGAAAACCAATGTTTTAAAATTAGGCCAAAAAAAGTGTCCGGTTTCTGGTGTCCGCGCGCGTAGCCTCAGACCCGCGCGTCAAAATTGCTGGATCGATTGGAATTCTGCCGTGCTGTGCTTTAAACGACTTTTTCGTATGAACGTTTGCCTGATTTGTGAGGCCTCTTTTAGCCACCATACTTTGTGTATGGAAATGACGTCCCCGCGTATATAATGTATGACGTATTTCCCTGTTGGCAAGAAAAAAAGATGGCGAGGAGACGGCGAGGAGCAAAATTGGTTTGACTGTAAGAACACGTTTATCATTATCCCCCACGTGTCAACGCCTCTACATTAAAACAAGCCTTTGCGCTGGGCAAAATATAGAAGAGGTATAGTAAACAGCTCTCCAGTATTTATATTATAATACTTCAATCAAACGGATACCCGCATCAGCAGAGTCTTTGACACGATTGTCCTTGCATTATCATTGACCGACTTGTCACCTTTAATTAAAGGGAAGGTACAGCATTGGTACCGTATAGTGTTGGCAACTGCTTCTATGAGTATGCTTACTCTCTTTGAATCAAGATATGCATTAAAGGGAAGGTACAACATTGGTAATGTTGGCCAAACTGCTTCTATGAGTATGCTTACTCTCTTTGAATCCAGATATACATTGAAGGGAAGGTACAGCATTGGTAATGTTTGCAAAACTGCTTCTATGAGTATGCTTACTCTCTATGAATCAATATATACATTGAAGGGAAGGTACAACATTGGTAATGTTGGCCAAACTGCTTCTATGAGTATGCTTACTCTCTTTGAATCAATACATTGAAGGGAAGGTACAACATTGGTAATGTTGGCAAAACTGCTTCTATGAGTATGCTTACTCTCCTTGAATCAAGATATACATTGAAGGGAAGGTACAACATTGGTAATGTTGGCCAAACTACTTCTATGAGTATGCTTACTGTCTATGAATCAAGATATGCATTAAAGGGAAGGTACATCATTGGTAATGTTGGCAAAACTGCTTCTATGAGTATGCTTACTCTCTATGAATCAATATATACATTGAAGGGAAGGTACAACATTGGTAATGTTGGCAAAACTGCTTCTATGAGTATGCTTACTCTCTATGAATCAATATATACATTGAAGGGAAGGTATAACATTGGTAATGTTGGCCAAACTGCTTCTATGAGTATGCTTACTCTCTATGAATCAAGATATACATTGAAGGGAAGGAACACCATTGGTGATGTTGGCCAAACTGCTTCTATGAGTATGCTTACTCTCTTTGAATCAAGATTTTAATTGAAGGGTAGGTACACCATTGGTAATGTTTGCAAAACTGCTTCTATGGGTATGCTTACTTTCTTTGAATCAAGATATGCATTGAAGGGAAGGTACAACATTGGTAATGTTGGCAAAACTGCTTCTACGAGTATGCTTACTCTCTATGAATCAAGATATACATTGAAGGGAAGGTACAACATTGGTAATGTTTGCAAAACTGCTTCTATGGGTATGCTTACTCTCTTTGAATCAAGATATACATTAAAGGGAAGGTACAGCATTGGTAATGTTGGCCAAACTGCTTCTACGAGTATGCTTACTCTCTTTGAATCAAGATTTTAATTGAAGGGAAGGTACACCATTGGTAATGTTGGCCAAACTGCTTCTATGAGTATGCTTACTCTCTTTGAATCAAGATATACATTGAAGGGAAGGTACAACATTGGTAATGTTGGCCAAACTGCTTCTACGAGTATGCTTACTCTCTTTGAATCAAGATATGCATTGAAGGGAAGGTACAACATTGGTAATGTTGGCAAAACTGCTTCTATGAGTATGCTTACTCTCTTTGAATCAAGATATACATTGAAGGGAAGGTACAACATTGGTAATGTTGGCCAAACTGCTTCTATGAGTATGCTTACTCTCTTTGAATCAACTATGCATTTAACAACCAACCTGCAAAATTTTATACCTGATAACGATGTGTGGTTAACGAGAAAATAGTGAAGATGCAGGCACACTTCTCCGCAGCCTATCCCACAGCGCATTTCAATAACATTACAATAATTTGCCACATTTTGGTCACACTGATAGCCGGTTACCCTCCCAAACATGGACTGTGATAATTACACATAGGCTTAGTTATGGTCAGAATCATGATCCTGACAAATCTCACATTATTTTATATATTTTAATTTTTCATTTTATTACATTTTACACTGGCAATCAAATTACATCAATTAAATATAAAACCAAAATCCTGAAGACAAAAAAACAAAAAAATTCATTTTAAACAAAGCCAGTGAGTGGTAAGATAGAACAGGTGACCAGTACCTCAACAAGGCCATCCTATATACCACAAGAAATCCACTGAACATTATATACCTCGTTACACCCCCTTACATCACTGAAGGGCCGCTGAAGCAAGTTAGGACGGAAAAGACAACATTGAGCAACAAATTAATTACGCCGACAGAGAGAGAGAGCAATGGCAAGAAGACATCCATGTACAAACATTATCTACCTAAAAACTGGAAGCAAATTTTGTTCTGTAAAACTGAGACACTTGAGATTGTCTTTTAATTTCAAGTGTCTCAGTTTTACAGAACAAAATTTGCTTCCAGTTTTTCGGTATATAGATAATGTTTGTACATGGATATTTTCTTGCCATTGCTCTCTCTGTACGGTCGGCAGGCATTTTTAATGCTGAGCCAAATTTAAAGTCAGTCTCGTATTAACGTTGAGACTTGGCAAGACATCACATGAACGAATGAGCGGGCATACTCAATTGTATTACCAACCCTAATGCTACAAAGTCTACTCCCACTAAACTGGTTACTTGCTTCTTAGCTTAGTTTGTTGAAAGGCCGTTTCAGAAATTACGGCTTTGGCTATATTATGTACGGCTATGGCTCTCACTGCGTCTGTCTTTACTTCAACATTGCATCTGCAGCCAACGGCCATAAAGCCATAGCCAAAAAAGTGTCATCCAATTATAATGACATGGTCAGAGTCTCGATCCCTGAGGTGTCTCGATCCCTGACGTATAGACCTATTCTACCCAGTAAACACTGGGGGTGTTTAAATAACTTCAGTGGTGCCATGTTACTCTGTACACTATTGTCATTAATAAATTTGGTCTATTTTTGTATCTGTATCTGATAACTGTTTGTGTAATAACGGCACCCCAAATTATCAACAATTGTTGAAGGGTCACTCTAAACAAAAAAGGATGGTTAGGCCTATAAAACAGCAGTTAATCTCACAGTCCACTGTTACAATGAAACAACTGATACCATGGTATAGCGTTTCACAGTGCGTGAATAAGCGGGTGCAGGGAACTAGACGACATGAACTTTACATGGTACGCGGGGAGGGCATAGTTCCGGTCATTAACTACCCATAAAAAGGGCGATGGTTAAATCAAGAAAATAAAGGCGAATATAGATAAATAACCAAACGACAAACAGTTATTTATGACATCACGTAAAGACCTATACTACCATGCCTCCATGTTCTAATTTGTAAGCGTATAACGCCAATCGCAGAGGCGGATACAACGATGGCGTTAGTGACGTATTTTTGGCAGACTAAGTTGTATGACTCATGACTCGGACTCAGACTCGAGTCAACATGAGCAATGACTCGGACTCGGACTCGACCCTTGGGACTCGGACTCGACCCTTGGGAATTGGACTTGGACTACTCGAGCATTTGTGACTATAAGGACTCGGAAGCAAAATACAGTAGCCATCATAGAATCGCAATGAGGGCAGAATCGCCAAAGTCAAATGTTGGTGGCCTGGATCCAATATTTTAATTCTTGCTAAAATTCTACTTTTAAAGGACTAGTGACGCGGACTCGGACTCAACGTTCGGGACTCATGACTCAGGCTCGACCTTTGTGACTCGAGACTCAACACTTTTTAATAGTACAAGTCCCGGACTCGATACTTGGGACTCGTGAGTCGCACTCTTCTTAATAACACAAATAACCAACTATTTGACCCCCCCCCCCATTTTTACCCTGGGGACGGGGATTATGTGACCTCAACCAAATTATTTTCTAGGCGAACATTTCTGGGGACTACTTTAAAAGAAACAAAAATCTGCCGCCCCTCCTTTGACACATTTCTGGCTTCGCGTCTGAAACACAACCTTCGCTTGGATGAATGATTTACGATTTCTGTCATGAAAACGGTTCTAAACTGAGGAGACAGTGCCAAACGTCATTAAACCGTTTGTAGTCATGAGCCATAAGTAATACATAAACGTATAATACCTATCTCTTAGTCGAAGTCAGTAACCATTCGCAACATACCATTCAACATCTGTGAGCATTAAACCGTTTACATTAATGCACCATAAGTAATACATAAACGTATGGTAGCTTATAGACCACTCTCCAAGTATAAATCATTCGCAACATACCATTCGACATCTGTTAACATTTTGAAGCACCCTTTGTCGCTGTCATTTTTTTCTTGCAACATTAATGTTACTGAAAATGTATTAATTTTGCACGTTGACATCCAGCATTTAAAAACTGTTGCAATTAATAATAAATTAGATCTGAGATGGAAGCCTAATATCTTGACTTAATATTGTAAACTTGAACATGATTCTGAAGGAAAGCTCGTCATGATTTCATGATGACTGGAATGGATAAGATTAATTCTGTCAGGGGGCTCGCTGGATGTTCCTTTAATAATAACAATAATGACTAGAAATTCGAGTTTGTTTACACAAACTCTAGGTGTTCGGGAGGAAGTAAAGGTCAAATTCGGGTCGCCTTTGTGTAAAATTGTTTTGACAAATAACGATCTGTACAATGGTGCAAAGATTGTGAATTTACCTCTTGTGGAAGATTTTGTTTCAAATATTAAACTTTGACTTCCGGTTTATATAATAGTATTATTTGCCAAAGGATACAAGGCGCTTTTACATAATTATCCCTGGTCATTGGGCCAATATCAATCCTTAGATTTTCTCAGCTCCCTGGGGAGTATACAGCCCCGAGCTACCGGTACCGTAAGCGCATCGGAAGCTTTTTTTCAACCACAATATCAACCTCTACCCTCACAGGTGCTCATTTATACTCCTGGGTTGAAGAGGAGCACTGTACAGTGAAGTGTCTTGCTCAAGGACACAAGTACCATGGTCGCAGCCAGGATTCAAACCCACATTCCGACAACTCAGTCATCAGCACACAAGTCTGATGTGTTACATCGCTCGGCCATGGCAACCCCTTTAAAAAGGTGGCATTATTTGTCACGCCTTCTATACTAACCAGTCTCATAAAAATTATAGTGGTATACAGTTCTGGCATGTATGTAAATTTGCCTTCGTTAAAGGAAATGCACACATCTGATTGTTACCTGATTTCAAAATTACCGAATTATTATCCAAAAGCTAACTTCATGGGCTGATGAACGTAAAAATCATCCCGACAAATTACTCACTCTAGAGTGCTCTAATTTAAGAGAAAACACGAACATAGGGTCAAAATCAGTCAAAATGTTGATATACATGCCAATGTATATCTAGTGCACTTAAAAGTCAAACACTGTCAAACCTTACGTGTAGCAAGTACATTTACAGGTGAAAATGAATCGACCATTTTTGACTGGTAAAAGCATTGGTATTGTTCAGGGTGGTCAAAATGACAGTAAAAAGCAGTCAAAAATGCCCCCTGTGTGCACATTTGGGTCAACAGTCAAAACTGACAGTTGACTGGTTTTGACCTCTAGGAGGGTTAACAAAAAATATTCCCACGCCACATGTTTTTCTCTCTCGATTTCCACACTTTTCTCATGAGCTGAAATGTTCATAGAATGATTGTCTAATGTTCGATTCAAAGAATTCGATTCAAAGAAAATCAGCAATACTCTTAAGAAGCGGTTTTTGAAAACATTACCAACGTAATTTCCCTTTAAGGGTCTACACCTTCTCCGCTCCACCGGGAGCTCCGTCCCATCAGCATCACAGAGAAGGTTTATCTTTTTCTATGGTCTTAGCAGCCAAGCAGGCAGGCGCAGCCAGTTCGCTCACACTGAGCTCAAAGCGGCAAAACTCGGCTCGCCACTCAACCCAATATAAATACACTGTATCGATTAAACGGGCCGCGCGCCGCGGCTGCTGATCGCCCGCAATGGAGAAACCATAAAATATTATACGTGGATTCTCTTTTTGTTCATGCCCTGGGGGACTTTTTACGAGTCCCCATAAAAAGGTCGGTACCGCGGAATGGATTTATGAAAAATGCAAGAAAGAATATATGCGAGATCGAAGCGGAGGGTGTGCTAGAACCTGCGTGAACGTGTCATCAAATTTTCATGATTTGAGGTGCGGTTTTGCCGCCATGTGCGAAATAGCTGCTTGGCTGAGTGTACCAAGTAAAGATCACATATCAATTAGACCACTTATAACGATCAATTTAATTGATCTAATAGTCTTTTCTCACACTTTACGATAAGACATCACGTCAAAAGGTGATAAAACCATGATTGGTAATCTCGATAAACATAAATGCTCACTGTATTTTTAATACAGTGATGAGCAAAACCCCAAACCTTACCCCAAAACCAGCGGTTACTTCCAAAAGGTTTACTGATTGGCAACAAACACTAAAATTAACAAGGCAACAACGACATACCGGTAAGAGAACTGACTTCTGAAGAGACAGGGTAGCTAGGCCTATTCAGTCTACATTTATTCCGCCGTGACATCACAGGGTTACTCATGAATATGTTAATTTGTATTAGCATATGGAGTGAAACATGCCAACAAGGTAACAATACAGCCCTAAATTAGGGGGCGGGGGAAGATGTGAAAAAATTAAATACAGAGTTCTGCTTGATTGGGAACTGACTATAGAGGGCAGTCCCCTGTCAATAAAACACAGTTGCCTTAAAGGCCTGGGCACTTTTTGGTACAGTTTTTGAGGTGAATGCAGACAATATTTATTGAAGTGGAATTTGAACCTTTGACCTCCCGTTTAGCGCTCCTACTAACTGTGTCATCGCACCTGTTCAAATCTAACTTCAGTATTTTGTCTGTGCTTTAGAAACAATTAATTTATATGCCTGGTCAAAATTCCATTCGGAATATTCTGTTAAATGTTAATAATTATTTTTATTTCAAGTATGTTGCCCCTTTGGAAAGGGCCACATGGACAGCACTGGACTGTCGGACAGTTGACGATCCCTGGGTCGCTGCAGATTTGTATTTCAGTCCTTCAGTTGCCATGGAATTAGGAAAAGCGAAGATATTTGAGCGATATTTTACTGACATCATTCGCACGATCCTGTAACGACGGGGGTTGGTTTGGGAAGAAAGAGGGGCTGCGACGCCCCGGGACACGGGGGCTCTACGTGACTCGCACGCCGACGAAAGAATTAGGCCCGCGTTATACACACCGTGGCGCTGCAAGCACCCGGTACGTACGGGGAGAGCTCGGACGAGTAAAACGGGAATTAAAAGACGTTGATGTGTAAGAGTCTGGACTCTGGAGGAAGAGGCTGTGATCTTATTCTTAAACGGCTCACCTAGTTTCCAGAGTGTATGAGCCGCTCCCCACTTCTCTCTAATAGTAGATGCGGGTTTCTGGCTGGGTGAACACGGTCAGGGGATATCAAACCATTTCAGTCTTCGCTGGAGCAGAAGCAATAAAGGAGAACCATTAAGTTAATAATACCTATATATATGCCTATTTATCCACATCGTGACATGATTTACAGTATGTCTAAAGCACTTACTGGCAACCCGCCATCTTAAAGTAATTGTACACCATCGTCAACATGTCTGTAACTGTACCCAATACTTTATAAGAATCAAGAGATGCACAGAAAACATCCTGTGAATGCTTCACTCATTTCATTGTGTCATTAAAACCCTAACCACCCCAAATCCATCAAAATCCTCCAAGGGGCACTTTTTTTGGGGAAAAAATTCAGCACTTTCAAAAACTGGTACTTTGACCTCTTCAATTGGGCCAAATTACTAACTGGCAAGAAGTACCAGGCCGTAAGTACTGAATATGAAAGATCAACGAAAATGCATGGTGCATGTTTCCAAAAAGGGAACTGATTGATTTTGGAGGATTCAGGAAGGTTCCTAGCCAGAGTGCCTAGGGGGTTAGGGTTAACGAAAAAAAACAAAAAAAACAGTGAAAATGCATTAAGATTTGTATGCATTTATTCTAATGTAGTAAATGGATCACGGTCAGAACCGCATTTCTCAAATTTGTAAACCATTTCACGTTTTCTCAAAAAAAGCAACTGCACGTCAGATGGAATAATTTCACAGGATGTTTGGTACCATCACCAACTTCACATAAAGTGAGTTTTTAGACTAGGCCTATAATTCAGTAAACTGTGACAATAAATTATAAAAGTGACAGCTATTCAGAAACATGTTTTTTTTCTATATGGAAGGTTGATTCCTTCAACACCTTGACATCGCATTACAATTCTATAGACCTTGGTCGTGTTGCGGCCATTTTGATTTTCTCTCATTTAAATCAATGTAATCAAACAGAGGCTGGAAGGGGAAATAGTCTGGCTCCTTTTTGTATAATGAGGATCAGTATTTATGGTTGCTGTTGCTTACAGGGAACATGACAAATATGGTGGAAGCATGATAAAGATATATACCTTACATTAAAATTTTGGTAATCGGGTAATTACCAATGTATGTATGCATTTCCTTTAAACGACGTTCGCATTATACAGGCATGATAATTTGATCGCTGTCCCTTCGTCATGCGATCTCATTTCTATCCCCAAACGAACACGCCGGCTTGTCCTGCGTTTTGAAAAGTCGAAATAGCAAAACTAACAGGTTTACTGCATCTCATTAATATTTGTAATAAGCGTTTTAATAATCCAAAATGCTTTCAGATTTGTATAACGATCAGAGCACACTGATCGAAACGTCCAGTTGTGACCTCCAGTTCTTTTCAGAACTAATTACTATACTCAATAGAGAATTTCACATGGTGTCGCCCGGCAATTAGTCTTACTTATCCTCTTCACCATGCAAAGCTACAAGTTTTACCAATCTAAACAGATTATCCACTGTATTTATGTCTTTACACAAGTCTCTTTGTTCGCATGCTTACAAATCAGTTTGTCGCTGGAGCGGATCGAGGGTCACGGGTCTTGAGAAGGGGTGGAGGGCACACTGCCACAAGGTACACAACAACAAAAACGCTTGGTAAATTTTACGTGCACGGCGATAAAAAAAGAGGGGAAATGCCCGCTTTTTTTTCCTGTGAATCCCCCAATGGTTTGTTGTTATTATTTTTTTAAATAATTATTTCATCTGCGTGTGTCTGTTTGTCCACCAGTCTCTCTCTGTTTGTTTTCCCTGTCTGTCTGTCTGAGCACGGTCTAATACCTTTCCGTTCATGTGTTTATCTGAGACAAAAATGCGTTCCTTATTGTTCATTTCAATTTTGTAACGATTGTCAATAAAATTAAGCTTTGTAAACACTGAATGAATACTGTGGACGGTTTGTTGTTAGCGACGCACGCTATACAGAACCTAAACCTAATCTATAGTATAGTCATTATGTGGTTAGTACGCAGACATTCACATCTGTGGTTCAAACCAGTGATGGCTAGGCCAATTCATCTCTTTCATAATTCAATATCGCATGCAAAATATGTGTCCTTGAGCGATGAAAAACGCCGCCTATTAAATATTAAGCTGGAAAAAAATTCAGTGAATGAATGAAAGCGCTGAGACAAGCTCGAATCACGCGACCGCACAATGTCATTGAATATACCGGCTGTATATTTGTTTCCCACTTCTACTTTCTTTCTCTCCATAGCACTCTGAATGTAGGGCCTATAATGTCTGGCACTTACGCTTCAGTTTCGATAAACAGTGAGCGGGGCAGGAGGTGAGAGTCAGCCTCCGGGGTTCCAGGCATGCTTACGGGGGTCGGGCCGCGCTGAAAAGAACTCTCCTCCCGGTGAACGATGCGAAAGTTCATTGTTCGAATCCTTCCTGCGCGTGAGCTCGCCTCCGGCGCTAACGGCCGGATGGTTTTCACTGGTATTCTCCGACTCTGGTTTCCTATTGCTCGCAGTTTTGCATGTGTATAATTCCGAAGCCAGTAAGGGAACCCTCTATCACCTTACGTCCGGTACTGCGCTTTCTAGCGAGAGCGCCAGACATCGGGATCGATGGAGCTACGAAGCTATTTGAATTCTTTGTAATTCTATAAGCCGGGAATGCGCAATAGCCATGGATGATGAATGAACTATATATTGAGGCAAAAGAGAAGAAAGATAGAAGCGGCTCGTCAAGGAAATAACACAGATCTAAGGAAACGGCGCACCCATTAAAAAGATTCTGGATGAATGTAGTCGAGGTTAAAATGTCTTATGAAGGAGACAAATCTGTCACAGGGGAAACGTGGGCTTTGGAAAAAACGAGAACAGAGCACGACGAGCAGACAAAACTCCATGACACTTCGGTTTGGGAATACAAGCGTTGCACATTGAAGAAATTATAATAATAGTCCTTCACTCAGCGGAAGCATTAAAACGATACTGAACAGTGATACAAAACTAGTGTGTTAAAATCTATTCACAAGTGGTGTTTAGATCGGGCGGCTCTCCGTAGCAAGGCTACCCTACCCTGGGGGATTAACATTTAAAATCAAAAATAGAGCAGCTCTCCCAATGACACAATCAAGTTTACACCACCGGTGTTATTATAACACTGCGGTTTTTGGAAGGTAACACCTTCAGATATTAACACCTTCAGGTCCATGCCCTAGCTGTTGAAAGTCTACTTTAATCATGGCGTCACTGTCCCTTTAACACCAAATATATTGTTAAACCGGAGACTATTCAATAATTAGAAATATAAACAGACATTATTTTTTCGTAATTCACTATGCTTACAACTATCATAAAAGGGATAATATCGTCACGATCAACAGGGCATGGAATTGGAGTGCTAATTTTTAGATTAACTCAATGGAGTGTCGTGGCCGAGCGGTCTAGCTTACCGGACTCAAGTTCTGGTGTTAGCAGCAGAATGTGGGTTCGAATCCCGGCCGTGACACTTGTGTCCTTGAGCAAAACACTTAACCATAATTGCTTCTCTCCACCCAGGGGTTAAATGGGTACCTGTGAGGGCAGAGTTGGTTGATTAGCCCTATATGCGCTGTAATGGCAGCAATTGAGCTGTATACTCCCCAGGGAGCTGAGATGGTTTCAGGAATGATTTATGAGCCTTATGAGCCTTATGAGCAGGGGTAATAATATAATGCGCCTTGAGCACCACTCAGTTGGTGGATACGTGCGCTGTATAAGTCCACTTATTATTATTATTATTATTATTATTATTATTATTATTATTATTATTATTATTATTATTAGTGACTGAAAAAAAAATCCCCACATGATAAGGTCATATAACCGTTGCTGCTGCATACATGAGCCAATCACTGTGGTTCATCTTAAACGAGGACACCGATTCCATGCCCTCTTCGTGACGATCGTGATGATATTCTTCCTTTCCATCAAACATTGTGTTCCGGTACCAGGTACGCATTTATTGCAAACACCAAAAGTAAGCTTGGGCGATAACACGATAATATCGAATATCGCGATACCCTTTTTTTTATTCGATTACGATATCGAGAACCTTTTTATATTATACACTGGTCAACAATTTTTTTAAAGTTGTCTGCTTCGGAGATAAAATGTGCTATTTATTATGGATTTTGATGTGCTGAATTCAAATATGACAATTAAAATTGCTGATTGGCTACTGTTTCCAAGATATTTAAGTTTTTACATTTTAAGTACTATGTATATGGTGTACATAGCAGATTTTTAATCATGAATTATCATACGCTATTCCCATATGTACACATGTACATGTAGATCTTGAAAACTAGAGCCAATCAACAATTTTAAGCATCATTTCCATTCTCAGTGACCCATAATTAGTCAAGTTTGACATCATTTGTTTCGGAAGCATTTTGGCTGCAGACCAGTGTTATCGAGATATCGGTAAACCGCAATTAAAAATATATATCGCGATTAAAAAAAATCGCCATTGTGAGTCAAGTCAGAAATTCCATGGAAACAAAAATTAGAACAGTCTTTTCAGCTTTAGGAAGTGAGAAACAAAAGTGAACTACTTCAGAAGTACGTACACGCTCTGCAAATGAATTTGCGATTTATTGTGACGCTTGTAGAGGGGGTACATACCTGCTGTTATCGGCTCTAAAGCAATCATGCGTGAATGAAAATATAATCGCGATTATATCGAAAATCGCGATATTTGTTTACCGATATATCGTGGATGAAAAAATATCAATATCGCCCAAACTTAACCAAAAGTGTGCAGCGGCTTTTTAAATATTTTTTTTATATATTTTTTTTATAGAATAGATTAATACCAAATAGCCTATCAATACATTTGAAGTGATAGTGGGGTCACAATTAAAAATGACAACACCACGGCGAGTGTGAAGAGCAAATAAATGGAAATAAAGAAGTAAACCCACATGCGGCACACTGTTTAAAAACAGACCTTAGATTGGTGATAGGGGCGCCGGGGGCTTAGTCCTCTAAATGTGATATTCCTTGCTACAACGCTACGTGTCTGCGCTCATACCACTCGGTAAAAAAAAACATTCGTTTCCGATGACACATTCAACAGTTACAATTTGACTTTGAATCTAGTTTTGATACCGGTTGAATCGGAAATAAACCCATGATTATCAAGTCCTATAC
The DNA here is from genome assembly GCA_029582265.1 of Zoroaster sp. YZ-2022. Lineage (NCBI taxonomy): Eukaryota > Metazoa > Echinodermata > Asteroidea > Forcipulatida > Zoroasteridae > Zoroaster > Zoroaster sp. YZ-2022. Next base: position 13,500,627 of record CM055824.1, read on the forward strand.
AGCTAACGTGTTTTTTCCTAAAACAGGAAACACTCTGGGGCCACAACATAACTATACGTTGATGGATACTTTGCTTCATGAACACAACCAAACTCTATCTTCCAGTTTCTTACTTTCCATTAGAAAGGTTGGAAATTACCAATAGTAAAAAAATAAAATACCCGAAGCCTTCCTCCCGTGAAAAAGGTTCAAGGTTTGTGGATGTTACTAAAGTTGGATGGTTTCTGGTGGTGTCAGGGTTGTTTCAGATTCGTATTTTGGTTTTGAATTCTTTTCATGAAAGTATAAACTGTGACAATAAATTATAAAAGTGACAGCTATTCAGAAACATGTTTTTTTTTCTATATGGAAGGTTGATTCCTTCATCACCTTGACATCGCATTACAATTCTATAGACCTTGATCGTGTTGCGGCCATTTTGTTTTTCTCTCATTTAAATCAATGTAACCAAGCAGAGGCTGGAAGGGGAAATAGTCTGGCTCCTTTTTGTATAATGAGGATCAGTATGTATGGTTGCTGTTGCTTACAGGGGACATGACAAATATGGTGGATGCATGATAAAGATATAGGGCCTATACTTTACATTTAAAGGGAAAGTACAACATTGGCATGTGGCAACGTACGTTCATTTCAACTTAATTCTAGATTTCAAGAATTATTAGCTAGGCCTATCATAAAATTAACCTGTGAAAACTCGTCACAGCGATCATTAATAGAGCACGCTAATCGAAACGTAGAAAAGACCCCTGTGAAGTCCCCATGGTTCTCCCTGAACCACATTATCACTTAGCGATAGTTGAGGAAACGAGTTGCCCGATATTGGTTCTCCCCCTGAACCACAATCTCAGTTAATAGCGACAGTTGAGATACGAGTTGCCCGAGAAGGTTCTCTTCAGAACCCTGTATCTCACTTACCGATAGTTGAGATACACACGTATACTCCACAAAGCAAAGCCTTTATATTAATCTTAATCCCTGTTTTCTCTAATAATGAAAGCACTTGAGACAAAATAAACCTTATACCAAGTAAATTGTTTAGACAATAATTAGTTAATTTGATAATGTGACAGTTACCAATGTTGTATCTATACTCTTTTAAGTTTACAGTAATAAATAATATGCACAAATTCCTATCAGCAACTCATTACAATATCCACGGAAGCCAAATACGATTATAAGGCGCGGTAAAATCTTTCATCCAGTACTCGTAGATGGGGACTGCAAAACCGTTTCAAAAGATTACAAAGAAAGGATCGCCAAGCAAGAAACCAAATGAAACAATTAAGTTTATAATTAGCCTTGTGTACAGTGGAGGCCATTGAGATGTTGTGAAGCCAAGGCGCCATTGGAATCATTGGAGTCGCTTTTGAGGCCGAGTCTGCGAACAACGCGCATTGAAGGTACACAGAAGACCTTGGAATCTTATTTGAAATTATGTTGACTGTATGCACAATAATACTGACCAATCACGGAAGAATCGCGTTAACTCAGCAGTAATACAACAATAATAAATAATACTAATAACATTAATATAAAAAAAAAAAAATTATAAACCGCTGAATCCATATAAACATGATCCTAGGCGCTCATAGAATTTCCAGGCTTAAAGGGACAATATCGACACGATCATCAACAGGGCATGGAATCAGAGTGCTAGTTTTAGATTAACACAATGACTGAAAATAATACCCCACACGATAAGGTCATATTACCGTTGCTGTGTTGCTTAAATGCGCCTGTAATTATAAGTCACCGTTGTTCATCTTAAACTAGGAGACTGATTCCATGCCCTGCTTGAAAGTCTGCTCTGATTGTGACGATAGTGTCCCTTTAAGATTATTCGTATTCATTCTAACATGGATTAGGAAAAAGGTACTGCTCTTTCTGAGAAACTTAGATCCACGCGTCGGCATTTTTAATTTTCTTTTTTGCTATGAAACGATGTCCAATTGCATGGGCGGATCCAGAACATTTTTTAGGGGGGACTGAGTATCAAAAACAATTATTTTTCAGTACAACAAAAATTACAATGAAATAATCAAAGGTAGAGAAAAACAAAGCACAGTGAGGTAATGGGTGTGCGTTCTCCCCTCCCCTCCCCCTCTCTCTCTCTCTCTTTCTCTTCTTTTTTTATATTTTTGATTTTTTTATAAATATTCTTTTAACGATTTTAGGGGGGGGGGGGCTACAGCCCCCTTAGCTCCCCCTGGATCCGCCAATGAATTGCAGCTAAAATTGCTGGATCAATTGGAATTCTGCCTTGTTGTGCTTTAAACGACTTTTTGACATAGGGTTTTGCCCGATTTGTGAGGCCTCTCTTAGCCACCATACTTTGTATAAGGGAAATTTGGTCCCCGCGTATACAATGTATCACGTATTTCCCTGTTGGCAAAAAAAAGATGGCCGAAAAAAGCGCGCCACTGCACCAATTTTGAAGCCGACCGATGACCAGAAACGGGAGACGTTTTTGGGCCTTATTGCCAACAATTTAATTTGTCTTAAAAATGACAGTACAAAACTATTTCTTGGGAAGTCGGGCCTATAATTATAATTATAATTCGATAATTTTGTTATTTTTGATTTACCAATGCACACTTTTACCTTTAAAATTAAACACGCAACGCGCGAAAAACTAAGGTCTACAAATATTACTGCACAGCGACTTGTTTTTAAAACAGTGCTGTGACCTACGTGCATTTATACAATAAAAGTTTACCGCCAAAACCTTTGCTTCGACGCACGCGTGACGCCCATAGCGGAAGATTTTGATCATGTACAAAAAACCGTTTACCGGCCTTTTTAACTGCCATAAATACTGCGGTAAACCGCTGTATAAACCGTCAAGAAAAATAATCGGGTTTCCTCTACCTGTCACTAGATACCCCGCGCTCGAGATAGTCATTGCACAGATGGTTTATAAATAGCTTCAAGCATGCACGGATTACCGCACGGGCAAACTGGGCACGTGCCCCGGGCCCAGGAGCCAATAGGGGCCCTTGGTTTTCAAAAAAAGAAAAGAAAAAAGCATAGTACTAGTAGTATTATGCGCGTGTATGGGCCCGTGGTGAATTTGTGCCCAGGGCCTGTGCTCATGATGATCCGTCCATAGCTTCAAGGGTGGTGAAGATAAAGTCCCAACACAGTCAATTGCCTCTATCTTCACCCGAGAGAACACTAATACAAATTAATATAAATATATATTTTTCAATCAGATAGTCGGGGTGATTGGTAGAAGAGGAATCATTGATATGTATTCTTGAAACGTTTGGCATTTGAAAGGATCAACATTTCTTTAAAAAACTACTCCCATATATAATATTACAGCACAGAAGGGGCTGTGTAAACAGACAATTTTGATCAGCCGTGAATTGTAAGAAAATGCCACTTTTTTGGTGTTGTTGTTGCAAGGATGCGGATTAAATTTGTCGGGCAAAATTACCATGCACCAGAATTTTTAGTCATAAGGGGCTATATCCGATCGATATAAATGATATAGTGTACGCATTAAACACAATATTTAAAAAAAAATTGTTAACATGAAAACTTACTTCATGTTAATGTTGATGATGGTTAAGCAGATCCTTTGAAATATTTCTGTGTGACGTGCTCTCATTTGAGTAAAATAAATTTTTAAAAGATTTTCCCAACTCAATGTTCATCTTCATGAGAGTTACACGTTAGAACGAATAGGAAAAATCTTGAAGCATTTTCACTATTTTTTCGTGAATGAATTCACGTAATAACTTGAAAGGTTTTTTTCAAGTTGGTTGTTTAATGTAAATCTTCATTCCAACGAAGTAAATTTACTCTACAGAAGCGATTTTGTCAACATTTAGCATGAGTGGCGTATATTTGTTGACAAAGGTATGTGTGGGAGATGATTCAATATTTCCTTTCCCGCCCTTGAACCCATCAAACATTGGATAAGAAATGAATAAATTAAATAATTTGGAGAGGAACAAATTCTGAAATATTTTTGATGCTGTTGATTTTGTTTTAATGGGGCGGCAGGGGGCGGAGATGAAGTATAACGCCTGCTGCCAATAAGACGACCTTGGTGATAGAAATTGCACCAAATCACGTTCGTTTTGCAACACGGCCGGATGGCTTGGGTTTACTCACGCAACGGAGATTGAAATCCCGGTGACGGCGGCAAGGAGACTGTAAATTATCGAAGAAAAACGCAGAGAAAAAACTCCGATGACCAGGAACTACTTTAGAAGGCGGCGACAGGACGTGGGGCGATCAATATACGGTACGGTCGATATATTACCGGGGAAGTAAATGCCTATAGCCAGCCCTGTTAGACCCATCAAGTCGCCTTGGTGTTGGGCTAAAATTGTGATATTCTATAATGAAATCCACTTAAACCCTTTTACATGTACCGCAGTATTTTTTTGCGCTATGCATCCAAATAATTTACTTTTTGTAAATGTGATGTTATATTCCGTCGTGGGTGTTGCGTAGACGGTAAAATAACAACATTGGTGCCGTACTTTGGATCGGAGACATGTAAAAGTGTGATAAAATTATATTTAACATGTCACTTATGGTCCCAACAACGCTAGGATCGATCACTTCATGACGTTGAGTTACTTTTATGCATCTCATCAAAAAGTACATACAAGTATCACAGGACTGTTTCCGTTTGAAGTTAAAATTAAGTTGAACATTTTAGAAATCGTCACGAGGTTGGCTATTTTTATTTCTTCAAGTAGTTTTTCTCTAGATATTGAAAATGGATTTGTCTAAACTCAGTTAATAATTGTAAAATATAAACCTTCAGACCTATAATAAGAGCCCAGATGGATTGAGGATAGGTCAACCTGGAACTGTTAGCGTCGGGGTTTGGATGGACAAGTCGTTTTTGCCCTTGCGTAATCAAAACGCTTGAGGGCTCACTTTTACAACGAAATTACCACAGACACTCTAGACTGGACGGTCCCGTTTGTTTTGTCAAGAACCATTTTGAGTCACGGCCATTGATCTACATTATATTGTCACTATGGGCTAATCATAGAGGAAGATAGAGATCAGTGGTCACGGTTGTGAGCCATTTTTAACGTATTTCAGGATGTCATTTAATCAAAACGAATTAACGGATGCGCTCGATGTGCGCGCCTGGCGCCCCTTAAAAAATAATATAAAAAAATAAATAAATAAATCGCGTTTGCCGAGAAATGCGCTATCAACTGTGTGTGACTGGTCATTGTTCTAATTATATGTACACTTTTCTTAGCGCCTAGCGTCATTCGATATTGTTCATACAACCAGCTGTCCCATAATTCGCTAGTTCGTGACCTGTCTAGTTACATATATACGATGTCTATGAATTTTTCATGCACAAAATACTGCCTCTTCGTGCTTCCGCCGCGGATCTTGCAGTTATGTCTGCAACTGTCTGTCTACCTGTCTGTCTTTTACAATATTTTAGTTTATATGGCAAGATTTAGGGCAGTTTGAAGGCTGTTTTTGTTTGATTTGTTTTAGTTTGTGCCTGCATCCGTCTCTAACCGCGTCTCTTTCTTTCCGCCGGAGACCTACCTCTTCTTAAATAGATTTTTAACTCTCGCCGCCACTGGTTTTGTCCGCGGGATATGAGTCTAATTACATAATCCAATGCAGGCATCGACGTGCCTGATTTACCAAAACGCAAATAACGTTATCTCGGCGGTCGGTCGGCAGCTAGCTAGCGGGAAAACAGGACAACGTGGTGCGGGTGTAGCATCCCCCAAAGGGTTAATGTGTGATCGGCCGGGCTCCTGAACAAATCATGACGGTTCGGATAATCGAATAAACTGGGCGGCAGCGGCACGACTTCAAGATGTTCGCGTGGTCGAGAGATAACAAAACAGAGCAGACCGCCAGTGAATTACATCAAATTTTAACGCGGCGCGGTCTAGAGAGTAAACCTCGTTTGATGAATAAATACGAAGCACATGCAGCCTGGGAGCTCGTGATGTGGGCGACGGATTTTATGCGTAAGACTTTCTTCTGTAGAATTACCCGACTTTTTAAGATATCTCGCACATTCCCCCCTCTGTCAACACACAAAGACGGCATCATCGATCGCAGTATATGCAAGGCATCTGTTAGGTAAAAAAAAACAGCAAACATTCTCCCGCCTCTCTGCACATCGGCCCGTTAAAATATGGAAACAATTCATTGCCATTCATGAAGACACTGTTATAAATTTAAATAAATATATCTCTTAGAAATAGAATCCGGTGAAAGTATTTAAGAATCCGGTAAAGGTATACACTGTACAAATGGTGTTTAGAATTTAAACACACGCAAAATAAACGCGTTTAGGAAATGCGTTTAAATGCTAAACGGCCATCCTCTGTACAAAGCTAAACGTGCTCAGCGTATTGACGCCTGTTCATAATGGTAGTTATAACATTCAAACACACATCACAGAAAAGTACGATCTAAACATGTTTTAGGCTAAACATGTGAAAAAAGTACAAGCTAAATGTTTAGAAATGTGTTTGGGTTCTAAACACCATTTTTACAGTGTATTTGTGTAATCTTTTCTCATGTTTCAGACAGCTTTTAGCCTCTGCCTCCACAAAAGACGAACGAGCGATTCCTGAAAAGGAAATTAAAAATTAAAGGATTAAAAATCGGTAGAAAAGAGGGTGTACTGACGTGGAGAAGGGGAAGGGGGCACTTTTGAAAGACTTCAGGGTCTTGTGGAGATTCGTGGCCGAGCAGTCTAGTGCATCGGATTCAAGTACTGGTGGTTGTCAGAATGTGGGTTCGAATCCCGGCCTGGCCGGTCGCGGAGCTTGTGTCCTTGAGCAACACACTTAACCATAATTGCTTCGTCCTTTGGATGGGACGTTAAGCCGTAGGTCCCGTGTACTACAAACATCAGTGCACGTCAAAGAACCCATAATGACACTTATTGTACAAGAGTAAGGGTTTACCCCGGTGTTTCTGGTAGCTAATAAGCTGGTAGCTAATTGATGGCCCATTGAAAATCATCTAGGCTATAGATGACATGGTTACCATCACTAAATAAAGCGTTTATTATTATTATATTTCCATTAGTCACACTCCTCTCATGATATAACCAGTCAGTTCGTACTGGCACCAGTTCTCGCTGGTACTTGTTAGTCGGTTCTAGTTGAGTCGGGGTGGCAGGGACGATGATGTTTTGTAGGCCTATGCACTTCAGAATTACTGTTATCTCAAAAAAGATGATTATTATTATGATTATTATATATTTCTGGTAATGAAACCAAGGATGCCTCAAAAGCACACTTATAAGCACTGTAGCTCAGAAGCCTGAGGAAACATGTAAACAAGGGCGTTTGCTTTGTGAACCAGAAACTCTTCGTGATAAGCGTTCTGGGTTATTTTAATACATGCATTACTTTAATCTTTTTTTTATTTTTTTATTTAAATTTTATTTTATTTTACGCAATTCGCCCCACACAAGGCCAATGGCCACTAGTACACGGGACCTACGGCTTAACGTCCCGTCCGAAGGACGAAGCAATTATGGTTAAGTGTCTTGCTCAAGGACACAAGCGCCGTGATGAACAACCACATGCCGGGATTCGAACCCGCATTCTGACAACACCAGAACTTGAGTCCGATGCACCGCTTGGCCACGACACTCCAATACCGTTATAATTAATTGACCCCTTTTTATGAAGGATAGGCCCATGTTCGAATCTGAGACAGTTTTCACAACCACATTATAATGAATACAAAACAATTTTAATGCATTTTCACTATTATCTCGACGCACTGTAATAAGCTGAAACTTTCACAGACTATTTGCATTAAAAAAGTATCACCCATGTTTTACTGGCAACTCCCGTTTTAGGTAAAACTTGTAGCTATGCATGGTGAAGAGGATAAGTAAGACTATTTGCGGTGACACCGTGTGAAATTCTCTATTGAGTAGTAATTAGTTCTGAAAAGAACTGGAGGTTACAACTCGACGTTTCGATCAGTATGCTCTGATCGTCCTCAAAACTCCCGTTTTGTTTTGTTTTCATTGGAATATTGATAATTTCCTATTGGAAAGGAATACAAATACTTCGAAATTAGATATAGGGCCTATTTCACAATATAGTTGTCGGAAGCTTGGTTTAACAGTAAAAATGTGCCGAAATGAATTCATTACGGGACCAATTCATTTCTGTACATATTTACTGTAAAACCATGTTTCTTAAGGTTATTTTGAGAAAGGTCATTTTGCAGCAGTTTGTATTCACTTCCTCAAGTAAAACAAGCAATTTTCTGATGAAAAATAAAAATGTCTGTTAAAATAGCGAAAGCTGTTGTTAAACAGTGTGACGGGCGATATATATTTAATGTTTATATCGTGATTCAAAGAAAGTGAGGATTTGTCAACATTTCCAATGTTGTACCTTGAGTTCCCTTTATGAAAAAACAACTAATTTACACAAAAAAGTATTTTGACTTAATCATAAGTCCACTTTTCCTAATTTTTATGAAATAAATTTTGGTAAATAAAGTTGAAATGAAAATTTATTTCATAAAAAATAAGGAAAAGTGGACTTATGATTAAGTCAAAATACTTTTGAACATGTTCCGATGCATTTTTGAATGTTAAATCCAGCCATACTACTTACAATACATCTTTAATATAAACCACGTAGGAAGATGAAACCCAAAATGACGCACTTCTCCTTGCGATGGAACACCAAGAACGAAAAGCCATTATCAAATTGCCTTGAAGTACGGCATAAACACAAATTGCTCCAGGCAAACCGATGATATTCAGTTCGTTCTGAAGGACTTTAAAGATTCTTCTGACGGAAGTTGTAGAAATCATAAAAATCCCAGATGAACTTGAAGTGATTACTTGACGTACCCGGTAATATAACCTTCAGGATTTTATAAACGCACACTTTCATCGCAAATGGCTTGAAGGCAAATGCTGATAACAAAAAGTACGCCATTTACTGTTGTAAAACATCAAATATTGGCTGCTAGAGCCATTTATAAATATTCACAGACTTCGACTTATCAGCCGTAAACTGCTTACCCGAACATAATTTGCTTAGCGCCCTGCAAAAACTGGATACACCGCTAATAGGCCAAGATGTAACATCAATCAAAACCATTGAACTGGACAACACTTTATACATTTTTAGTTTTTAATAGGTCGGGCAGAATACGTCAACTTAAGTCGAACACCTCTCGATTTTACCTCTCCATTTTACCCAGTGCAATTTCTTGTTTTAACAATAATAATTTATACTTATATGGCGCATGTATCCACCAAACTGGCGCTCAAGACGCATTACATTATTACCCCTGCTCATCAGGTGCATAAATCATTCCTGAAACCATCTCAGCTCCCTGGGGAGTATACAGCTCAATTGCAGCGCATATAGGCGCTAATCAAACACAACAACCAACTCTGCTCTCACAGGTACCCATTTACTCCTGGAGAGAAGCAATTATGGTAAAGTGTCTTGCTCCGTCAAGGAGCTGCACAAGCACCACGGTCGCGGTCGGGATTCGAAACCACATTCTGGCGACTCAGCCATCAGAATACAAATCCGATGCACTAAACCGCTCGGCCATGGTACTCCACAGATAATTTACTTAAGTTCGTACTGCATATCATGCATGGTTTGTCTCATTCCCTCTCCCTCCCCCTCCCTCCCGCCTGCAGCCCATTCACTCTTCTTCCCTTTTCCCTTTACACTCCAACCCATCCCATGGATGCCTGACTTGCCCATCTTTGTATATTTTATTGTTTAGTGTTGTTAAGTAATACATTTTTTGTCTTGTAGGCTACTCTGCTTTTCCGTATACTTTTTAGTTTTTACAAATAATTGTATGGAATATTTTAAATGTTTAATGCTTAGTATATTTTTAGTAAAAATACATTTAGATTATTCATTCCAATTAAACATTTCTATTTTCGTCAAAATTTCGTCTGAAGGCTAAATTTCATTTGCGAAATAAATTTGATTTACTTATACATAAATGATAATTCGACGAATTTTGATACTATCATCAACTTTACACCAAATAGGTTTCATGTAAATCTGTGATTTGTTATGTTTTTTTCAAGATAATGTATCGGGCCTTTGACCACAATTGGCGGAATACAACTCTTTCAAAAAGTACAAAACTATTTTCCGTGTAGAAAATACAGTTGAGTATGATGGTTTGAGGTCCTCTAGGTGTTACGTTTGATAGCACTATGTCAATGACACCACATGTTAACAATGCATGCAAATCAATCAATTATCACCTACGGAACATATCCAAGATTCGCAAATACATTGACACAGACACATGTCACGCTGCTGTAAGATCTCTCATCCTCTCACGGCTAGACTACTGTAATTCACTTTTCAATGGGATGAAACAATCTGACATCACTTGCCTTCAAAAGCTTCAAAACAAAGCCGCTCGTACCATACACATAAAACCCTAACATTCTCATACATCACAGCTTCTTCAACAATTACACTGGTTACATGTTCAAAAACGCATTATCTTCAAGACCGCAATGAATATGTACAAAGCACTTTCGAACATACATCCGTGGGGTGTCATGGTCGAGCGGTTTAGTGCATCGGATTTATGTTCTGATGGCTGAGTCGTCAGAATGTGTGGGTTCGAAGCCTTGCCGCGACCATGGTACTTGTGTCCTTGAGCAAGACACTTTACCATAATTGCTGCGAGAGCCGAATTGAACCCAGCCACTGGGGATGTACAAGCCAGTGCATGCTTAGTGCCGGTCCCAAGCCCGGATAAATTAATGGGAGGGTTGCGTCAGGAAGGGCATCCGGCGTAAAACCTATACTAAATCAAATATGCGGATCATGATCCGCTGTGGCGACCCCTAACGGGAGCAGCCGAAAGAGGACAACAACAACTTTCGAACATACATCCAAAATACATTTCAGACTCACTAGATCTCAGCACACCTAACCGAAGCGGCCTCCACTCGGAGCAGAACTTAAAAATACCTCGTACATACAAACACGCAGGTGACAAGGCTTTCTCTGTAGCTGGACCCAGATGCTGGAATTCACTACCTCTCAACATTCGTACTTGTAACTCTGTTCACCAATTCAAATGTAAACTCAAATCATATCTGTTTTTATCTTAAGGACACTTACCACCTGCTTTTTTCATTTCATTGTCTCCTTTTTGCCTGCTCTGGAATAATTCTTGTACATAGCGCATTGCAACCCTCGGAAAAACGCGCTTTATAAATGCGTGTATTATTATTATATTGATGGATTCCAACACCAGTGACAATGATTGATTGTGATTGTAAACGCTGGAGGAATGAGTTTGCCATTTTTGTCTCTACATCGCGATCCTCATTCCCCGGACACATCATCCTTCCTCAACATTCAGTCTGAATTATGTAGCCAGGAACTCGGTCTCCTGTTCACCCTTGTCAATTAACAGAGCCATGCTGAACTGTGTTGCTGCTCGCTAAGGGGCCACCAAAAAGTGTCAACATTTTCAATGTTTATCAGACAGTACCTACGGGGAGGGGGTTGCCAGTCGCGTACGTCTTCGAAAATGTAGATTTCGTACATGCAGTCCACAATGCTGAGACAATGGCGCCTCATTTCTGCTCAATATTATACAAACTTAAAGAGTGAGGGAGAAAGCTGGGGGGGGGGGGGGTGTCTTGAAACGTAATTCTCTCTGCACTATACAATGAAAATATAACTCTGAGTAGACCCTTTACAGGGTCTATATGCAATAGTAGTTTCTTTCTTGGCAACATTATGCGCAACCCTGGATCCATGTTGGCATCACTTTCATATCTTTTAATAGTAAAATGTGCATGTTTTTATCATTTTTGTTGGTCTATATGGTTAATGTGATTTGCATATTCATGAGCTACTCAGTGATGTCACAGCAGAGCGGGCCGTCAGATGAAGCATCATTGTTGATTTTGTGCAGTTTGTTTCAGCACTGCTGTAATACCGAGTTCCTGTTGTTTCTAAAAAACAAAACAAAACAAAACAACAAAACCAGGAAAAAACCCTAAGAAAAACAGCGCCCTCGTGTGTCGAAGAATAATCATGAATTTTGTAATCAGTATACTCAATTTTCACTTTAAAGGTGTTTTACAGTAAATATTTATACATGAACTTATGGAACAAAACCAAGCTTCTGACAACTATTTTGTGATGTGACTGGCTCTGGCAAAACCCTAAACTTGGACCCAATTTTCAAAAGTGACCTCCCAAATTTATCGTGAAAATTAACAATTTTCCCAACAACGTTTCAGGATGTTTCTTTTTCCATCAAAATCTACAGAAAATTTCCAGGAATTGCCAGTAAAACACGTGCGATACATTTTTAAGTCAAAAATAGTTTTCCGTTTTGTAATTCAAAAGGCGTAATATATCTACATAAAAATTGCATTTCATCGAACCTTCCAGAGAAATGGAATTGTCTGGTTGAAAACAATTCCCTAGCTCGTTGTTACTCACAATACTGACCCTTTACTAATTGCAGAGCGATATTGTTGCAAACAAACGCCTACAGCAAATATCACCTTACATTTTAATGATCCTCCAACGATGACATTCACACCGAACGCGAAATGTATCCACTTCATTAACTTATTAGGAAAAAACCTCAGTGATATTTTTTAATCCTTCAACACAATGGTGGATGCGAGGGAAGCGACTGCAAATTATCACACTTTTTGTGTATCCCCTGTTTTTGCCGAGTGACCTATTTTCCCTCTTGGTTCCGCTACTGATTTGACGTAATAAGCTAAGCATTCAACCAAAAACAAAGGCCATTATCACCCCTGTAGTTGTCAAAGGTTTGTGTGTGTGTGTGTGTGGGGGGGGGGGGCATGGACGGATCATCATGAGCACAGGCCCTGGGCACAAATTCACCACGGGCCCATACACGCGCATAATACTACTAGTACTATGCTTTTTTTTTTTTTTTTTGAAAACCAAGGGCCCCTATTGGCTCCTGGGCCCGGGGCACGTGCCCAGTTTGCCCGTGCGGTAATCCGTGCATGGGGGGGGGGGGGGGGGGGGAGTGATGAGTCAAAATTTCTAATTCCAACTACCTGCACTGAATGTTGCTGTACTTTCCTAGCCCTTCACCTCTGTGGACTCGGGTTCGAAACCAGGATTTTCAGAGTGAGCTTGTGATTGGGAAACCTTTTTAGGGAGAAATTTGCCTTGGTTTCATTGCAAAAAAACATATAGGCCTAAACAATAACCCGTTCTGTCACCACTACCACAAAAATACCCACCCCCTACAACAACACAAAAAAAAAAAAAAAAAAAGTTTTTGGAAAACTGTAATGAGTTTTGCACATTTTTGAATACTGACGATTACTTTGAAAACAATTGTAGCCCTTTATTATTTTTTGAAACGTTATATCATGGAGGAATGGTTATATAAAGTGGCACCCAAACATTTGCAAGACGATTTTATTTCACTGGGAAAAAAAACTGCGGGGGTGGGACCATCCTCCTGAGTCAAAGTGTACCGCCCACTCCGAGGGATTTAAGCTCATGATTCACCCCCATTCAACCGAAACTAACCATCTTTAAAGGGACAATATCGTCACGATCAACAGGGCATGGTATTGGAGTGCTCAGTGACTGAAAATAAGGTCATATTACCTTTGCTGCTGTGTAAATGAGCCAGTAATTTTCAGTCAATGTCTTCATCTTAAACTAGGTCACTGATTCCATGCCCTGTTGAAAGTCTGCTCTGATCGTGACGATATTGTCCCCTTTTAATGATGTAAGCCGAGTATTTCTTTAACTCGTACCGATTTTTAATTATCTGATTTGAAAACTAGATTTGATTCGATTTGTTTAATATTATTTAATAGGCCTATCAGTTGGTTTTATTGATGTTCTTTTACAGCAGAGAGGTCATTTTCGCCTTACCCTAGACAGGGCCATACCGAGCGGGGGTGTGACATCCCCCCCCCCCCCAATAATTTTTCTCAGTCGGCATTTAGAGCCTCGGTCGGCAAATGAAGCGGCTTTACAGAGTGTCCATTTTGTGGAAAAACAAGTAAATTTGTCTGGTCATATTAGAGTTGTGTCGGTAACTTTACCAGCAAACAAAATATGCTGGTAAAGTCTGATGTCAGTCGGCAAATTGGCTCCACACCCCCAAAGAAAATGCCTTCGCCACGCCCCTGATCCTAGATCTGCCCCTGATGGGAATTATAGGATTAGCTCAAGAGTGTCGAAAAAGGGTAGCATACTGATAGAAAGGGGACATGCGAAAAAATAAAAATTAATGTTATATGGATCCTTCAACCCCTCACCGTTGCCTCAACATTCTCCCGAGTATGACTCTGCGCCATCCTATCTCTGTGAGCTTATTACACCATACCAACCTAACCACAGTGGACTCCGTTCAAATTCTGATTCCCGGATCTTCAAAAAGCCAACTACACATTTAACACAAGGGTTTCTATGCTGCACCCAGCATTTGGATGAACTTCACCACCATTATCGATCATGCTTCTTCAGTAGTGAATGGTATATATGGCCAACAATGTTTTATTTAGTTAAAACTTGGCAGCTTTGCACAGTGAGACAAATAACTATTAGATGTCATACTATATTAATCTCCTGGGAGTAATCACGATCTGTCACTACACCTCATATCATAATTATTGTGAGTCTTATTTCATGTATAAGTACTATTTTGTGTATTGTTCTTGTCCTTGTCCATTTGTCATTTTGTCATTTGTTCCAGGAGATCGACCATTCAGTATACATTTGATCTTTCCTTGACATCACATCTTTTGTAGATTCTAATATTGACCCCGATTTAAATTATGAACTGCCAGACATTAGCTGTAGTTATGACTTAATTAGAATACTTTTTGAATACTTTTTAATGTTAATACTAATGCTAAATTACTTCACATCAATGCGTAGTCTTCTAAAAATTTCAATAATATTTCTGTTTATATTAATATGTTCAATTAGGTGAATTTTTCTATTATTGGTATTTCAGAGACATGGCAATAGTTCCGAATGTCTCTTATACAGCTTCCTCACTATAATATAATGAAGATGTTTGCAGACAGTGATAAAAGAGGTGGTGGTGTAGCACTTTATATTAATCAAGTTTATCCTACAAGGTGCGTAATGACATATGTATGCAATTCTGATATTAGAAGCATGTTTTATTCAGTTGGATAATATTCATACGACTAGTGTTATTGTTGGAATTATTTACAAACCACTGATGCTTCTTATATTAACTTCATTACCCTTCACCCAAATATTAGTTCAGGTAAATAATACAACAAAAGTGTTATATGATGGGCGATTTTAATGGTAAACTTATTTAATTACAATTCTGACCGCACTGTGACAAATTTTTTTGGATGTACTAACTTCCTATTCTTTTTACCCAACAATTAACAAGCCGACGAACGGGAATTACAGATATTAGTTCTACTCTGATTGTTAATATTTTCACCAATGATTACTCTAAACACTGTGCTGGAGTTTTAGTTACCGATATAAGTGACCACTTGCCTGTTTTCTTGGTGGTAGATAATATTAAGGAAAAGTTTCGGACCGATTCAATCTCAAACGTGACTATTCTGATGAAAATATTGAACAATTTGTTGATGATCTCCAATAAGACAGATTGGAGTTTATAACAAGTTATGATGTTAATGTAGCATATGATATATTGATTGATCATGACCATTGTGGATTTGTATAATCATCACTTTCCTCAATAAAGTCAATCTCCATTTTTAATAAATATAAATCTCACTTTGGTTAACAAATGGTATTTATAACTCTATCAGAAGAAAAATTATCTTTACAAAAATATCTGAAAACACGTTCCATGGGATAATCATGTTATACAAAAATTTAGAAATAAACTCAATGCTTTGATTAAAATTGCCGAGAAAAAATTATTTAAGTTATAAATTTAACAAGAGAAATGCAATATAAAAAGGTACTTGAAACTTATTAACTCATTTGTCTAAATGATAAATAAACCTTAAACATAACCCATCTTGTTTTGTTCATGATAATAAGGAAGTTCGTGGTGATAGGAATAATGCCGATACATTCAATGATTATTTTGTAAACGCATTGGTAACAACATTGCTAGTCGGCTTCCTACTCCTGACATGTCATTGAGTCCTTCTTGAATGATAGATGTCCCGAATTCTTTTTATCACCCTATTATACAAGAAGAAATAGTAGAAATTATTAACAAAATCCCATGTGTGGGAAAGCTGGGATGGGACAGTATTAGTTCTATTGTACTAAAAAAGCTAGAATAAATATTCTTTTTGCCAAAGCCACTTGCTCTCATTTTAACAAATCCTATTACCTCAGGAATATTCCTGATGGATTAAGGTGAAGCAGGGTCGTTCCTATCACACAAAAAGGAAGTAAAAAGCTAAGTTGGAAATTATAGACCTATTACGATGTTATTGTCGGTATTCAGTAAAATGTTTTGAAATTGGTTTTAATCGTTTGATTTCATTTATATAGATAATAATGGTATATTGTCTGATTCGCAATTTGGTTTTAGAAAAAACAGGTCCACTGAGATGGCCATAGTACATGTTGTAAATAAAATACTTGGTGCAATAGAGAACAAGAAATTATCCATTGGAATTTTCTTGGACTTATCAAAGCCTTTGACACGGTTAACCATGACATCCTCATTGGAAACTAGACCAGTATGGCATACGTGGAAATAGCTTTGGATTGGTTTAAAATTATCTTTGTAATAGAAAGCAATTTGTCTGTTATAATTCTGCTATATCCATGTATCAATATATTTCATGTGAATTGTACCTCAAGGTTCTATATTTGGGCCCTTTATTATTTCTTATTTATATAAATGATATTTGTAATACCTCAAAATTATTTCATTTTGTTTGTTTGTTGCAGACGATACAAGTTTATTGTATGATCCAATCAATGACATTAATACTGGTATTCAAATTCTAAACACTGAACTTGTTAAAATTACCACTTGGCTGTCATCTAATAAATTATACTGTTAATCTCATGTGAAAACCAAATTATGTATTTTTTTCAGTGCCGGTAATCGTGAAGTTATCTCAAGCTGTCCCGCTGGTATTAAATGGTATTAATCTTCAACAAGTTTCAAATACCAACTTTTGGGTATGAACATTGATAGTCATTTAAGTTGGGGTCTAACCACATTACTTTAGCTTACTAAGATTTCAAAAAATATTGGTATTATGAATCGATTGAAGCCGTTTCTTTCTAGTAATGTTTTATTAACACTGTATAATTCATTTATACTCCCTTACTTAAATTATTCACTGATTGTCTGGGGTGGCTCGATCACACAACATAACAAATTATTTCTCTTACAAAAGAGAGCTGTACGTATTATTTCCAAAAGCAGGTTATCTGGATCACACAACTCCTTTGTTACTAATTTAAATTTGCTCAAATTAACATATATTTATTACCTCAATCTTCCCAGCAGAATTTTATGTACAAACAAATGAACAATTTATTACCTTGCTTGCTTACAACAATCGTTTATTTTAACTTCAGATGTTCACTGTCCACGTAACAGAAGCTCATCCGAAACATTTGTATCCAACATTTTAATCATGTACCTCTCTGTTTAAAATAGTCACTTAACAATGTGGAATCAAATTCTGGAACAGTCTGGCTGATGATGTCAAACAGTCTCGCTCTCTTAAAACGTTTACAAAAACTTAAATTTAAGTTGCTCAATGATGCTATTTAATTGACTTATTATTTGGTCTGATCTCCTGCCAATGTTATTGTTGAATGTAGTCTTCTGTTTTGTCCAGTAACTTTGTCATTTTGTAATTAAGGGGAGGTAGAGGTGGGGTAGGGAAAGGAATAAAAGCCCCGGCTTCTTCTTTTCCTCAATGTTGACAAGCTTTTCTCTCATAATTAGTCTGTTCATGTTACTAATTTTGTCTTTGCATATTGTAGGACCTCTTGATATTGTGTAATTATTTGTAACAACATTCTTGTTGTCAACATTGGAATATGTGTTAATAAATGAATGAATGAATGAATGAATTTAAAACATCTCTCAAGACTCATTTATTTTAGGCACTGTGTATTTTTAAATTGTACTTGCATCTCACTGTAAAGCGCTGTGATACCGTTTGTGTAAGAGCGCTATATAAATGCCTTCATTGTATTGTATTGTATTGTATTGTATTACAACGGGATAATTATATCCAAAAGGGAATCTTGGGTGACTGACCCAGCGACTGGATTTGCAACTGTATGCCCTCGCTGTCTACGCACATTCTCGTTTCTCCACTGCGGTACCCATCCATCGATCTAGAGGTCTCTCGGGTCGTTATAACCCCGCAGTGCTCGGTTTTTCGATCTGTTTACTGGAGAAGCAAACAGGAATTCAACGACATGTTTTCTCGCTCTTCTATTTTTCCCAACGGCTGTTTATTCAAAATTGTCAAACAAGAGAATGACGACGACTTTTGCATGATCTTTGTGTTAAAGATAAGGTATAAAATTGTGCATGAAAAATTAACCCGATCGAAATTTGATGTAAAACTTACTTAAGGTGATGTCAGTTACACACTCAAAAAAGAAGAAGATTTATTGTTAATAGATTAACTGAATCACCTTTTCATAATTCCATGTTAGAATGAATACGAACAGTCAGGGGCGCGTTTTCGCGACTGTAACTAGAAACATGTTTGGGCTTTGGTCGTTGGTTTTAAGCGTTTTCGCGAGTTCGGTCGTGCTGCTATGACGTCATTGTTCTGACCAAACGTGAACCGAAGTTTGTGACCGTTACACTTGGTTTCAAGATGGCGGATCGTAAAAAGTAACGGAAGTTTGGTTAATTATTTGTTAAAACATTGATGAAATGATTGTTCGTGTACAGACATATATTCCAAGTTTATTACTAGCACTCACGAGTAAGTTCTATTTTGCAAAATAAAAATGAATTACACCATATATTTTGAGAAACGTTGATGATTGAACACGTCACAAACTGAAAACAATTTTCTGGTTATGTTCGCGTTTTCATGTAGCTATGCCGTCTTGTTTCTGGTCAAGAATATGACGTCAGAAACAAGTTTCTGGTTAGGGTCGCGAAAACGCGCCCCTGAATACATTGTTTTCTTTTTCAAATGTTCTTCTCATTAGTACGGAAGCGTTGAAGGGACATAAATAAAATATTTGGCTTAAGTATGTCTTAAGCATAAGGGAATAACAGTTTGTCGCGCGGTCTTTACTGCAGGTTAATGACTGGTTTTGGGCGTGGTCACGGGCGATAAGGACCGAGTCGAAGGCCAAATAGAAATGGGCAAATTCACGTTTTGGGGGCACACGAAACACTTCCAAAGTACATGAGTCAGGCGCGTGATGCCAATCTTTGTCGGCACTCTGATTGGTTGAAATCCGCGTCGCGCGTCGCACAAACCAGCTGGCACATATGCTTTGTTCTGATTTTTTGATAAGCCATGTCTTTTTCATCCGTTAATACACCCCGCGTGATTACGTTTTGTCCCATCAGGTTGTCTAAACTGTCTTGAGAATTTATGAATAAGTCATAATTATGACTTAATATCTCACAATTATGACTTAATATATCATGCCAAGTCATAATTATGACTTAAGTCGAGTAATATTTTTTACGATGTCCCTTCAACGCTTCTGTACATTAGGCATCGACACAACGTAAAGCTGGAGCTTTTCCGTTAATTTGCCTATCTTCATTCAAAAAGAGTACTCTTAGGCCAAAAAAGGTCTCCGGTTTTTGCTTTTGCTTTTTATTTATTTATTTATTTTATTTTTATTTTCTGTTAGTCACCCTAAACAAGGCCAATAGCCACTAAAGTGTAAGGGGTTACATATATGTGATATGTCATCCACCATTTAAGCAAGATTACATTTGTTGATGTTTTTCTTAAACTTAAATAGATCTTAAGTTGGTGGAAAGCAATCAGCTGGAAGGAAGTTCCATTGTAATGCCATGGGGGATCCAGAATATTTTTAGGGGGGGGGGGCTGAGGATCAAGAACGATTTTTCAGTACTACAAAAATTACAATGAAATAATCAAAGGGAGAGAAAAACAAAGCACAGTGAGGGGGAAATGAGGGGAAACATGAGGGGGAATACCGTACCGTTTGTATCTGATTCTGTTCCTTTTTAATTTTTTTTAAACGACCTTTGGGGGGGGGGGGGCACCAGCCCCCTTAGCTCCCCCCCCCCTGGATCCGCCAATGAATGCTGTTCTAGGGAAGAAGCTATCCAAATGGAACTTACTCTTGATTTTTAGGAGTCGAAGAGGGTGTTCACCAGCTTGTTTAGCAGGTTCGGCTTCAAAATCAGTGCGGTGACGCGCCTTTTTTCGGCCATATTTAAAAAAAAATTGTTTTTGGCCAACAGGGAAATACGTGATACACTGTATACGCGGGGACCAAATGTCACATATACAAAGTATGGTGGCTAAGAGAGGCCTCACAAATCGGGCAAGCGTTCATACCTCTATGTGAAAAAGCCGTTTGAAGCACAGCACGGCAGAATTCCAATCGATGCAGCAATTTTGGCTGCAATTGGACATCGTTTCATAGCAAAACAATTAAAATCTCGACGCGCGGGTCTGAGGCGACGCGCGTGGAGACCAGAAACCAGAAACCCTTTTTTTTGGGGGGGGGGGGGGTCTTAGAAGCAGTTTCGTCAGAATTACCAAACTTGTATTTTCCCATTTAAGCATGATTTTATCTTGCAATTGACGTCATTGGTAAAGGTCAAAGGATGCGGCTTGTTTCAATCTATACCACGCCTTTCAAAATGGTGAAACCTTGGGATGATGGATTCGAGGATGCGACCGTAACTCCCTTTAAGTACGAGCAAAATATGTTTGTCATTAACCTCGTTCCTTTTAATAATAAGAATCCCTGGTGTTCAAGAAGGGGTCAACATCCCCTCTTAAATATCGTCGACATTTCACTCCCCCTCCCCTCCAACAAGGTATGTATGAGCCTAAGCAAATACCATGCTACTAAACAAATAGTTCATGTCGGTATGTACGTCATGCTACATTTTGTTGAAGATTTTCTGGCTAAATTTTGTCCAAAGATCGAACAACTTAAAAGGTACGTGTCAAGTTAATGAGCTCGGTATGGCAGTTCAGTTCTTAACATAATAAAGTAAAGTTTAACTGCTGGACATTGTTTACCATGCAGTACGGATTGATCTGAAGAATATATCTTTCTCAAAATGTTCTGCTACGATCCTGTCTAGTCTGGGGTCGAAACGTTAAAGGGACAGTATCGTCACGATCAGAGCACTGATTTTCGACACAGGACATGGAATCAGTGTCCTAGTTTAAGATGAACACAGTGACTGAAAATTACTGGCTCATTTATGCAGCAACAACGGTATGACCTTATCATGTGGGTATTATTTTCAGTCACTGAGGTAACCTAAATATAGCACTCTGATTCCATGCCCTGTTGATCACTGGACGATCTTGTCCCTTTAAGCTGTGGGTATTATTTTCAGTCACTGAGGTAATCTAAATATAGCACTCTGATTCCATGCCCTGTTGATCACTGGACGATCTTGTCCCTTTAAGCTGTTCTACCCTGCAAAAGTTGAGGTGTTAAAATAACTCTGGATGTGTCAGTTTGATTCCCTCACGGTGTTTATATTGCTTGCGCGAGTTGGCCAATATGAACACCAAGCACTGGATAGGTGTAATTTTAAACACCCTTTAGTTCTTTTTTGCCGCGGATCGACTGTTACTTCACAATCATTTGAATAAAATGAAATAATATATAACATGTATACTGGAAATACACACCAAGCCCCAAAGCCATCGGTATATGCTGAAGAATTCCGCCTTAAAAAGGCAAGGAAACATCATGTTATTAAAATGATAAAAATAATGCAATTAATTATTGAGCAAAAGAACTCTACGAGCATGTCGCCTGAGACCGAGCATCCGAACATAAAACACAAATTTATACAGGTCCGCCCGTACCCGGGGAAAAAAAGCACGCAGCGACACGGTGCTGTGCGTACGTGCCCGGCGGAGTTTTCTGGCGCCTCATTTCTGCTCAAACAGATAACATTTTCCGCCCGAGTTACCGGATCAGGTGTTGAGGAGAGAAGACAACGAAGCAGAGGGTGCATTGAAAGATTCGCGGAGAGTCTCCAAGGAGATGTGAGCTAACCGCCCTCTGTGACTCTATTGGTGCTCTCCACAAAGTAAATGTTTCCCTGGTAACATAGTCTAAATTCACAGGCACTATGACAGCCACGATGAGTTAATTGTGTTCTTTTTTTCATACTGATGGAGAAAGATTGATCAAAAACACTTGACGTCATAACTTGTGGTTTATTTTCGTGTGGTGGCGCTGTTTGGTTAAAGTGGTCAATAAAGGCGGGCAGCATTATTCCTCTCCGTATTCTAAACAGCCCTATCCTATAAAGACAAAAACTGTAATTAATAATAATAATAATAATAATAATAATAATAATAATAATAATAATAATAATAATAATAATAATAATAATAATAATAATAATAATAATAATAATAATAATAATAATAATAATAATAATAATAATAATAATAATAATAATAATAATAATAATAATAATAATAATAATAATAATAATAATGTGTGGACTTATATAGCGAACGTATCCACCAACTGAGTGGTGCTCAAGGCGCATTATATTATACCCCTGCTCATAAGGCTCATAAGGCTCATAAATCATTCCTGAAACCATCTCAGCTCCCTGGGGAGTATACAGCTCAATTGCTGTCATTACAGTGCATATAGGGCTAATCAACCAACTCTGCCCTCACAGGTACCCATTTAACCCCTGGGTGGAGAGAAGCAATTACGGTTAAGTGTCTTGCTCAAGGACACAAGTGCCGGGATTCGAACCCACATTCTGCTGCTAACACCAGAACTTGAGTCCGGTAAGCTAGACCGCTCGGCCACGACACTCCTTGACACTCTTAATTGGATCAGTTTACCAAGAAGAAATCATGTTTGCGGGTTCCATCGTCTGAAATCCTAAAGGGCCCTCAAGCGTTCATGTTGGACCCCCGTGCCGGAAAGGCACTTGAAACAAGAGAGCTATGGAGAGGTCGTATTGCTCACTCTTCGCTTGCATCTCATGCGTCCGGTGTGCATCGGGGAAATTTCAACGGGATCCTCATGAATATTCATGATGTTACTATGATAATGACATCTGACCATCACCATTCTCCTTCCTGAGTGAGGATGCATACGCTGAAAACCGTGGTGCTTAAAAAACTACATACATTGGTGTTCATATTAATTTTGGCATCGCCCAAAACGAACACCGTGACACAATCAAGTTGACACCTCTAGTTTTATTTAACACTCCAGTTTTGGCAGTGTACAGATCAGTACCAAAGTATGACGTCACGTTCATGATGGCGGCAGCTTGCTGGAATGTTTTGTTCTATGAAGCAATTGTTTCAGTGACATAACATGACGTCATTGCTATAATTATCTCAATTGTGTTTCGTACTATTGGGCGCACAAGAATATCGATCGTTGTGAATCTACGGGAATAATGTACTCGCCTATCCTATCCTCATATAAACCCTCAGCTGCCCAGAAGCAATTATAATTCTTCCTCACACTGAGTGCAGTGGAATAGGACACAGGGTTTCAACTGAGAAAACAGCGGCAGCCCGAACGTGTGACGTTTATGCGATCGTGTCACCTTCTGCATGCACCGCAAAAATATCGATCATGATAAAAAGGCGGGTAAGTGGTCGGCAGGGCGTTTTGCCACGTTTTCCTCCCTCTGTCTCCGTCGGCACACAAGATAGCAAGTAAAATCTAGAACACGTGCACGGTCAATGATGTTAATAAGTTGGGCAAACTACACGGGCATAAGTTGTGGAGCGGAAAATCTCTACGAGATTATTTCAGCCATTATTTGATGAGCATGAGACTCTGCACGCGGTTGCAATCTTGTGGCCTGTATAATATTTCGTTGCGGATCTATCAAGTCAAAATGACAGAGACCCCGGTCCCCCAATTTTAAGGGTGCTTGTATGAATCGGTTAATAGATCATAACATTAGGAGCCAATTTCATGCGGTTACCAACCAAGCAGACAAAATTCCTTGATGTATAAATTCGCTAAGGTTGCTGATTACCAGTCAAATTTCCCATTTAAAATATACGGATTTTGGCTGGTTGTAATGTTTCAAATTTCTTAGTAATTTTGTTTCATCTTAGCAACATTTAAGCTGAGCTGAGCAGCTCCAATTTACCCCTGGGTACAGAGCTGGTAAAGGGACAATATTGTCACGATCAACAGGGCATGGAATCAGAGTATGCGTACAGTTTTAGGTTAACTCAGTGACTGAAAATAATACCCCACATGATAAGGTCATAATTACTGTTGCTGCTGCATACATGAGCCAGTAAATTTCTGTCACTGTATTCTTCTTATAAACTAGGACACCGATTCCATGCCCTGTTGAATGTCTGCTCTGATACTGTCTCTTTAAGCAGATAAAATTGCTTAGCATTTTTCTTAGCAGCTTCAGATGGTAACCGGCAAATTTGCCACACAAAATGTACAGACCTTGGCTGGTTGTCTGTTTCAAATTGCTTATCGAAAATATTAATTTGCTGAGCGAAAGAATCAGCTTAGAAGCTGTATGAGGTTGGCCTCTGGTTATGTACATCTCATCCTATTAAAAAAAAAAGTACAAAGTGCAGAATAAAGATTGGTCCAGAAATTAGTTTCGGACAAATCTATATGTAGCAAACTAGGCTAATAGTGATCAATGCTTTTGGAAATAATTTATGGCGGACACATTATTTGACTTGGGTAAAACACAAAAGAGTCTATCCAAGTACAATAGCGCCCTCAAGTTGCGTCCGCCATACTTCAACAAGGTCGATAGCTAGGGGTGCACCCCACTAAATAGTGAGGAATTCATGCGCCGAGCTATTTATCATAAAGTGTATGACCTCAAATTTTTCTGAAAAACTAAGATTTGAGGCCCATTCATTTGATGGATTGTGTAAAAATGGCCCACTATCATAACCTGGGGGTCCTTGGCTTCCAACTGTGAGTATTTTGGACACACTAGGCCCTGAAAAAGTGGCCCTAATTTGATTTCAAGCGTAAGGCCTTTTTCCAAAATGGCTGCTTTTCAGTGTGGACGTTTTCACTACTGTAGAGGGTGGTTTTCATTGGGATGAGAATAACTCCCTGGAAACCTGGACTTTAGACAGTAAATAGAAGAAAATAAAGGTTATATGTCGATTAATATTTTTTCTTTTGGTTTTAAAAACTGTGTGGGACTTCTAGTATTTTTTTAATGATTTTGAATATTTTTGTATTTAGCTTTTGGTACTATTGGGAGTTTATTTAAGTAGAGTTGCACCCCTAGGTAGCTAGTAAAAACCACTCCGTGAATATGGCGCCATAAAACAAAAAAATTAATAGAACATAAAAAACAGAAAAGAAAGTGTACAACCGGCCTTAATGTTTCCACAGGAACGTTTAGCTGTTCATTTTGTAACAACATTCCTAAAATGATTGTATTGTTGAGATGTTTTGTTAGAATACCTTTAAGAAAACAGATCGAGTTGTGTTAACTTTATTTTCATAAAATGTTTGTGAAGAAACCCAATACTTGCAGCGCACTTAGCCAGTTATTTTCATGCAGAGGAGGGTTTCCCCAAGAATGAGATCTCGAACGTCGCTCAGCGCGAATGCATAAAATCACTGTGGTTTAATTAATAAAATCCAGGTTTACTGTTATATTTAAGTTTTATAATAATTGCAGTAAATATAGTTTCCTTCAGTTTACTGACTGTAGAGGGTGGTTTTCATTGGGATGAGAATAACTCCCTGGAAACCTGGACTTTAGACAGTAAATAGAGAAGAAAATAAAAGGTTATATATCGATTAATATTTTTTCTTTTGGTTTTAAAAACTGTGGGACTTCTAAGTATTTTTTAATGATTTTTGAATATTTTGTATTTAGCACTGTTTACTATGGGAGTTTATTTAGTGGGGTGCACCCCTAGGTAGCTGAAGTAAAACCACTCCGTGAGAGTAGCGCCATAAAACAAAAAAAATTAATAGAAAATAAAAAACAGCAAAGAAAGTGTACAACCGGCCGTCATGTTTCCACAGGAACGTTTAGCTGTTCATTTTTGTAACAACATTCCTAAAATGATTGCTTATTGTTGAGATGTTTTTGTTAGGAATACCTTAAGAAAACAGATCGAGTTGTGTTAGCTTTTATTTTCATAAAATGTTTGTGAAGAAACCCAATACTTGCAGGCGCATAGCCGGTTATTTTTCATGCGGGGGGAGGGGGGGTTTCCCCCAAAAATGGAGGATCTCGAACGTCGCTCAACGCGAATGCATAAAAATCCACTGTAGTTTAATTAATAAAATCTTGAGTTTTACTGTTGTATTTAAAGTTTTATAATAATAATTGCAGTAAAAATATAGTTTCCTTCAGTTTTACTGAAATAATACCGCTATTAAACTGAATTTTTTTCTGTAGTGGATTTTTTAGAGGGGTAAATGCGCCAATTATGTATGTAGGAATGCCCAGTTGGAGGGAAATTCCCCCCACCACAAAACACAAAAAAAAAAAATAATAAATAATAATAATTTTAAAAAAATTAAAAAAAATAATAATAAAAAAAGACGATTAAAACAACATTTTATGTATCTTCTCCATTTTCCACTTTTTTCTTTTCTTTAGAAAATGAAATTTAAATCGGCAGGCCCATACGGGATTTGAATCCCCTTATGAAGTACTACAAAATCTCAAGGCGGCACTTTATTAAAGAAACATCCATATTGTATACTGTAAATAATTTTTTGTAAATTTGGCATAATAATTCTCTGAGATGAAAGCACTTTAGACGAAATAATTTCTCTGGATGATTGGTATTTTTTACATCAAGTGAGGTTTAAGATAATAATTCAATAATTTGATAATCTGACAATAAGTGATGTTGTATCTTATTTTGCATTACCATCATATGGGAAAAATGAGGCCTGGATGCAGTGTCTTGTAGGATAGTAAATAATAATAATAATAATAATAATAATAATAATAATAATAATAATAATAATAATAATAATAATAATAATAATAATAATAATAATAATAATAATAATAATAATAATAATAATAATAATAATAATAATAATAATAATAATAATAATAATAATAATAATAATAATAATAATAATAATAATAATAATAATAATAATAATAATAATAATAATAATAATAATAATAATAATAATAATAATAATAATAATAATAATAATAATAACTCATCATTGATAAGACGGTGCTAAAGGACTGTAGGAACAGGAAAACTAATCTGGCCATGGCATGGATAGATTACAAGAAAGCATACGACATGGTATCACACTCGTGGATTATGGAATGTTTGGATATGATAGGGGCAGCTGATGCGGTGAAATGTCTTCTGGGTGAGAGCATGAAGACATGGAGAACAAATCTGATGGCCAGTGATGAATGTCTTGGTAAGGTAAACATCAGACGAGGTATTTTCCAGGGCGATTCTCTGTCTCCACTGTTGTTTGTTTTGGCGCTGTTCCCTTTGACGATGATTTTGCGGAAGGTTAGTGCGGGATACGAGATGACGAAGGATGGATGCAGGATTAATCATCTTC
Organism: Zoroaster sp. YZ-2022; assembly: GCA_029582265.1. Taxonomy (NCBI): domain Eukaryota; kingdom Metazoa; phylum Echinodermata; class Asteroidea; order Forcipulatida; family Zoroasteridae; genus Zoroaster; species Zoroaster sp. YZ-2022. The sequence goes on from CM055824.1 coordinate 13,528,352, forward strand.
TCTTCATGGACGACCTGACGTTGTTTGCGAAGAACGAGAAAGAGATTGATTCCTTGGTGCAGACTGTACGGATCTTCAGCGATGACATCGGCATGAAGTTTGGTCTGGAGAAATGTGCTGCGATGACCATGAAGAGGGGTAAAAGGGTACATTCGGATGGAGTTGCTTTACCAGATGGCAAACAATTGAGGGCGTTGGGTGAATAAGAAAGTTATACGTATCTTGGAGTGCTTGAAGCAGATCATGTACTGCACGAGGAATCGAAAGAGAGACTTAAGAAAGAGTATATAAGACGAGTGAAGAAGTGTTTGAAGTCCAAGCTGAATGGAGGGAATATGATAAAGGCGATCAACACTTGGGCTGTGTCACTAACGAGATACAGTGCGGGAATTGTCGAGTGGACTAAAGCAGATCTAGATGTTGCTGACAGGAAAACGAGGAAAGTAATGACGATGTACGGTATGTTACATCCACGGTCGAATGTCAGCAGACTCTATATACCAAGGTCAGAGGGCGGAAGAGGGTTACTTAGTGTATCAGACAGCGTTAACATCGAGAGAAGGAGCTTGCAGTGTCATGTAAGAAGTACTCGGGAAAAGTTGTTGAAGGTTGCGCAGAAATACATGAAGGCAGACGAATTAATAATAATAATAATGTGTGGATTTATATAGCGCACGTATCCACCAACTAAGTGGTGCTCAAGGCGCATTATATTATTATCCCTGCTCATAAGGCTCATAAGGCTCATAAATCATTCCTGAAACCATCTCAGCTCCCTGGGGAGTATACAGCTCAATTGCTGCCATTTCTAGCGCATATAGAGCAAACCAACTCTGCCTTCACAGGTACCCATTTAACCCCTGGGTGGAGAGAAGCAATTATGATTAAGTGTCTTGCTCAAGGACACAAGTGTCACGGCCGTGATTCGAACCCACATTCTGTTGCTAACACCAGAACTTGAATCCGGTAAGCTAGAATTAGGTCCAAAGGAGTATAAGAATCAAAGAAGAGAAGAAAGAACACGAGATTGACAGGAAAAACCACTTCACGGCCGATTCCTGAGATGTACAGAAGAAGTGGCAAGTAGCAAGACTTGGGAATGGTTGAGGAGAGGAGAACTAAAGAAAGAAACTGAGGGTCTGATTACTGCAGCGCAAGACCAGTCTCTGCCGACGAATGTGATGAAGGCAAGGATCGAGAAGTCAGATGTCTCTTCTATGTGCAGAATGTGCAATGCGGCGGAGGAGACTATATTGTCAGCGAATGCAGAGTGCATGCTCAGACAGAGTACAAAGGCAGACACGACAAGTTGGCCAAGGTGATCCATTGGGATCTATGTAAGAAGTACGGTGTCAAGGTGCAATCGAAATGGTACGACCATGTGCCGGAAAAGGTTGAAGAAACGGATCATGTCAAGATTCTCTGGGACTTCAACATCCAGACAGATCATGTTATAGAACATAGACGGCCGGATGTTGTTGTCTTGGATAAGCATGCAAAGATGTGTCATCTTATTGATATAGCTGTGCCGGGTGATAGTAGAGTAGCTTCGAAGGAGAAGGAGAAGGTACAGAAATATCAGGATTTAGCGAGAGAACTCCGCAAGCTGTGGCAAGTCAAGGTGAAGGTAATTCCTGTGGTAGTGGGAGCACTGGGTACAATTCCGAAGGCGTTGGAGAAACATCTCAAGGAGATAGGAACATCTGTTAGAGTAGAACTACTACAGAAGGCGGCACTCTTAGGGACAGCAAGGATTCTGCGAAAGACACTCGAGATCTAAGGCTACGGGACGTAGCTTGACTCCCCTTTCAAGAACAACATTCCAGTCTTGTGGAATCACAAGAAATTAGTTTGAACTGTATACCACACCTTGATGAATCGACTGACGACCTGGGACGTATACTTGGGTAGAACCGTCACCTTGCCGTGGTGAATCAGTGAAACCACAATGAACTTCTTGTAGGCTTCTAGCATGATATGGCTGACGGCCATACTAGGTGTAGTAATCGCCTGAAAGGTCAAGACGGACATTAAGATTTAACCCTTCTGTGACTGCAAAGGGTCAAAATCAGTCCAAATGTTGATATACTTGCCAAGGTATATCTAGTGCACTTAAAAAGTCGAACACTGTCAAACCTTTACGTGTAAGTTTTTGACTGGTAAAAAGCATTGTCTGGGGTGGTCAAAATGACAGTCAAAACCAGTCAAAAATGCCCCTGTGTGCACATTTGGGTCAATAGTCAAAACGGGCAGTTGACTGGTTAACCACTACTTGCCACTAAAGTTCAGCTATAGTAGGAGGGTTAATAATAATAATAATAATAATAATAATAATAATAATAATAATAATAATAATAATAATAATAATAATAATAATAATAATAATAATAATAATAATAATAATAATAATAATAATAATAATAATAATAATAATAATAATAATAATTTATATAGTGCACGTATCCACCAAACTGGTGCTCAAGGCGCATTAAATTATTACCCCTGCTCACCAGGCTCATAAATCATTCCTAAAACCATCTCAGCTCCCTGGGAGTATACAGCTCAATTGCTGCCATTACAGCGCATATAGGGCTAATCAAACACAACAACCAACTCTGCCCTCACAGGTACCCATTTACCCCTGGGTGGAGAGAAGCAATTATGGAAAGTGTCTTGCTCAAGGACACAAGCACCATGGTCGCGGTTGGGATTTGAACTCACATTCTGACAACTCAGCCATAAGAACACAAATCCGATGCACTAAACCGCTCGACCATGGCACTCCAATGGCTATAATGGACCACAGCTGTGTCATTCCTAAGATAATTGGTCTAGGCGGATTACAAAAATGTACTTGAATGTAAAACCAAAATAAATTTGTGGCGATCTCACACTATTGGGTTGGAACTAATTATAACATGTTCTCAATCATTGCTGCATGCTTCGAAGAGGCAAGAATTCAGACATCTCAAAAGGATAAATAATTATTCATACCATAGCATGGCGACCGCGATTTTTTCTGCAGTACACTTCAACTACATGCATTTGTATACTAAAAATTAATTTTTGACTTTATTTTCAAATTCTCCACAACCGTAAATTACTATTCTATAGAAAGGCTTTGCTTCTGACTTAATTTTGTAGTTAAAAAAAAAGGATAAAACGTTTCTTTACGAAAATGTTGAAAAACCTAGTCTTGAGCTTCTGTTTGCAAGTCGAGCATTCTAACCACCAGACTACCATGCCACTCGACTAATGCCCCAGTCACATTTCCGCCGGGCGCCGGGCGGAGAGGGGGTATCGGGCGGTCACCCGATGTCCCGGCCATCGGAGACAAATCCCGGATGTCTCAAATTGCACTTGGTCACGGTCACATTAGATACGGGCGCCGCACGGCAACAAATTAGATTTCCACCGATTAAGTCGAACGGACAACGGACGGGGACCGTAGGGTGGCCCTACGGACATCGTCCAGGCATTGTACGGAGGCCTTGAGGCACCCGGCCGATGTTCCGCCCGGGCGGAGCCCGCCAGGTGAACCGGGGGAGGCCGGACGTATCCCGTACGATTACCCTTCGGCGCCCATAAGGCCATCGGGAGGACCCCCCGGACACCGAAAGGTCCAGGTGACCCCGAGCCTTTCCTAATCTCTTAATTAATCCTTTGATGACCGTACGATGCCGCCGGGTGTCGTGGGGTGGCCGTTAGGCTATCGGACGGCTCCCTTACGGGTCCCCTGCGGTTCATTTGCGATGAGTTAGGTCGAAAAAAAAGTCTGCCGACCATCGGAAAATTATAACTCCGCGTTAAAAGTTGGCGGCGGCCCATGCGGCGTGTTTTAATCGGCCGATAGCTCCGATTGATCCGCCGGTGACCGTAAGATTTCCCCGATTCCCGTGCGATTTTAGGCAAAAAGCTCGCCGGGCGGGCGCCTTTCCTACAATCGGCGTAAATGTGACTGGGGCATTACAAGGTGAATTAATTACTGAGGAACCTTTTTAAAATTTCTATGCCAATTTCTAAGACATTGACGAAGGATGCTGCAGAAAATTATAGCTAACCGCATGGCTTTGCACCGTGAATGTAGAATAGCGCCACCAAGCGCCACCAAGGTAACCTTACTATTTTTTGGTGAATTTTGCCAGTCATGTGATCACCAGATGTGTGTGTACTGTATCCACAATCTGCATACGACCGTCGTCTTTCTGTGGTTCTGCACACCTTACATTTTGTTTACAAGTGCAAAAAAGGAAGGACATTGTACATTATTTGGTTGCCTGGTACTGAGTTCTAAAATCAGAAAATCTGTGACAACTACCCCTGACTATGGCTACACCCTCGATGAGTGTTTCATGTTGAAATGCATGGATTCAACCATCAATAAAACGTACTGGTTAGATCATTTAAGAGCGAACAGGAACAACATGGCGAATGTTGAGACTGCTGAGAACGGGGGAAGCGAAAGCCTTGGACCCATCATCGAAGGAACTCAGGTAGGCAGGTAGTTCCAATAACATCTAGCCTAAAAACCAAAAAAGCTGTGGTCTAAGCATGTGTGTTTTAGCAGACGACAGAATGGCCAACATCTCACACTGGATGTGCAAACATTAATCTGTTCATTGCTCAAAATCTCCCAAAATATCCTCACTTGGCTACTCTTTCCTCTCCTTAACTCCTCTATCATCATTTAGGGTAGAATGTCGTATCCGACCGCCACTTTTTCTCATTAAATATAACCAATAATGTAATCTTACCTACCTAAGTAACCTAGTAAGGTGGAGAACATATGGATGATGATGGACATATACTTCAAATGGAAAGAATGTCGTATCCGACCGCCACTTTTTAAGGGTTTTTGGAATTTTTTTTACAACCACTAACCAGTTACAAAATGATTCCATCGATTTTTGGGGGTACAGAAAGCAAAAACTATCTTTAAAATCCACTTTTATGATGGTTTTCGGACTTGATTTCCCTTCTAAAAAAATCCTCCCCTTCAGAAAATAGAAGGATCCTATTATATTTGCCACTGCGCATGTACGATGACTGTGTTGGTCACTTATGGGGGAGTTGACAAGATCAGACTGACATGACTGAAGAAGTCATCGTATACCAAAAATGCCTGATTTTTCATGAAATAAATATCCTGGAATAATTTGAAGTATATGTCCATCATCATCCATATATGTTCTCCACCGTACTGGGTAGGTAAGATTACATTATTGGTTATATTTAACAAACAGGCTATATTTACGCCGCCGTAAATGATCTCTGAGTGCTATATTTACACCATTTCTCTAGCGCATGTGCACTTCATGGGATGACGGACTTGGGTTGAATGTGAAACCGCCTTTCTACCACCGTGCTTGCATGCATAGTCCATATCAGAAAACCAACTACAGTTGGTATGCTAAAAACGCTAGGTGGTGCTATACTGCCCGTTTTTCGTTTTTTACTGGTAGCAGGGGGGTCATTGTGTATGCGTGCAATGCATTGTTGGGAAAACATCACGAGGCCAGCAGTTCCATGTTTACTAGTTCAATCTTGCATTTTTCCAAACTTAAAATGTCCCTAAAATCTCGCCAATGCAAGTTGCATGGTTTTAAACTTCAAAAGAGGCATCTGTAGGTGGCATAGAATCTTGGAGGTGAGTTTTGAAGAGCATTTCTCATGTTTGGGACACCTTTTTGGGGTACAGAACATTGCCTGCTCGATATCGATACTTGTCCATACAGGACTACCATGGGCATTCCGTTAATGACAGAAGTTGTAAAAGTCAGGTAGTAGGGCTGCGGTCACCACAGCTAACGCAAGGACCAAATTTCCCATGGTAGCTAAGAGAGGTCTCACAAATCGAGCAAACGTTCATACTCCTTTGTGAAAAAGTCATTTAAAACAATTGATCCAGCAATTTTGGCTGCAGTTGGACATCGTTTCATAGCAAAAGAAAAAAGTGTCTGAGGCGACACGTGCGGAGACCAGAAACTAGAGACTTACGTGGGAGAAAATAGTTACCGTCTTTGACGTGATGATTGATTTTCATGCACTCCTGTTGCTTCTAAACACCCTATATGCACACAATTCCAACTCTTTTTTGCAAACATGTACCTCAGCTAACCCTAATGCCCCCTAGGTATTCTGGCTAGGAGCCTTCCTGAATCTTCCAAAATCCTCCAGTGCATTTTTGGAAACACATGCCTTTATCTTCAAAAAGCACCATGAATTTTTGTTGATCTTTCATATTCAGCACTTATGGCCTGTACTTCTTGCCAGGTAGTAATTTTGCCCCCATTTGAAGAGGTGAAAGTACCAGTTTCCAACAGTGCTGAATTTTTCCAAAAAAAGTACCCCTTGGAGGATTTTGGAGGATATTAGGGTTTTTGGAATTTTTTTTACAACCACTAACCAGTTACAAAATGATTCCATCGATTTTTGGGGGTACAGAAAGCAAAAACTATCTTTAAAATCCACTTTTATGATGGTTTTCGGACTTGATTTCCCTTCTAAAAAAATCCTCCCCTTCAGAAAATAGAAGGATCCTATTATATTTGCCACTGCGCATGTACGATGACTGTGTTGGTCACTTATGGGGGAGTTGACAAGATCAGACTGACATGACTGAAGAAGTCATCGTATACCAAAAATGCCTGATTTTTCATGAAATAAATATCCTGGAATAATTTGAAGTATATGTCCATCATCATCCATATATGTTCTCCACCGTACTGGGTAGGTAAGATTACATTATTGGTTATATTTAACAAACAGGCTATATTTACGCCGCCGTAAATGATCTCTGAGTGCTATATTTACACCATTTCTCTAGCGCATGTGCACTTCATGGGATGACGGACTTGGGTTGAATGTGAAACCGCCTTTCTACCACCGTGCTTGCATGCATAGTCCATATCAGAAAACCAACTACAGTTGGTATGCTAAAAACGCTAGGTGGTGCTATACTGCCCGTTTTTCGTTTGTTACTGGTAGCAGGGGGGTCATTGTGTATGCGTGCAATGCATAGTTGGGAAAACATCACGAGGCCAGCAGTTCCATGTTTACTAGTTCAATCTTGCATTTTTCCAAACTTAAAATGTCCCTAAAATCTCGCCAATGCAAGTTGCATGGTTTTAAACTTCAGAAGAGGCATCTGTAGGTGGCATAGAATCTTGGAGGTGAGTTTTGAAGAGCATTTCTCATGTTTGGGACACCTTTTTGGGGTACAGAACATTGCCTGCTCGATATCGATACTTGTCCATACAGGACTACCATGGGCATTCCGTTAATGACAGAAGTTGTAAAAGTCAGGTAGTAGGGCTGCGGTCACCACAGCTAACGCAAGGACCAAATTTCCCATGGTAGCTAAGAGAGGTCTCACAAATCGAGCAAACGTTCATACTCCTTTGTGAAAAAGTCATTTAAAACAATTGATCCAGCAATTTTGGCTGCAGTTGGACATCGTTTCATAGCAAAAGAAAAAAGTGTCTGAGGCGACACGTGCGGAGACCAGAAACTAGAGACTTACGTGGGAGAAAATAGTTACCGTCTTTGACGTGATGATTGATTTTCATGCACTCCTGTTGCTTCTAAACACCCTATATGCACACAATTCCAACTCTTTTTTGCAAACATGTACCTCAGCTAACCCTAATGCCCCCTAGGTATTCTGGCTAGGAGCCTTCCTGAATCTTCCAAAATCCTCCAGTGCATTTTTGGAAACACATGCCTTTATCTTCAAAAAGCACCATGCATTTTCGTTGATCTTTCATATTCAGCACTTATGGCCTGTACTTCTTGCCAGGTAGTAATTTTGCCCCATTTGAAGAGGTGAAAGTACCAGTTTCCAACAGTGCTGAATTTTTCCAAAAAAAGTACCCCTTTGGAGGATATTAGGGCTGTGCGTTTTCGGATATTTTTGGAACCAGATACCCGAAATCAGGAAAGTTCGGATACCCGGATACCCGTTTTCATTCTTGTTGAAAACATGCCTCCTTTGGTGTACAAATACATGTAAACGTTAACAAAATTGACCTTTATAATACAGAGGATACCATATTTAATTCAATCTTTATTAAAGTATAACATCTTGGTGACAAAATATTGTATTAATTTACAGAAAGTTATTTCTGAAATAAAACCGTAAAAATTTATCACACGCGCACACGCATGGCTGGTGCATCACACAGCTACAGCGGCCTCGCACGTGACTGTGTCAGGGAGTGACTACCATATCAGAAGACAATAATCACTGGTGCGTGCGTGATCAGAGCGCATGCGTATAGCAAGTTGACTTTAATGTTCATGTCACAAAACACGTGTTGAATAATGTCATTGGTCAAAGGCGTGATGTGGGCGGAAGTAACCCGTTATGGGAAAACGATTCATGTGCTTGTGCCTTGCCGCGCCCCTGCCTTCTAAATAAGGATATCCTGTACGCCATGTTGGCTTTGGATAAGGACATGATTTTGCGTACTAAAATAATATTTGATATTATTAAACTAACAAACTGCAAAAAATTAACGAATCTAAAATCAGAACTTGAATATTAATATGTTTCTATCACAATGAACTTTAGTTAAATGTCAATAAACCTGTCAATAAACATTGTTTCTTGAAAGAATGAATTTTTACCAATTTGGGCCCCTTTTTCTCAAAATGGGACCAAACTTGACTATTCCCTGTTGAACGTGGCATCGTGTTGATCGGTCAGAAATGAGTCTAAAATTTAGGATGCGCACTCATCAAAAAATAACTTAACAAAACGTATCGGTGTAAGTTTTGTCTACTTTTTGATTAGTATTCAGCCAATTTGTCCCCTCCATCAATGTTTGACGATCCATAATTCGCAGCTCATCATAAGCAACTGCATTTCGTCCCTCATAAACGTCTTTTCAACTGATAGGAGATTAGGTGATTGTAAAAATATGCTGGCCAATTGAAAGGATCAAACCCGCAACCAATAATACCTTTCAAATCCAACTGATTATGGATCCTACTGTTGGTTTCAAAGACAATGACCGACTTAACACCTCCAGTTTTTATGTCTTTCTTTTGAAACAAACTGTCACCTTGTCGGCAAATGTAATACACGAGAGAGCTCGGTATCGGCGGGTAAATAAATCTAAATGTTGGTGATATGCTGAGGGATGGTCAGTGGCACATCAAAATAATTACACAACAAAACCAATTTTAACACTACTTTTTTATTACGACAACAATTAATGTGGACGTCCCTGATAATTAAATCCCCTCTATTAACACACCATGGTGCACACTCCAGAGCAGACATAAACCAGCAGTTATTGTCCCACTAATCCAATTACTGTGAACAATAGGCAAACATTCCATCCTGAGCAGCTAGTTTGATACTTGTTTGTAGCATGCTACAGCCAGGCTATTTGAGTCTTAATGATTGGATAAAATGTATCGGTTGGACAAAAGTGTATGGAAAATGTCTGTAAAATACTACAAAGGCGTTATCTTGAATAAAATTGCTCCTAAAAGTGTAAACAGTACATTGTTCAATAGTCCAAAATTTCTGTTCACACTGCTGAAATGGTAAGTCCCAATTTTAAAAAGTCGTTTACGAGTACTCGGAACCGAAAAACGGAACCGGGTAATGACAGTTTTGGTCGGGTATCCGGATACCCAGATACCCGGCACAGCCCTAGAGGATATGGAGTGGTTAGGGTTAAATTAGTGATGTGTATTCATGAAGAGTTGTACAGTCCACAAGGTGGTGCATATATCACCATGAGAGCTATATTTAGATCAATCTGTGAAATGAAATGAAAGACAAACTTTGTACAATGTGGAATCATGTTTTCCCATTCCCCAGAGTTTTAAAGGAATAGTACAGCATTAGTAATGTTAGCAAAACTGCTTAGTTTACCTTCTTTGAAAATAACTATAACAACCAACTTGGGAAAGTTTCAGCTTATTACATTAGTCCACTAGAAAATGGTGGAAATGCATTCGGGGCCCAATTTCACAGCGCTGCTTACCGGTAAGCAAATTTTCGTGCTAACTATAATAGCACGAACATTTGCTTAAGCATTTAAGCGTAAATTTCACAGGTTAACAAGAATATTCAGAGTAACTTGTGCGCGTTCACCATGGACTTGTATTGTTGCGTCACTCATTTACTAGCAATAACAGCCGCCCAGTAAGCGTGCCTTTCTCTATATATGTGACCCGCTCTGCGAAAAAGGGTATTAAGGGACGCTATGCTATTACCCGTAAAGGGCTGTTCTATGTGGAGAGGGTGAAAACAAAATTCACAATGTGATTTTTTGTTGTTGGTTTATTGGCTTTTATTATATCAATACTTTCATAATTTATTTACAGAAATATTATTATTGATGAGTAAAGATGAAAAAACAAAAGTTTAAATTTTACACATTATGCAAATTATCAAAAATATTTGAAAAAATACTTCAAGATGCTTGATAATTCAAATTTATATTGCACAAGCATTCCTAAAGGAATGCAAAATGCCACAGGGTTCAAACCTACACCAAATTAAAGCTTATAATTAATGTAACCAATTCAGCTATGTATGTAACTCAATTTTTAAATTTTGTCCCATAATACCCATTTTTGTGGAGCCGGTCACATATATGCTTAACCCTCCTATGCCCAGGCTAAAATTTGGCCCAGTAAGCACCGCACCCACAGACAGTCACTTGAGTATTTTTGGTTGCATTGCCAATTGGTAGTTCAAACCACAGAGTCACACAGAGCTGTGTATGTACTGTCGAGTGGTTTTGGTTTGACCTATCCTAGCCACATGTCCTTGCATTTATTTGAGTGCACTGCACAAAGTCAATGGGTTGGGAGTTACATATAAATTTTGAGTGTCTTTGATTGGTTTTGGTTTGACCTCCTATCACAGCCACATGTGCTTGCATGTATTTGAGTGCACTGCACAAAGTCAATGGGTTAACACTAACAGAGACATACAAATTTTGAGTGTCTTTGATTGTGTTAAACCTATAGGAGGGTTAATAACGATTTTGAAAAGGGCATGCTTTGTACTAGTTTCTGGGTGTGTGTGTGTGTGTGGGCGAGCACTGGCAAGGTTGTGGGGACCTATAACAAAAGGGACGGCAAGACCGCCGTATCTGTGGGGACATTTTCGTGTCCCCACAACGTTTTCGGTCCCCACAACTGCGTCTAATAACGAGTGTATGTCCCCACAACTACGGTGCGTGACTGTGTGTGTGTGTGTGTGTGTGTGTGTGAACGTGTACATGGTTCCTTGTGGGGTCCAAAACACAATGGAACAATTGGACCCCACAAGGTAACTATAGAAAATCTTGTACCCCACAGGAGAATTCTAAGGAAAAGGGATAATAGAACGAACAAAGGAATACCCCACAAATCAATGTGTGTGAGGGTGTGTGTGTACGCAATGCTGTGGTATTTCAAAATTTATTACTGGTTCCTGTGACCATGGAGGAAGCTTCCTCCATGCTGTGACATGCCTAGCAATATGCCATATCTTGAACGTTTCTTTTAAATGTACATGAATTATTGACCTCAGTTTTAGTTCTTAAATGCTTGCCCATAACTTGCGTCATAACTTCTGCAAAAATATTACATGATATACATAATTAGCGAAACCTATATCTTTCGTTTATATTATGTTTAAAATATATATGATAACAGCAAAAGAAACGTCACCCCCTAAATTTTGATAAGTCTGAGAACATGTTTACGTGTCCTCGGACGTCATGCATGACAAATTTTGAGGTCAACCAAATTTGCCACATTGTGTTCGTGTTACAATCCATACTCATAATATTCTTCATTAAACAAATTATATTAATTATAAAATGAAAATAATAAATATTTTTAGGGGTGACGTTTCTTTTGCTGTTATGTGTAATATACATAGTTTGAAGTTCTGTTTTTTTTTAGGGAACTCTATAACAAAAAACGCACATCTTTAACACTGGCAAGTCTTGTGGTTTAAAGGATTAGCGCTGGTTCTATGAATCTGCTGACTGCTGGCGGAGCTATTGTTCCCTTAACCTGGGGGGGGGGGGTGATTAGTGCTTCACAAATTGGTTCTTTTGTTGTCCCATACTGGCTGGCTAGCAAGCAGGGAAGATCTCTCCAGACTCCATAATGAGGATAAACCTGGTCTGATTCAAATTTTAGCCTGGTAAACAATACCCGGTTCTGACCAGGCTACCAAATTCCACGTGGTTATTTATGCATTTGGGCCTTATTTAGACCATGGAGGAAGGAAATTTCCTTCCTCCATGTTTAGACTGTTTGATTTTCTTTTAATGTTGTCAATAAAAGTAAGTATTTAGCAACACAATTAACCCTAACCCCCTAGCTAGTTTGGCTAGGAACCTTCCTGAATCCGCCAAAATCCAACACCATGCACAAACACTACCACCCAACTGTCCGGACTTGGCTGAAATTGGAACACCCAGCCCCCATGCAAAGTATCCCTGTCTGGGCTATACAGTACCATGGAGGACTCCATGACAGTACTGAGTCCACCAAAATCCAACAAATCCTGCTGTTGGAGTTTGAATGGGTTGAGTTAATGATAAGTTCATCTGTCTAGTCCATTAAAAATATACCCACTTTGGTTCAGTGGGAAACTAGTGTTCATTGTTCACGTACATGTAAATCTCTCATTCAAGAGCATACCCCTATGGAGTACAGTGTATTTCTCCACTTCTGAACTTATTGAGTTATTTGTTGAACCTGCCACAAATATAAAAGAGATTAACTATCAATACCTTTTTTGTAAAGCTTTTTTTTTGTAAAGAAATCTAGAGTAGGCTTGGGTGACCACAATTCTCCGATTTGGAAGAATTTACAAACCCACAAGAGGCCATTCCTATTCTAAACATAAAACCGGCATTCTTGGTGGCAGCTAGCTTTGAAGTTTTTGTTATTATTATTATTATTATTTATTCGGCCAAGAATCAATATAATAGAAAAAATAGAACATAACAATTAACAATACAAGTTAAAGGAAACAAACAACAAAATATACATACGGTACCCTATAAAATAGAAGAAAAACCAATTTAAGCCGGCCAGGATAGACAAAAGTGTACCTAAACACTGGCTCGAAAGCCTGCCTATCCAAGCTTATATGGCATAAAATTTGATATAAAATAAATTGGATATTTACAGAGGAAATAAATAAATAAAAATATATAAACATATAACATATTACTACACAGGCAAATTGATGAAAAAATGAAAAACAATCGCTAATGGCAAGTACATGTACATGTAGCAAAAACATTGGGCTGAAAGGCAAACAAATACCTACATGTACCAAGAATTTAAAATAAGCAAGTGAACAATTACACTAAGTTTGAGAAAATATAATAAATAAATATTCAAATTAATGAAAAGTGGAAAAACAAACGCTAATGGCAAGCTACTAAAACATTGGGATGGAAGGCAAAGGAAAACCCACTAAGTATTGAATAAACAAGCAAACAAACCTACCTACATGTAACAAACAAACAAACAAACGACAACAACAATTAAAAATATGATGGTGACAATAAAATAATATTACATTTGAAAAATAATTTAAACAAAATAAAATAAAGTATAGGTACTGTAAATAATAAATAAAGTGATGATAATAAAGAAATGACAATAAATAAATAAATAAATAATTGGGGCCTAATAAAAATCAGCAATAACAATTATGAATCATGGAAATGGACAGATAAAGTCCTGTTAAAAGACTTGTAAGAGTCTAGAATTAAGGAGTCCTTGATGTGTGAAGGTAAACCGCTCCAGATGCGAGGAAACAAATGACAGGGAGTGTTTTTGAGGGCTAGAGTTCTTGCATAATGATGATGAAAGGTTACAGAATCAGGGTGGCGGGTATTGACTGCAGTGTTGGCCTTAACGGAAAGGCAGTCGATCAAACCAAAGAGGCTTTTTGTTACAAATGAGTGTGTTTTTGTCTTCTAGAGTCCAGGGATAACCAGTTCAATGTTTGTAACCGTTCCTCATATGTCATAGTGCCTCGGCGCTGCTTCAAACACATTCTGCTGGCTCGCCTTTGAATTTTCTCCAATTTTGACCTGGCAGCAGAGGTGTAAGGGTTCCAGGCAGGCAGCCCATATTCCAGGACTGGCAACACAAGGGACTGGTAGAGTGATGCAAGGGCTTTGGTTGAAGTTCCGCCTGCTATTTGCCAAATGAAACCTAATGTTCTATTGGCTTTAGAAATAACAGCATTGACATGATCATTCCAAGTCAAAGTGTCATTCAATGGTGTTGCTGAAATATAAATGTAAGCAGTCCAGACTGTAAAGGACATAAAACACAATAAAGGGGGCCACTTTCCTACCGTCACGTTAGCAGTTTTTCTAATGGTTGTATTTTTTTTTTAAATATCAGAAACCACCCATTCAAAAAGAATTTCAACATTTGAATAGACATGCATGCTTATACTAAAGATAATTTGAGTTGATTATTACTATTATTTTTTTAATTACCCTAAAATTTCCATCAACAAATGGACGGAAAAGTGAGGTAACTTTTTCCGTCCAATTTTTATGGAAATTTGAGGGTAAAAAAATAAATAAAAAAATTTAAAAATCAAATAAATCAACTCAAATTAGTTCTAGTATAAGCCTGCATGTCCATTCACATGTTGAAACACTTTTTGGTCGGTTTCAGGTACTTAAAAATAAATAACAACCATTGGAAAAAGTGCTAACGTGACGGATGCAAAGTGGCCCCCTTTATTGTGTTTTATGTCAAAGGCACAGGGTACTTATGAAAGAGAGTGCTTTCATGTAAACACTAATAAAAATATTGTTTTTTTTAACCCTCCTATTACTGCATGGGTCAAAATCAATCAAATTGTTGATATACTTGCCAAGGTATACATGTATCTAGTGCATTTAAAAGTCAAACGATGTCAAACCATGTGTTGTAAACTTAGGTCAAAATGAGTCAACCGTTTTTGACTGGTAAAAGTGTTGTCTGGTATTGTTTAGGGGCATGTGTTTTCGGATATTTTTGGCACCGGATACCCGAAATCAGGAAACTTCGGATACCCGGATACCCATTTAAATTTTTGTTGAAAACATGCCTCCAGTGGTGTACAAATACATGTACTGTAATTGGTAACAAAATTGACCTTCAAATACAGAGGATACCATACTTAAATGAATCTTTTCTTTACTGTATCGTTTTTATTGAAACAATTAGGCAAACAATTAGGCAAACAATTAGGCAAACAATCCCTCCTGCACTACTGGTTTGATAAGTTGTTTGAAGCAGCAGCTTACTAGCCCCTTTGCGTCCTTAACGATTTGATACAATGTATCACAAACAGTTGGAGAAAAGTGTAATGGAAATTGTCTGTGAAATGGCTTTATTGGAGTGTAATCTCTTGAATTTAAAGATAATTGTCTGTAAAAGTGTAAACATTACATTGTTCAAGAGTGACAGATTTCTGTTCACTCCGCTCAAATGTTAAGTCCGAATTTTAAAAAGTCGTTTACGGGTAATTGGAACCGAAAAATGGAACCGGGTAATGACAGTTTCGGTCGGGTATCCAGATACCCGGCACAGCCCTAGTATTGTTCAGGGTAGTCAAAATGACAGTAAAAACCAGTCAGAAATGCCCCTGTGTGCACATTTGGGTCAACAGTCAAAACAGGCAATTGACTGGTTTTGATGCAGCAATAGTATAGTAGGAGGGTTAATGGCCATTTTTTGTGGAGTAGTACCTACATGTAGTTGAATTTTTCTGTGCTGGAAAAGAGTCATAAAATTCTATAATTGAGTGTGCTACTTGATTACATATAGTTGTTTGTACTTTTGATGCAGTTAAAAAAGTTCAAATGTTGAAATAGTTTGTAAGGATGTTTGGTGACAGTCTTTAGGTGATATTTCGTGGAACGTTACATGTGGTTTTGTTACTTGGGAAATGCCCATATGTTTTTAATAGTTGAACTTTAATCTTGAGTTTTCTGCCACAAATGTCAATATGAGATTGGAGATATAAGGATTGCATCAGTGTGTGTAATCTCACCTAGTCAGGATTGTATTTCACTGTGCAATCCAGCATTTGGGTTGCTATGAGTGAATAATTAAACCAATAATAACAATAATTGATGTTTATTAGATCCAAGATACAACATTAGTTTATGGTACATTGTAGGGCTGTACGTTTATTAGATACAAGATACAACATTAGTTTATGGTACATTGTAGAGCTGTGCGTTTTCATTTATTTCAGGAAGCAGATACCCAAAATTGCAAATCTTTGGATACCCAGGTACCCATAAACAATTTTGTAAAAACACACACAATAGGGTGCATCAAGCGCCCCTCATGTCAACCAAATTTTTTGCTCCTAGTCTTAAACTGTGCCACTTGTCAAGAAAAAAACATCCACCAAATTACAATTCATTCCGAAGTCGGCAAATGGGGCCACTGTGAGCTTAAAGTTTTAGCGAGACCTGTAAACAAATATAGCAATTACATATATGGCAGCTATTTCTGTTTCCATTATTTACTGCGCATTATAATGGCTGCCATGTGAATTGTTGCATTAATTGGGCACTAATAGCTATAATGTACCATCTTACAGTTCTAAATCATATTACAAATACTAGGGAGGTGTCATTAACCAAATATTCTACAAAAATTAATAGCTGCCATATGCGTCAAATGCTTAATTAGATATATATACAGCTATTTTTGCATGATTTGCCTTTCACATTTAAGAGTCCAGTGTAGAAACAATGCTTGACAAATTTGCAGCATGAAAATTCTATCTTTAGAAACATGAGTAATGTACAAACCAGTATTTATATTACCATTGCTGAAAATAACTCAGTCCATATGTGTAAAGTAGCCATTTCATTCTTTCAAGAAGTTCTGTTAGTTTTTGTTATTCAGTTTACGCTTTTAGATTTGGCATCTGTTTTCTATCTTGCTCAACGACCTGTAGGACATTTTGATAATGTTTCTCAGTAAGAGCAGCTTGTTGTGTTGGTGTTATCTTCATGCGTGTGCTGAGAGACAAGTTTGGGTGATTTCATAATGTTATGAGGTATGAAGACTGGACGTTCCTGTCCGATTCACGGTGACTTCTTGGTGTGTCAGTAACATATTCACCGTCACTTTTCGTGGTATCGCTACTGCTATCTTCACTACAGCTAATTGTCTGAAAACTGGATGAAGCATCAGCCATTTGTTGAGCTTTCTCTTGCCTGTTTTTTCAGCAGATGCACGTGCTGCTTTTCTTTTCATCTGGGCAGCAAGTAATTTGTCACTGCAACCAAATGTTGCAGAACGATCTGTCATCATTGACTCCAAGAACTGGCGATCTTCTGGTATTTTTATGAGTTCAGCAACATTTGGTGGCCAAATTTGAAAAGTTTTGTTGAGTTCACTTTCCGCATGTTTCAATTTAGTGAGGGTTGCTGGTGTTGTTCTTCGTGAAACAGGGATAGCTCGGATCTTTGCATTGTCGTCGACAAGTCTAATAATTTTACAACATGTTTTGTATTCTGTAATGATGGGGATGTGGGCTTTTCCATAGAACTCAGTCACCTGTGAGAGTACAAGTTTGGCAGTTTCATATTTGGTCTGCTTTGAAGCTACTCCCTTCTGTTGGTGGTAAATGAAGCACCTCAGAACCTGCCTGCATGTAGGAAGCCTCGATCCTGTTATTACTGAATCAGCTGTGGTGATCCCGCTGCCAAGTCCAAATATTTCAGTGTTTTTTCTTGTGTCTGTCTTTTCAGTTGTTTTGGAAGAACCCTGTGTTTGTTTAGCTGCTTGTTCATTTACAAATTCTCCTCTATGTGGTGCTTGGCTTGCAGATTCTGCCATATTTGTTGCTGATAGTACTTTGTTGCTCACAAACTAAATGATTTGATGACACAGAAAACCTGAATATTGGTCTTCTGTCATGAGCAACACATCTGGTAATTCTATCTGAGCTTCTAAAAATGGAATGCCAACTTCTCTGAATGTGGGTGGGTATTTCACATGCTACTAGCAACACTTCTGGGAATCACAGCTTCTAATAAATGCCAACTTCAAGGAAAGTGGGTATTTCCCATGTCACAAGCAACACATCTGGAAATCCCAGCTTCTATGTAATTTAACCTGGTAAATATAGCAGCAAATATAGAAAACCGTATGGCAACTATTATTGTAACCTGTAATTTAGGTCTATAAATAGCTGCATTTTTGCTCAATTCAAATGTGATTGTATTGGCTGGGTTATGCAGGATAATTTTATGCCACAAGTAGTTAAACAGAAGGCAGCTAATGCTGTGTGTATTGTATAATTGTGTGTATTTACAAAAGCTGCCTTAAGGCTCATGTGCTGTCTCATACTGGATATTTCGTGCAAACTTTAAGTTCACGGTGGCCCCATTTGCCGACTTCGGAATGAATTGTAATTTGGTGGATGTTTTTTTCTTGACAAGTGGCACAGTTTAAGACTACATGTACATCCATGTTTGTTGTAGTGATTGCAAGGTCAGTGCTTGGGTCAGTGGACACTGTTTATTGCTCCATGCATGCAAGGAGGGTCCCTGGCCATGTATGTATCACAGATTAGAAACACATGTGTGCATATATGTCATATGCTTGTTTTACTACTGAATGATTTTGGACGATTCAGGTTATGTGTGATGAAATGGGCCTAGGGAGTTAGGGTTTAACTCTCCTACAATCGGTGCAATTTTCGAAACAACCCATTCAGGCCACTCTAAGCCATTAGCTGTTGCCAGTGGCCTCGTATGGTTACCCTTTTGTACACTGTCACACCACTGAGATTGCAGGGTAAGGTGGTCTCCCATTGATACATTGCAGGCCATACTAATATGTTCAAACATTTACACTGGCCTTGGGTGCCACACAGTTGATTTTGTAAGATTACTTGGAAAGGAAAGCAGGCTTGTACATGTATGTACTGAAGGTTGCTCAAGAGCAGACTTTTGTGGAGGGTTAACCTGTAAAATTTGCATCACATATTAGGTGCTAATGTTTTTGAGAGTGAAAAACCAAAACTTGTTTAAACAATTTGACATTTTTTGACATGACAATTACATTTTTCTCACAGGTTTTAGACAATACTTCTTTAATTATGGTAATCTGGTAATAACCAGTGTTGTACCTTCTCTTTAAGGGGACGGTATGTACAAAATAATAAGTTCATTTCAACCCTGTAGTTTAAAGAAATATTTCATAAAATTAACCGAAAGGTTGTACATCACATTGGTTGCTTAACCCTAACTCCCTAAGCATTGTTACTGAACAATAAAAATCCTTCAAAATCCTCCAACTGCCTTTGTTGTCTAGGGAGTTAGGGTTAAGTTTTTGAGAGGGGAAAAAAATTAAAAATTTAAATAAAAATTGTTAAACGTTTCCAGATGGCAACTTTTTAATATTAACATGACAATTCCTTTTTTTTTCCTAAAGATAAAATCAGTTTGATGGAATAATTTATCTGGATGATTGATACTCGTACTAACTTGACACCAAGTAATCTTTTAGATAATTATTAATTTAACAAAAACACACTTCTAGCTGTTTAGATCCTCAATGAAATTCTTGCGTCAAGTGATAAACAATTGATTTCATTTTTGCCCTTACACCAACGTATGCACAAAGCACTGTGTACTCCATGCTTTCCAAGCATCTGAGAAAATTTAAAAAAAAAATGTCTTCGTCTCAGGCGGGATTCAAACCCCTGACCCCCTGATTTGGTGCTTTCCAAGTGTCTTTGAAAAAACAATTAAAATAATATCCTCGACTTGGGGTCACTCGGGCAGGATTCAAATCCCTGACCTCTTGCTTAACTAAAGCAGACGTCTTAACCTCTCGACCAAAATTGCTTGAGTCGCCTGATGGATTTTTTTCTCACAGATCCTTGGAAAGCACTAAGTATAGAGTGCTTCATACTGTACATTATGTCGGTGCAATGCGGGAAAAAAAAATCAAATCAACAGCTGTATATTATTCTAGCCCTTGTAGTTTCCAAGCACAAACCTCAGTTTTTTGGAAAACTGTCCTACAGTGAACTGTTGTACGCTAGACTTTTTGATTAACACATGATTTTTGTATCGTAATTTATTTTCTCTTGTGCAGTTATCATACCTTGAACACAGTGCAACAAAGATACCGGAACAACTGGGCCAGTGGTACGGCAAACAGGTCACAAGGCTCGACCTCAGCTTTAATCACATAAGGTACGATGGATTCATTGGGCTTTAAAGGGATGATATCATCACGATCAGAGCAGACTTTCGACAGAGCATGGAATCGGTGTCCTAGTTGAAGATGAAAACTTTGACTGAAAAGTACTGGCTCATTTATGCAGTCAGCAATATGACCTTATCATGTGGGGTATTATTTTCAGTCAATGATGATTTAATGAACCCTTGTATGCATGCAGTCTCCAAAATGCCACAAAAACTTGTGTCTGCTAAGTACACAATGCTTTTTCTATGCATGCCTTAAAATATTGCATACTCTACACAAGAGTGGTACATGGATACCCCAAAATTCCCCTGGGACAAAAACAGTGTTCTGACCTTCACACAAACCGAGTGTGCCCCAGGGTGCCACTTGGTATTTTGTGGATAACCCCTGCGAAATGTACAGTGTATTTTGTTGGTTGTGACATTTTGAAGTATGGGTCGACTTTGTTAAGAACAACGCTGATAGTAAACTAGCACTCTGATTCCATGCCCTGTTGATCATAATGATATCCCTTTATTCATTTTTGCCGTGCTGATTGTGTTTTTTTCTAATTTTGTTCAAACACAGACAAGTTTCAGGCACAGGGAAGAGCGCCATCACACTCCACAGAAATGTAGGACTGGAAAAACAGACCTGGAATTTCATTTTTGTAGGGGCAAGGCCACTTTTCCTGAGTTAAATGCACTTCCACTAGAATATCAGAATGTATGAGAATATCTTTTGACCCCAACTCCCTAGGGATTTTGGCTAGAAACCATCCCAAATCCTCCACAATCCATCAACATGCAGTAAAAAAGGTACCCCAAATTGTTGGACTTGGGTGGAATTGGTGCAGTGGCAAATGCTCTATTCACTGGGCTATACTGTGGAGTACTGAATCCAACAAAAGCAGCCAGTGGAGTTTGATGGATTTGGTACACATGGCTACATGGTCTATTCACTGGGCTATACTGTGGAGTATTGAATCCAACAAAAAGCAACCGGTGGAGTTTGATGGATTTGGTACACATGGCTACGTGCTCTATTCACTGGGCTATACTGTGGAGTACTGAATCCAACAAAAGCAGCCGGTGGAGTTTGATGGATTCTGTATACACATGGCTACATGGTCTATTCACTGGGCTATACTGTGGTGTACTGAATCCAACAAAAGCAGCCGGTGGAGTTTGATGGATTTGGTACACATGGCTACATGGTCTATTCACTGGGCTATACTGTGGAGTATTGAATCCAACAAAAAGCAACCGGTGGAGTTTGATGGATTTGGTACACATGGCTACGTGCTCTATTCACTGGGCTATACTGTGGAGTACTGAATCCAACAAAAGCAGCCGGTGGAGTTTGATGGATTCTGTATACATGGCTACATGGTCTATTCACTGGGCTATACTGTGGTGTACTGAATCCAACAAAAGCAGCCGGTGGAGTTTGATGGATTTGGTACACATGGCTACATGGTCTATTCACTGGGCTATACTGTGGAGTACTGAATCCAACAAAAGCAGCCTGTGGAGTTTGATGGATTTGGTACACATGGCTACATGGTCTATTCACTGGGCTATACTGTGGTGTACTGAATCCAACAAAAGCAGCCAGTGGAGTTTGATGGATTTGGTACACATGGCTACATGCTCTATTCACTGGGCTATACTGTGGAGTACTGAATCCAACAAAAGCAGCCAGTGGAGTTTGATGGATTTGGTACACATGGCTACATGGTCTATTCACTGGGCTATACTGTGGAGTACTGAATCCAACAAAAGCAGCCGGTGGAGTTTGATGGATTTGGTACACATGGCTACATGCTCTATTCACTGGGCTATACTGTGGTGTACTGAATCCAACAAAAGCAGCCAGTGGAGTTTGATGGATTTGGTACACATGGCTACATGCTCTATTCACTGGGCTATACTGTGGAGTACTGAATCCAACAAAAGCAGCCGGTGGAGTTTGATGGATTTGGTACACATGGCTACATGCTCTATTCACTGGGCTGTACTGTGGAGTACTGAATCCATCAAAATCAGGCAAAACCAGGAGAAGGATTTTGGAGGATTTGGGGTAAAAGGGGCACCAGAAAGGCCAAGACCAATGAGGCTAGCCTATGGCCTTCGTCTGTGGCCTCCATGAAATTCTGGGCCTGGAATTTTCGGACTGGGTGTCCGACAAAGAATGCTACAACATGATAAATGTATGTATTATGGTCACATCATTATAGGTGTTTCACTGAGTTCTCTTTTCTTTTCTTCCTTGTCTGACTTCTTCCCAGATCGCTAGAAGGTCTTGATCGCTTTGTCAAACTTGAGGAGCTGGTGTTAGATCAGAATGAACTTGACGACACCCTACGGATTCCTCCTATGCAAACACTACAAACACTGGTGCTTAACAAGAACAGAATATCCTTTATATATTTCCTTTCTTAACCCTCCTACTTCTGGTACCTTTTTCATACAAGTTGATGCACCATTTGAAACCATTCGCTTTTGTGGTTTTGAATGGTGAAATAACTGTACAGTATTGATTTCCCCCAAATGGTTTTGAATGGTAGGTCAGTTTATACAAAACCTTGTTTGGATCTTTCCAAATGGTAGTACAGCTAATACAAAACCTTGTTTGGATACTTCTAAGTGGTGAAACAATGGACCCTCTATGCATTTGAATGGATTTGAATGGTAGTAAAGCTTGCTACCAACACTGTTCAAATGGTATCACCATGTGTGTACAAAACCAATGGGCATTTTGGTAAGTGGAAATTTTGAATGGTTTCAAATGGTCAAACAGTAGGAGGGTTAACCCTCCTACTACTACAAGGGTCAAAATCAGTCAAAACGTTGATATACTTGCCAAGGTACATGTAGTAAGTACATTTACAGGTCAAAATGAGTCGATCGTTTTTGACTGGTAAAGGCATAGTCTGGTATTGTTGAGGGTAGTCAAAATGACAGTCAAAACCAGTCCAAAATGCCCCTGTGTGCACATTTGGGTCAACAGTCAAAAACAGGCAGTCGACTGATTTTGACCTGTATAGCTACTTCCCACTAAAGTGCAGCGATAGTAGGAAGGTTAATGTGAAGGTATAACATTAGTAATTGGTAACATATATAGTGCGTTCATCTTAACCCTCTTGTTCAACCCTCAAGAAACAGAATCATAAAACTGACTTGGACAAATTCATCACAATAGGGGCTTATGTTTTTGAGAAAACAATGTTTTTTTTATGTTACCGTCTACCAACTTTTTGTAAATTTTACAACAATTCCTGTTTTCTCTAAGATGAAAAACTTCACAGGTTCTTTTCAGAACTATTTACTACTCCAAAGAGAATTTCTACATGGTCTTTACTTATCATGTAACATTTGTTGTTGTTTTTCTCAAAAGCGTGAGCACCTATCACGATGAAACTTTCACAGATAAGTTTAATGATATATCTTGAAAACTAGAAGATTGAAATAAATGTACTTTCCCAAATACTTCCTTCCCTTTAAACAGCGTAAATTACCTTAATATCTGGTTTTTGCATTTTGGTAATCATTCATGTGGCAGAACTATTCAACAGCAGTCACAGGGCTAGGGCCAGGTTACCATGCCATGTGGTACCCTCGTATATAAAGGGTGTTTTGAATTTCTTTAACCCTAACTCCCCTATGAATTTTGGCTAGAAACCATCCCAAATCCTACAAATAGTCAACATGCAGTAAAAAGGTACCCTCAATTATTGGACTTTGATGGAATTGGTACAGTAGCAAATGAAAATCATCCATGGTTTGGCTATAAAACAGTCCAGAATTCAACAAAAGCAGCCGGTGGAGTTTGATGGATTTGGTACACATGGGTACATATGCTCTATTCGCTGGGCTATACTGTGGAGTACTGTATCCATCAAAATCAAGCAAAACCAGGTGGTGGATTTTGATGGACTTGGGGTAGTTAAAGGGACAATATCATCATGGCCAGAGCAGACTTTCAACAGGGCATGGAATCAGTGTCCTAGTTTAAGATGAACACAGTGACTGGCTCATTTATGTAGCAGCAACGGTAATATGACCTTATCATGTGGGGTATTGTTTTTCAGTCACTGACTTAATCTAAAAGTATCAATCATCCTGTGAAATTATTTTGTGTTTGACGTGATTTCATCTTTATAGAGAAAACGGGGAAGGTGTTTGATCAACCCATCCATGAAATGAGTCCTTAACAGATTCCGTTCACATCAAAGATCTGGATAGCCTGACTGACCAGCTGAAGAACCAGTGTCCCAAGCTGACGTACTTAAGCCTTCTAGGCAATGAAGCTTGCCCCAATGAGTTTTCAGACTCGGAAAAGGACGAGGATGACTACCAAAGATACAGGTGAATTCCTCAGGGGACCACTCGCTATTCTAACAACCCATGTGAATTGTTTACACTTTGCTTGACCTTCAGAGTACCAGGGTGATTTCCCGCCGGGCAAAAGTGTGTGTATTTGTATGCAGAGTTTGTACATTTTGTACTTCTCCACATAACATCAAGAATTTCCTTAATTTTCAGATGAATAAGATTCGTCGTGATCCCATTGCAGCTTGTTCTACATGATCTAAGTTTTGTTATTGTTTGATTAATCCTAACTCCCTAGGCCCATTTGCTTACACATAACCTGAATCCTTCCTAACTCCCTAGGCCCATTTGCTTACACATAACCTGAATCCTTCCTAACTCCCTAGGCCCATTTGCTTACACATAACCTGAATCCTTCCTAACTCCCTAGGCCCATTTGCTTACACATAACCTGAATCCTTCCTAACTCCCTAGGCCCATTTGCTTACACATAACCTGAATCCTTCCTAACTCCCTAGGCCCATTTGCTTACACATAACCTGAATACTTCCTAACTCCCTAGGCCCATTTGCTTACACATAACCTGAATCCTTCCTAACTCCCTAGGCCCATTTGCTTACACATAACCTGAATCCTTCCTAACTCCCTAGGCCCATTTGCTTACACATAACCTGAATCCTCCGAAATCCTTCAGTAGTAAAGCAAGCACATGACATGTATGCACACATGTGTTTCTAATCTGTGGTACATGGCCAGGGACCCTCCCTACATGCATGGAGCAATAAACAGTGTCCACTGACCCAAGCACTGACCTTGCAATCACTACAACAAACATGGATGTACACGTACCATGGAAAGGCAAGTATGCCTAATAACCTCAATCCTCCAAAAATCCTTCACTTTAGCAAAGAGCATGTAGCATATAACCTCAATCCTTCAAAATCCTTCACTTTAGCAAAGAGGATTTGGGAGGATTTGGGAAGGTTAGGGTTAATTAATTTTTTGTATGATTAATTTCAGGTATTACGTGATCTATAAATTGCCAGGGTTACGCTTCCTTGATTCAAGACAAGTGACCCATAAAGAAAGAAAAGAAGCCACTCGAGTAGGGTCCTACATGAGGGTTGTCAAGGTAGCTCCTGAACTGGTAAGCGATGGAGAGAGAGAGAGATAGAGAGAGAGGGAGGGAGGGAGAGAGAGAGAGAGGGAGGGAGGGAGGGAGGGTGGGTGGGTGGAGATATTCAGAGAGTGTCGGCAGAGATTGAAGTATAAACTATCCGCACGCTGCCGCAATCTTTGTCTGATTTGATAAAAAGACAAGATCAAAGGGCTGAGAGGAACAGATTATCTGCTGATTTTTGTGGTTGTATGTGTATCAGGGTTAGATTCTCCAAAATGTGGATGGGGGCACACAGGGGATACACAGCAAAATAAAGGGGCGGTGGGGGGAACAGTTAAAAATGTATGGTTAACCCTAACCCCCTAATGGTGTTAGGCTAGGAACCTTCCTGAATCCACCAAAATCCAACACCATGCATGGGCTGTACAGTACTGAGTCCCATCAAAATGCAGTACACAACCGGCTGTTGGAGTTTGATGGGGTTGGGGGTGGTTAGGGTTAATTTACACACATGAAGATAGAAAAAAAGGGAGAACATGCCTCCCTTGTTCCATGAATAGATTGCTGTGATTGCAGTACTTTTTTTTTTTTACAGCGGACAAAATCACGTATTGATATAAGAAGTATTGACATTTTGTTGTTGTAAATGACATTGCCAATATCTGCGCTGTTATACGTGTAAACGTAAGTGGGCCAGTTGTTTTTTCCCCCAGTGGATCTTAGACTTGTCTGAATTTGAGACAAAAGGGCTTTGGAGAAAGTCAGTATTTTACAGTGAGTTTAGATAAATAAAATAAAAATGGGAAAAGGTCATTTATTGATATTTTCGTAGCACCCCTGTTTAAGGCCAAAAAAGTCTCTGGTTTCTCGTCTCCGCGCATGTCGCCTCAGACCCGTGTTTAGATTCCTTTTGACATAAAAATGGGAAAAGGTCATTTATTGATATTTTCGTAGCACCCCTGTTTAAGGCCAAAAAAAAGTCTCTGGTTTCTCGTCTCCACGCACGTCGCCTCAGACCCGTGTTTAGATTCCTTATGACATAAAAATGGGAAAAGGTAATTTATTGATATTTTCTTAGAGCCAAACTGTCGAGCCAAACTGTTTAAGTTTGACCATACTGATAATGTTTCCCATTCTTATAGATTTCCAGCAAGCAGCAAGATTCCCCTGATGGTCGTCCTCCATATAACCCCTTGCCTGAAATGTCAAGAGAGACCGACCAACATCAAGGTATAATCCATTGCAATGTTAATATTATTTACGTATGAAAACAAAGAGTAAACCAAAAGCAAATGAGAATATAAACAGCTTTCACGGGTGTGATTTGTCCGGATTTTCCCAGATTTCCGGATTTTTACAAATCACAATGTTGTGATCCTCCGGATTTTAAAGATTTAAGCAATAAAGGAAAGCAAAACAAACGCTCAGAACTATAGATTTCACCCCAGCGCTGTTCACAACAGCGGCCCCAAATACCCCTAGCAAAATTTACGTGAATTTTTCAAAACTGCCCAATCACATCCCTGAGCTTTGAATCAGAGAAAAAATAGAGGGCTGTTTAAAAAAGCATAAGAGAACAGCCAACAGACAAAAATTCAAAGAAGTTGAAGGGGGAGGGGAACATTGACTGAACAATTAATTGCAATCTTTGTGTACGGCTGCTTATGAAAAAAAGAGGAACAGACCCCCCCCCCCCTTGCCTCTATCCATTTACATTGTCACCACAAACTAACCTGGATACAAATAGATACTTATCACGCCGCAGCCATTGTGATTTTCTTCAATGCAAGTCCACATTACCAAACTGAGGCTGAATGGGAAAATCAGGCATGACATTCTTCCTACTTTTGGAGGAAATCCTACTGATTTTGAAAATCATACCATGAAACCGGGTTCCGACTAACTTCAGACCATGGAAACTTTCCTTGTGTATCATTTCATTGTAAATACCAAGATAAAAAAACAGTTTCCTTGCTATACATTGCTATGGAGGTTGACCGCTATAGGCTAGTATATGCCTAACGATAATAGCAAATATTTCTGCTGCCTTTTCATTTTCTCACAATATCATCCCTGGAAAATAGTCTGGTCCCTTTTCATACATTGAGAGTTAGCCCTATAATCTTACTTGCATATACAGGGAACCTGACCTGCAGGGTGATATATATATATATATATATATATATAATAATAATAATAATAATAATTATTAATTTATATTGCGCAGATTCCATAAAAAATGTTCAAATGCGCATTACAATAAGCAAAGTAAAACTTAATAGGTAAAACTAATTAGACACCAACCACTAAAAAACAAAACAAACAATTACATTAAAAACCAAGTACCACCTTCATAAAAATTCAATCACAACACAAAATAACCCAAAAGGGAGTCTTAAAATGCAGTCTTAAAAAGAAATGTTTTAAGTTTACTCTTAAAAATGGCAAGTGACTGAGCTGTCTGAATTTCAAGTGGCAATTGGTTCCACAAGTGGGGTGCCGCTGAAGAAAATGCCCTGTCCCCAGTTGTTTTCTGCATTTTTCCTTTTGGATAACTTAATTGCACCTTTGTGTTTGACCGTAATGAATAGTGAGAATGGGTTTTAATACTTAACAAATCAGTGATATACCTAGGTGCTAAATTATGAAGAGCCTTAAATGTCAATAGTAATATTTTAAACTGAATACGAAAATAAATTGGTAACCAATGCAGCTGACGAAGTATTGGTGTAATGTGGCTCCGTCGTGACGCACCATACACAATTCTGGCTGCCGTATTTTGAACTCTTTGTAATTTGATTAATTGTGAATCTGGGAGACCATAAAATAAACTATTGCAATAGATATATATATATATATATATATATAGATAGATAGATATATATAGATAGATACTGTCATTTATATAGGGCCTTATTCCCCAAATGTTACAAAGCACATCAGCACATTTAGCTGCCATTCCAGAAACACCAGGACAAGCCTCTTCTCTTTTATGATTAAGTGTCCTGCGTTCTTTTACGTGCATTACACAACACACAGGACCTGTAGCTTTACGTCCCATCCGAAGGACGAAGCAATTATGGTTAAGTGCTGCAACCAGCCAAGCCGGGATTCGAACCCACACTCTGATAAAGGTCTATACAACCACAAAGCAAATGCCTCAATGAAAAAAAAAAGGAAAAAAAAATTTTTTTTTTTTTTGCTTCATGAAATTTTGTAAATATTGTCTTCCTTTTTTTTTTTTTTTGATAAACCTGCAGGAACCTTTGGGAAATGTCGCTATGTGTACTACGGTCGCCATTCAGAAGGAAACAGGTTCATTCGAAATAATGACTTGTGAGATTATCCTTCACAGTTTTCATAGCAGTTTTCATTTTATGCTGTGTAGACATCCAGCGAGGGTCAGGTCAGAGGAAGCTGTTATTTCCCATCCAGCCACTGGATCAGGTTTCAAGTTTTCATCACACCTATCATCAGCTCAGCTATATATATTTCATAAAGCAAAGGCATAAAAAAAATGCATTCAGCTTTGTTTGTCGTCATGACAATTTGGAATTAAAGGGGCAGGATCGTCATGATCAGAGCAGACTTTATTTTGTCCTTAAGCTCTATTGCCTAATGTTTTAAAATTGTGATTAAGCGATTACTACCACCTAACAGGTTTGCCAAATTAATGTACAGAATTCATGTTGCCCAATTATTGTACAGAATACATAGAAGTAGCATATGACATAAAACACAATAAAGGGGGCCACTTTGCATCCGTCACGTTAGCAGTTTTTCCAATGGTTATTTATTTTTAAGTACCTGAAACCGACCAAAAAGTGTTTCAACATGTGAATGGACATGCAGGCTTATACTAGAACTAATTTGAGTTGATTTATTTATTTTTTTACCCTCAAATTTCCATAAAAATTGGACGGAAAAAGTTACCTCACTTTTCCGTCCATTTGTTGATTTTAGGGTAATTAAAAAAAATAATAGAAATAATCAACTCAAATTATCTTTAGGATAAGCATGCATGTCTATTCAAATGTTGAAATTCCTTTTGGGTGGTTTCAGATATAAAAAAAAAAAATTACAACCATAAGAAAAACTGCTAACGTGACGGTAGGATAAGGAAAGTGGCCCCCTTTATTGTGTTTTATGTCATATGCGAGGTGGGGGGGGGGGGGGGGGGATTTTCATGTGTACAAAAGCCCTTTTAAGCCTCATCCTCTCCCCAGTTCCTAGCTCTGCTAAAGAATTGGCACTTACTATTCGCCTCGTGCATATCGTAGTCCTCTAGCGGTGAAATGTACTTCAGCTGCGAGCTCCGGGCTTTACGTGGTTCCATTTACAGCCTCTTTACTGTACAAACATATCACAACAGTACGGTCGCGGCGGCGTCGCTTGATTGATTAAATAGTCATTTTATACGCAAACCGGAAATTCTCACTGCGGATTTCCACCCTCTCATCCACTACTTTCCAAATCTCATACCTTTTCCTATGTTTTTTAACCTCTTGCTGCACTTATAATTAAGTATGAAGAGTTTCTACCAGAAAAAAGGAGATCTCAGCGGCGATTTTGTTAGAAATTTCCAAAGTGAAAACATTTCCCTGGTAACCGTTAATAATAGAATGGAGGCAGTAGTGCACGCCAATGGTTGACCAGTGATCTTTCCTATGTCACAGCCATAGTTACGGTTGCCAAACTATGGGCGGCTGCCAGTGCAAAATAAAACTGGAAATTCAATGTTTGTTTTAAATACTGTAATTAGTGAAAAACACTGATAAAATCAACATACTTTACAAATATATATATTCCTCTTAAATATCTCCGGTGTAAAATGTTTAATTGTGTGCAGAATCTCTTGCTAACCATGTTTAAAATTTTTGGTCACTGATCGCCGTCCATATAAAATGGTGCTCAGTGCTTACAATACAAAATGCCCTCCGCGAACCCCTGTATCATATGTGATGGCGCCCTCATGTGGTCATGGATGGGACCAATAGCAGATAATTCAGTCATTAGGTCAGTGTATTTCAGGGGTTTCTGCTTGTGTTCACATACTTAATCTGCTGATTGGCTACTGACACTGCTAACTAAATAATTCTGCCCTAACCCTGTCACCAGAAAATGGTGATTGAAAGAGCGTAATTCCGCGTGAGGAAGCGCCATGAAGTTGGGCACAGTTGTGTTGGTAAATTGAGGATATTTTGTTCTGTTTGTTTTATGTGTGCTTTATTTGTTTGGGGGGGGGGGGGGGCAGACTACTAATCATTACTCATTTATCAAATATATTTACATTTCTTTTGATTGGTGTCATTGAAAGAAACAATTAGAAATCAGTATTTTTAGTCATTTTGTTTAAGATTTAGTTTAGAGCTTTCTCCTAAAAGCAAAATGTGATGAAATAAAAAAATATTTATTCATATAAAAATAAATTGTATATATATTAACAAAAACATCAACATTATTAATCATATGAAATATATTAATTGTTATGGGTACTTGTATATTTTGCAATCATCAGGAATTTGTGTTTATTGCTTTAGATATGTTAATCAACAACTGATATATTTGTAGCTTTAATGGTCAGGGTGTAGTCAGGTGACTGATATAGTTATTCAAAGGTTCAAGCAGTATAGGGCTGGAAACCAGATATTAATCCACAGTAGATACCACTGATGACATCTGTTATTCTGGGGCGCGTTTTCGCGACCCTAACCAGAAACATGTTTCTGACGTTATATGATTGACCAGAAACAAGATGGCATAGCTACACGAAAATGCATTTTTTACAATCCGCCATCTTGAAACCAAGCGTAACCGATCACAACTTCGGTTCACGTACGTTTGGTCAGAACAATGACGTCATTGCAGCACAACCGAACTTGCAAAAACGCTTAACCAAAGCCCAAACATGATTCTGGTTACAGTCGCGAAAACGCACCCCTGACTGGATAGAGGTTCATCTCAGTGAACATATTAGAGAACCTGCTAATGGCCATCTTACTACTCCACAATAAATACCACAATGGGAACACATAAGGAATGACGACAGCCAACTCCCCTCTAATGGCCATCTTACTACTCCACAATAAATACCACAATGGGAACACATAAGGAATGATGACGCTGCATGACGGCCAACTCACCTGTAATGGCCATCTTACTACTCCACAATAAATACCACAATGGGAACACATAAGGAATGATGATGCTACATGACGGCCAACTCACCTGTAATGGCCATCTTACTACTCCACAATAAATACCACAATGGGAACACAAGGAATGATGATGCTACATGACGGCCAACTCACCTGTAATGGCCATCTTACTACTCCACAATAAATACCACAATGGGAACACAAGGAATGATGATGCTACATGACGGCCAACTCACCTGTAATGGCCATCTTACTACTCCACAATAAATACCACAATGGGAACACATAAGGAATGATGACGCTACATGACGGCCAACTCACGTGTAATGGCCATCTTAATACTCCACAATGGGAACACATAAGGAATGATGACGCTACATGACGGCCAACTCACCTGTAATGACCATCTTACTACTCCACAATAAATACCACAATGGGAACACATAAAAGGAATGATGCTAACTCGCCTCTTCTTTTCCACTCTCAATATCGTGCGCATGTTTAGAAAATTGTGTAAAGAACCAGTAAGTTTGTTGCTGCCACCAGCGTCTGAAAAGTGTCCCTGTAGTAAGGCTGATATTTCCCTGTTTACATTGCAATGTGTGGACTATGGGAGCAGCATCGTGGCATCCAGTGGCTTCATTGTAAGCACGTGATTCCCTCTATCCAGTCAATGTAATAGAGGTCAGTGGTAGCAACCAATAAAAGGTTAGACATAAGTTAATGAAGAAGTGTGAGTGACCTCTTGGAGAAAGGTATTCGAGTACATACTAACACCATAGGCGAGTAAGTGGAGGAACTATCATTGAACTGCCATTAGTAAATTCTCGCGGGTACGGTATCCAATGAAGTTCTGAAAGCCGTTCAGTCGTCATGATTTCAGAGCTCGAATGGAATCCCAAGACACGCCGTTAATACCCTAGAGCCGACGCCTGTGAATACCGGTCCATGGGCGCTGTTGTTTGTCTAGAAACACGCCACGGTGTGAGGCGAAGTGTTAAAAGTAAGAAACGCCGGTCGGTGGATAAAGATGTAGGCTGCCGGAAGTGAATTGGTGTTGCAATGAATGATACGTCCCATTTAGAAGTGCCAGATCTATTTATGGCCTTGAAATTATAGGCATTTATGGAATAAATGGAATTAACATCTGCCTCGGTATTTATCTTGCTTGTCATTTCATTTGTTGTCTGTCCCATATTTTTCTTTAATATTCAGATGTTTTCCTGGTTTTTTTTGTTTAATTTTTTTATTTTGTGATGTGATATTAACTGCATTCCTTCATGTGAATGCAAAACTAAAACTAAATAAATACAGTACGTGTAATTCCATCTGCTTAATGTATCAATCCATCTTGATCTTATGCAATGATGATATCTGAAACTTAACCAGTATCCTGTGCTTTGAATTTATTTAGATTTACCTGCTAGGAAATACATCGTAATTTCAGTTGCTGTAAGCCAGGGGCAGCATTCGATTGCCGAGAACTCTATCGTGAATAAATTGAGGGTTTAGTTTAGTCTCTACATTCGCTTGAAAAACAGCATTCAACAAGACTCGCTCAATTAACAGACTGATCTGGCCTGTCAATCAAATAGCACGGATTCTCTAATAGAATTACGCCTTATCATGACTGATGTTGCTATCTCGGTCAAGCACTTTGTAATGCGGATGGCGTTACCAAAAGTTCTCGGCATTGCTAATGATGGGCGGGGGTATAATATTGGGAGGGGTGTGTCCAAAGGGTGTGTCCAAAGATCGTTCAATCGGTTCTCCATTTTCTTGTTTCTTCTGGTTTGGACCCTTCCGGATTAAAATTATTGCTTATCCTATACTGATTAAACACTAGGGACACTGTCGTCACGATCAGAGCAGACTTCCAACAGGGCATTGAATCGGGTGTCCTAGTTTAAGATGAACACAGTGACTTAAAATTACTGGCTCATTTATGCACCAGAAACGGTAATATGACCTTATCATGTGGGTATTATTTTCAGTCGCTGAGTTAATCTAAAACTAGCACTCCGATTCCATGCCATGCTGATCATGACGATATTATGCTTTTAACGATACACCACTATTATTTTATAATTCCCCTTCTTCCGCAACAGTTTTTTCTTGGGGGGGTATTTATAATAAATAATTGAAAAATAATTCGGTTTTGGAGAGAAAAAATATTTATTATTTAAAAAATGTTCTCACATTCAATGAACTATTATACTGTAAATTAAAACCAAAATAAAAAGTCGAACAATCCGAAATATTACACATTTTGTTTTGATATATGTAAAACCTCAAAATCACAATTACACCTGTCAAAATCTCAGTAAATCTAACATGGGGGTAAACATCTGGTTGGAAGCCAGTTTTGTTTTATAAATGCAAACATAAGCAGGTTCCAAAAGGCACGCACGAATTGTGGGTGGTACCCTGGTAGCTCCAGGGGGGTGTACCCCTCGCCCATTTCAGAGGAGGATACAGGAAATCATTTTGACAATGAAGTGGCGCAATCCTCAAGCATCGGAAGGAAGTGCACCCCCTCTTTTTTTGTTTAGACCCGCCCCTGTTTATTGATCGTCATCATGTGTACAAAATAATAGACCTATAATTAAACATGTACCTTAAAATTACACAATTTATATCAACGTCAACGTTTGACCCCTATACCCTGATCCCGTTGACCCAAGAGTCAAAGGGTTGGAGCTTTTTCCGACATGACAAAATAACATAAAATATAGGAGATTTGGTACAATCCAATAAAAATGTTTATATAAATATTTTTCGTTGGTCGAGGTGTTGATAGGCACATCTATCCAATGACAGTCTCATACCTTTGCTCTATCCTTAAGCCCCTGTGCAACTCTTAATATTTATATTACCTGTGATTGTCTAAAGAAATAAACACATTAATTAATTAAACAAATCCAAATCCTTTGTCACCCGTAAAAAATAATATTTGTGTAAATTTCGAGAGGAAGAAACAAAATTTGTAATAGAAAGCTGAATAAACAATAAGTTATCAAATATCACTGTAATTATGCGTACTATGGTAAACTATAACCTGTGATACTTTAAAACTCTACACCACCGAAATCTAAAGTGATATTTTGATTATTTGTTTAAAGATGACCGAAAGAGTACAAATCACGGGAAAACTTGATTTACAATTTAGCGCCCTCTGTTGATAATTAATTTTTTTGGCAGGCAGGCAGGCATCATGTACCGGTATGTAAATATTTGACCTGATATAGTTGAAATTAATAAATTTAATTTGCTCCATAGTAGCCTAGTCTATTGTTACTAACCCAGCCCGTTTTCCTTTTTCCCGAAATCTCATCAACAGTACAGCGTTGGCCTGCCACAGTTAAACAGAGGGCGCCCTAGACATAACCAAGAAATGTCATCATATTTCAAATCATCCATAGGACCTTTAAACAATGAAATCACAATTATTTACAAAACTTCAGAAAAATGGCCATTGCCGTTGACATAATTCTTTAAAATTCCGAACAAAATTACTGGCATGACTTGTACAATATAGCCTACACACTATACCAGATCATTTGATAAATGTAATATATACACATGACTGACCCGCAGTTAATTTTGTTTTAGTGAAGAATGATCAAATTACCGTATCTAGTTTGATATTAACCTATCCACTATTGGTCATCATAATCATCAGGTCTCAATTAAACAAACTCACCGTCTTCACACTTCCGTTATCAACGGTACTGTAATCACTTGCTATAATTTTATAGTATATATACAAAATCACCCCAATCACCGTGACAATTATTACCATCATCAGTTGGAGTCGTTTCTCTTTCGCTTACCACTGCATCAATCATTACCACCGATCATCATAATCAGCAATAGAACTATAATCACCAATATTTATATCACCATTACATATCACCAGCGTGGTAATCAAAATTACCGATGTAAGCATCACCCTGCATTCACTTTATCCCTCTCTTCCTCCACTTCTGTTTCAGACTTCCTCTTTCTCTGCATCCTCTTCGTCAATATAGTTATCAATCATCATTGAAATCCTCGTTATCATCATCACCCTTTTCATTAATATCACCACTATCACCACAACCATCAGATCCATCACTACACCATTGCCTAGTCAGATATAAACAATCATCATAATTGTTATCGTTACTTGATTACGTGATTACATTTTACAAAGAGGGATCAGAACCCGGTGATACGGCAGCTCCTTTATTCCAGCAGCTATCAAATGGTACAATGAGCAGTTGGAGCTATGAGCTGTTATGTTGCCGGCTCGGATCTCTCCTTACGTAATAGCTTGCTGTACAGTCTTTCCTCACTTTTTAAATAATTGTATATATTTTTTATTACTAATTTATATGTGTATTCTATATGTGGGATTTATGGCAATCTTTTATGGATATTTGTTGTGACTTTTGTGTGAATGTAAAAGGCAATCTAGTTTCCCATAATGGAATAATGAAGTTTGTATTGTATTGTATTGTATTGTATTGGATTGTACATACATCACCACCATCATCATCACCACCACCATCATCATCATTACCATCGCAACCATCATGACCATTTTCACAATCATCATCGTAACCACTACCGTCACTACCATAATCGCCATCGTCACAGTCATCAACACATCACTATACTGCCAATCATCAACGTCATCACCATCGTTATCACCATCATTACCATAATCACCATCGTCATAATGACAGTCACTACATTTAAATAGCCCTCTTCACCACCTTCACAATAACCATCGCCACCACACCCCCATCGCTGCTATCATCATAATCATGATACTATCTCCATCTCTATAGCTCCGTCTTCATCATCAACCTTCAATTTATCTTCATCGTCATCAGTAGTATGAGCATGGAGGAAGGAAATGAGCAGCAGCAACCCAGCAATAATTCCCTCCGTCGTTCGCATCTTTGTTTATCTGACCCATAAATACCATCCTCACCATCTTCAAACAACGTCACAGCCCTCGTACGTACATGTACATACACCAACCATCACAACGCAGTCATCACACTATAATGCAGTTTTACCATCACCACAATCAGTATTCTCACAATTTTATATCCTCATGGAGCTAACTGTTATCCTCATATCTTTACTAATATCCAAATACTTGTAAAAAATTCCACCATGTTTTAAGATCTCATTCATTAGCATCCCTTTCTTCTCCGAATTTCTCCCCTTGGTCTACCACCGCCATCCTTTCAATGCCATGAATCATTCCTCCAAAACATTGAGCTTGTCTCAATTATTCAGTACCCATTACTTAACCTTTGACATAAGCACATTTCCCACCATGGTCATCTCGATAATGCATGCACTGCAACTATATGTTATTAATAGAGAATATAGCAACAGAATCACACTTTATACCATAGGTCTGGATGTGTATTGGGGGCAGAACCAAGGTGTGGGGAGCGCATGAAAGGAAGGGGGCACATGAAAACAGATGTTCAATTTACATGCATGATGATTTCCTACGAATACCTGTCATTTATACGCGGATTTTCATCACTCTCACACATCAGCGATCATCAGCATGTACGTGCACCGCCATCCTTGACAAACATGATGACAACGCTTTCGAACCACCTCCATTATATTTACCACCATCTTCGTACGTCATCACTAATAGTGGTCATGACCTTCGACCTTTGCATCACACAATACTGCTTATTTCTTTCACCGCCATCGTCTCAGAACTATTGCACCACGCATGGGTCATGTTGTGATAACTTTTGACATTACCACTGTCACCGTTCAGTACAGTACCGTCGTAACACAGACACACTGGAAAGAATGTCGTATCCGGCCGCCACTTTTTAAGGGCTTTTTTGGATTTTTTTGCAACCACTAACCAGTTAAAAAATCATTCTATCGATTTTTGGTGGTACAGAAAGCGAAAACTATCTTTAAAATCCACTTTTATGATGGTTTTCGGACTTGATTTCCCTTCTAAAAAATCCTCCCCTTCAGAAAATAGAAGGATCCTATTATAGTTGCCACTACGCATGTACAATGAGCGAATGACTGTGTTGGTCACTATTGACATGACTGAGGAAGTCATCGTATACCAAAAATGCCTGATTTTCATGAAATAAATATCCTGGAATAATTTGAAGTATATGTCCATCATCATCCATATGTTCTCCACCTTACCAGGTAGGTAAGAT
This sequence comes from Zoroaster sp. YZ-2022, assembly GCA_029582265.1. NCBI lineage: Eukaryota > Metazoa > Echinodermata > Asteroidea > Forcipulatida > Zoroasteridae > Zoroaster > Zoroaster sp. YZ-2022. The sequence goes on from CM055824.1 coordinate 13,566,399, forward strand.
TACATTATTGGTTATATTTAATGAAAAATAGTGGCGGCCAGATACGACATTCTACCCGCGACACACTCCTACTACCAACAGCATCACGTCCGTCACCAACACCATAATTATCACCAGTAATATCACCACATTCCATCACTAGCTATCGCCATCTCCACCGACACCACGGACACACTTCGAAATCACATTTGAAACTGTCACAGTGGTATTAAAGGGACAGTATTATCATGAATCAACAGGGCATGGAATCGGAGCGCTAGTTTTAGATTACCTCAGTGACTAAAACCTAGTACATGATAAGGTCATATTACCGTTGCTACTGCATAAATGAGCCAGTAATTTTCAGTCACTGTGTTCATCTTAAACTAGGACGCCGATTCCATGTCCTGTTGAAAGTCTGCTCAGATCGTGACGATAGTGTCCCTTTAATAATCGTCGCCATTACCACCACCAACACCGGTACACCACCACTCCCTCGATATCACCATTGTATTGTATAAAATTATGTAATAGTACCGTCACATTACAGTGAGTTACAATCATAGTAAGATCTAATTGAAAATCTATATCATAATTTACTACTCACATTCCTCACGTCATCATCAATAAAATACCATTCCTTTCCTTCCTACTTACTACAAGTCCAACTCGATATCAAATCTGAACGATCTCTGAAATCTCTGTTATGCGAGGAATACTGGGAAACATTTATTGCTATTCCAAAGCCATAGATTACCCGGTATTTTGCAAACACGCGCGCGTTGCATCTCGGTCTAGCTGCTGATCATCGATCACATTTTCCTGTACGTGACTGTGTAGTTTGTAATCGAACAATCTACGTAGTTATTAAACTGAACACAACAAATTGAAGAAAAGCATGGCTAACTGTTAATTGACAATATCTAGAGATGCAAGGTCAGTATTTTGTCGTTAGGTAGACCAGAATGCATTACGCCAATTCCGTGCGCACTGTGGTATTTGCGAAGAGGTAGGTCTGCCGGCGTCCATTTATGGGGACATGAAGGACTTTCTGGACTTTGGGGGCCGGGGTGGATCACTTCCCCCACAATTATGTACATTTTGTTAGGTTATTTATTACACTGTTAAATAAATTGTTGTTCATTTACAGTAAGTTGTTTTGTCAAATGGAATTACGGAGAACATCTTTATTATATAGAAGATTCTTTGTTACACAGCAAAATTTTCCCTTGTGCATCAACGGCAGACCTGCTGTAATTTTACAGAGAATAGGAACGTATCTATTTAGAAACGGCACATTTTTGTATATTCACAGGAAATCTGAAAACGGCAATTTCTGCTGTAAATTTTGATCCTTTTCAACAGAGAAATTACTGTGAACTCACAATTTTTTTATAGTGTACATACAGTACCCGGTAGTTTTCCCCAAAGCACTCATGAATGTTGTTCAATTAGATTACACGGTGAGAATAGCCCCATGTTATTTGCATGATGGTTTATTGATGGACTCACTGGAGCGAACGAGATTATAGGATGGCCAAGTGAGTGTATGACAGGATGATAGACCTAAATAGCTTAAACAAATTAATTAATGGTTTATCTTTAGCTCAGTAGGCCTTTTCAATCATGTTTAGATTGTGGTGGCTTTTGATTATGCAGTGTCTCAGCATTGAGTAGCCGCATTGGCGGATCTGAGGGGCGGGGTGGGTGAGTTCCCCTTTTCTTTTAAGCAGTGTGCCCCTTTTTGCCATGTACACACCCTTTTTTTTAAAACCATCGATCCGCCCCTGAGTAGCCGTGCACCCCTGTTAATAAGCCTTGGATTTAAAGGCTCTGGTTTATAACAATTTAATCTCCCCAAATTTTGAATCTACATAGCTTCGATAATTTCGTTTAAATGTTGCATGAAACCCTTTTTTCCCCCGTGTGAAATACAATGAGCACTCTAGTGAATGAACCAACTGCACAGCGCCCGCATGCGTCCTCATAATTGGGCTAGCCCAGCATTGATATTCCCCCCCTTGTACTACGTTTCAGTGTTATACAGAGACCGAGTCCATATTGGGCCACATCGACCTATGCTATACTAGCGATCAAAATCATTGGAGAGCTCGTGGCTATTTCTCGAGTTTATCGATTAATGGGGTTTCAAACTTATGTCACTACTTTTTCGATCCCAAATCACCCCTGAAAAACTGAGCAGCGATTTGCCATGCAATATTAAATGAAACATAAAGCTGTAAATAATCAAAACAGTGGTTTCCCGTTACACACGGTGTAGTTGACATTTTGAAGCTATATAAGATGTCAACCAAAATAATACAATCACTCCTCAAGATTTGTCAAAATAAATTTCAATCAAGTTGGTTTTACTACACACGTCCTAGAAAAAGACTGCATAATCCCCTGACACTGAAGTCACTCCACAGCCAGTTTCATCATTATCATTTTCTCTGAATAGCATAAATGTAACACTGATGTCATACCTTAAAGCTATACCAGTCTAAATTATGCACGCAGCGGATTTTCAAGTACAATTTTGGACCTCATCACTGACATATTTTGTATGTAAAGACATCAAGACGACATCAAGATATAAAGCCATCGAAATATTAATATCTACATACATGTACATCCATAATAATGATCTAGTTGTCACTAATATCTCAGAGGATAACTGAGTACGCCTCATCCTTGTCACTATTTTAACTAGTATTAGGATGGGAAATATAATCAAACGCAATAAAGTTGTATACATTTATATAAAGGGAACGGACAGCGATTATTCTAATCTAGGTCATAGGCCTATTCCAGTGTCGTGGTTGTGTGATGATCCCATTGTTAATCAGCTTGTTCTGGGTTTTTTTGTGTAAAAGCATCCAGTGTTCTGAATTTTATTATTATGTATCCCCAGTGTGGCATTCGTGGTATCGCTTACAAAGGGTTCACTGGGTTTTTTTTGTAAAAGCATCCAGTGTTCTGATTTTTATTATTATGTATCCCCAGTGTGGCATTCGTGGTATCGCTTACAAAGGGTTCACTGTTTTTTTTGGTAAAAGCATCCAGTGTTCTGATTTTTATTATTACGTATCCCCAGTGTGGCATTCGTGGTATCGCTTACAAAGGGTTGACTGGATGCAATACATCCCATTCCCCACTCTTTCACTTTTAACCGCCCGCCGCCCCCACCACGTGTCCCGTTGCAGTAATGTACAATGGTCGCTTCTCCCCTGGAAAAAAACCTTGTACTTTTGACATCCCCTGGCTGTGTGCTACCTCCCACACGAGCCTTATGTTTTTCTAGAATGGCAGTGGAAGTTTCCTTAACAAATTGTTTTTATTTTGCCTTGATGAAAATGAATCCTTTCAAATGAATGAATGATTGACTTTTTTCCATTGTCATTATATGAAACGAAAACAAAAGTGCCCCCTGGACGACATGCACCGACTGTGTCAATATGAAACGAAAATATGTAATTTTGACATTTGGGTGAAGTTATCAATTTGAGTGACATGTGGACAACATAGTCATCTAAAATATCATTTTCCCCCGGGGCATACAAAGAAAATTGCTTTTCCATTGAAAGGCATTGAGTATTATCTTTAGCGATGAATAACACAGTTTGGCACAACCGTCAAAGCAAAATGCAATGGTGAATTTACGGCCAAACAAGCTTTGTGTACCCAGACCAAAGATGTGATGTTATACATTACTATTAAACATCATTTACCTCTTGTAATTATTCCTATCGAAATCTGAAATCACATCTCATAGTTTCACAATGCGTATACAGCTTAACCATTAATTTGCTGAACCATAACTTGAATATCTTTAGTGTCAACCCATGTAGTCTGTACGAAAGTGATCGTTGCCAATGCTTAACTTTCAATAGGGCATAATTATTTAAATAATAAACAAGCCCACAGACAAATAAGTCGACATGTCTCTATTTGGACACAGTATAAACACAAAATCGTTCACTACTTTAATACTATGTAGAATGATTGAGTTGATGTCAATGGGTTGTAGCGGAGGACTTGACAACAACAGGTATTAAAAAGTGTCATTCATTACACCAAATCCCATGCCGTAAAAGGTGATATTCACGTCTCTGATCTGGTGTTCCCTCTGCGACACTTGTACACAGACAGTTATCGATAGCCGATACATGATTTACCTGACAGGTATTCTCAGGTGAGACCAGACTACTCACGTTAATTTTAATTTCGAAAACCACACACCCAGTTTGGCTTCCTCTTTGTTAACCGCATGTTTCGATCATGGTTATTCGAAACGGTTACACGGATAACCGTTCCACGGGTTTCCCCATGCCATTTACTTGACCTTTTATTCTCATTAAATCAAACATGGTTTGGAGTCTCTCGTATATTTTCACGTCATTCCTCTTTTCTGAAGAACCCTACACTTCCCCCATTGTCTGCCGGCATCTCATTCTGTGTGGGGCGATGCGAATAAAAGTCTGCAGTAAGGAATTGCCATTATCTTATAAAAAAAAACTTTTAAAAAGGTGTTCACCTCCCATGGGAGAGATTCGAATCCATCATAATTCATATTGTTGTCATTATTATTATTCCTTTTTTTTTTTCATTACAAAATATTTCAAAAGAAAATAACCATTCTGTCAGATTTTTTAAAGGAAAATATTCTGGCCTGCAGAAAGAAAGGATATATTGTGGGGGCTGGGTGATTTAGGCGAGTAGAGAGAGTTAGAAAGGTGTCAGGTTGCTACGCCACCGATTTCTTTTCCTCGACCAAGGCGTTTCATCTTGTCTTTACATTATGACTGATTATCTTTCTCACCCAGTCAGTGTTTTGTTCCACTTGTTTCTCTTTGTTCCTTGTCCTCTTCTTCCAGACGCTCTCTTGTGAGTCGAAGTGGGGTTTATGTACATCATAGACTGGTGCTTTTTAAAATGTTTAATGAATTTTGATATTATATAATATTCAGGTCAGTTTCTCCCTATAAATCTACTTTGTGTACAACCACGTAAAAGGCTTGTGTCCCAAGTTGTGTGATCCCCGCTACTGCCGTTACCCAGGTTGTTTGCATCTGACCGGGGCTTGATCCCTGGCTACTCGGCACATATGGTTTGGCCTCTGACCTGGCCCCATAGAGCAATAGATAATTGGCATAAGTGGACCGCCCACCAACATAGGGGCTGGTGAGCTCAGTTGGTAGAGCGCTCGTACGGTATTCGAGAGGTCGCAGGTTCGAGTCCGGCAAATATAAAGGCAAATTGATTAATGCAGATTATCATGTCTCAGCTTCTTTCTACATAATATTTCACCCTCCCTCATTAAGGCCCTCCTCTCTCTATTGCCCCGTCTCCCTAATTATATTGCCCGTCTCCTTGTTGATTCCTCTACTCATTTGTTCTCTGGTGTACATTTTTGAATGAATGTATCGGCCAACTCTAAACATGACGCTAAAAAGTGCATCACGCTCTACAACTTCATATTTACAGTGAAAGATCAAAGTACAATTAAAATTATTTCTACATCAGAAACAATAACCTTTTGATTACTTTATCCGTTTGATAATTTATGACGCTTTGTTGCTGTTGTTGCTTCATGTCAATCAAAAAGCATCTCAACTTGTTCAATTGCTTAATATATATCATAGTGTTTAAAATTTTTGTTTACAATTCAAGGCGAAGGGAAAGCAATTAATACAGCATTTGTTATTTACTTAATATCCTAATCCCATTTCTCACCACGTGTAATGGGGTCAGGTCACTCCAATACCCCATTAATCTCCCCCTTTGGTGATGACACTTGTATCAAACTCAAGTCATGAGTGAAAAATGATGGTGCAATCCCATTGGGTGATACTTCATCTCTGTTGACTTGTTTTATTAAAATTGTTGTATTTTTGGTAACAACATGATGTGAGTGCGTATCTGACTATTCCTGTAGTTTGTCAATGTGACAAAATTATTTGTTCGGGAACAATTGACCTTTTTTAAGGTACCAAAATGACCAATTGGTCACATTCTGAAATTGCTTTGAGAGACAGGATATTTTTTTTTCAGATACTTGGGTAGCAATTCCTATTCACATCGATCGGATTCGACGCGACCTCTTCTTGACTATGTCAACACCCGTCTAATATGGTCATATATCAAAATATTAAACTATTAATATTAATGTAAGTACATGTTACTATAATCAACAAAATAACCCTTATCCGGAAGAAGAAAAAAAACCGCAGAAGGCAAAGCAAATCAGGAAATAAATTTTAACACAGTGAAGGTCTTTTCGCATTTTGATGTTTAAATTTCCTGTCGAAAAGGATCAGTTTTATAGGAGAATTCTTCGTGCTTTTCACAACTCACTGGAGAGGGTATACCGGTCTTCATGATGTACACAAGCTGTATGGATATTGCATTCTCCTGATGAAGACGATAAGACCATGCTGATCGAAACGTCGAGTTGCTTGCTGGTTCTTCTCAGAACCGAAATTGTTTACAGCTCAGAAGGTCATGGTTCTACCGCAAACCTTCTATTGAGTTTACTCCACCGTACAATGTTTCAATCTTAGGTACAATATCTCACTTCAGATACACAGGTCTGTAATAGTTCCTGGCCCAAGTTACTCAATTCAAACGGTGGATTTAAGTACAACCTCTATCAAATATGTAGAGGTAACAGAAGTTTAAATTTATTCTCATAAAAATCTCCCTGTGGCAGCGAGAATAAAAAAGAGAGGCAAGCTAATGTTCACCAGCGTGAAGATAATTAGCAACGACCGGTCCACAACGGCGGCTGCGTCCCGCCACTCCCGGGCAAATTCCTCGTCTGAGTCTTTGGTTCGTTTCCTGTCTGCCAAGTAGTCCACCAGCCTGGCTAGTTCATTGACCTCTCTCTCCAGCCGAACAGTCACCCGGCTGGGCTTGGAATCATTGCCAAGCTCTATCATCTCAACTGTTCCTTCCAGAATCAACTCATCACTCCCGTTGGTGAAGTCTTCGCTGAGACTTTCCTTCACCGAGGCGGTGCTCTCGTTCGCTAGGAAGTGGGGGAAACAGCGCACTTTGGTCAGCAGTCCATTGTCCTGTCCGTGGTACTTGTGTCTCATGCCACGGCCGTGGTACTTGTCCTTGACTTTGTTCTTGGCGAGGTGGCTGCGGTACTTGCACTTGCCGACGGCCCGGGCAAGGAAGCCAAATATCAGCTGACGGAGAAAAGGTGGCATGGGGGCGCTGTTGTGTTCCTTGTGATAAAGGTGCAGTACCCAGACGGACATGAGCACTGACATCGCAACCACGGCAATCATCACCACAAAGTATTTCCCTGATGGATAAGGTAAAAGAAATAAAACACGTTAATCCTTTTCCTCTATAACTTCACGTTTTGTAAACCAGTTGTCTTGCCAATGCACAAAAATGCCTTTCCAATAGGGTCATGTACCCCTTACATGTAACAAGTCAGTGCACATGGTAACCTTCTAGTGGTGACAACGCACCGGGTTTCTTGATGGTGGGGCAATTTGTTCGGAAAGAAATATTCATTTTATGTTAAAATAAACGTTTTTCATGAATATTCACGAACGAAACAATGGCAACACGCGCAAATATAACATGAACATTTGCTCCATCCGGTTTATGTCATTTTAACATAAGCCGCGCCTTCCTCCTCACACATGGAGTGACTCCAGTATTCGTACGCAAATGCATTTCCCATTTTTTATTTATAGAATGACTGAAAAAAATCGTAGAAAGTTAAGAGTCGATCGTAAATTATGTGATGCAAACTATTGCAATCTTACTAATTGCTACGAATTCGGCAGTAGAATTGCATTAAAATCGTGAACATGTAAACTGAACATTCTCAGGCTATGTAATTATTCTTGGCGCCACAAGTCTTATAATAGAGCCACAAAAAAAGATGAAGAATTAAGTGTGCATGCCGTCAATAATTAAGTGTGCGCTCGCGGGACGCATCTGCTTACGAAAAGGACAGTCAAAATTAGCAACCTTTGCAACAAGAAGAATGCACGCACGATTCGATAATGACTCCACTGCAACGCATTATGCTTTGTAGAAAACGAATGCATGAGGTAAAAATGTTCATTAAATCCCAATCACTCCGTTGTACCCATAAGATTCTTTCTACAAAACACGCCAGTTGTGAACATTATAGTGGTCAATCCCATGGGAAGGACATTAGCACAGTGACAAGTTTAGAAGGTAAGGCAATCTCCAGGGAAATTTGATATTTTTTGTCAAAGCGGAGGGAAGTTACATTAACTCCTGTGAGAAATGCGTTTGGGGTCTCCAACTTAAGTGCGGTGTTAATATATGACAAAGGGAAGACATGCTAGGAGCTGTATGAAGCGTGCTGAAAGGGATCAATAACACTCATCGGTGATAGTGTCGGGGTTGTGTAAAAAAAAAAAAAAAAAAAAAAAAATCCAGGTGGAAGTGCGTGTAATGTAATTTTCAGTGGTAAGAAACTAGGTTGCACTTGTCAAGGTAATTCTTAGATAGCTCTTCACACATTCATGGGGGAAATTTTACGCATTCTAAAAGCCTAGGCCTATACAAAAAATATGCCATCCCGTTCCAACTTATCTACATATAAATCCAAGGTCTTTCGGTCAGGGAAAAGTGAATGTAAAAAGTGGAATAATAACCAAGAGGCCAAGGTCTTCATTGCAATAACTATTCTTCATGACGTTATAGCCATCTAGCATCAGCCACAATGGGACCCATTGCTGCTGCCGTAACCTGGTACCCCACTTCATGATGATGTTTCACATGCCTTTGTGCAAACAAAATGCTATTATAGACTGGAAAATGCACGTGCGCCTTTGGTAAAGGTATGTCAATACATCAACGTTTACAAATTCAGAGATATTATGAACAGAACAAAAATGCATGGATTGCAGAATTGTGGATTGTAGAATTGTCACAACTGGCTTACTGGTACAGTGGCACGATTCGCGCTTTTTAAGAACCGTTCTTTTTAAAAACTGAACTTTTCAAAAGTCTTGAACTTGGGAAAATGTCCATCAGGAAAATATAGGTTAATTAATACTAACAACTGGATTGTTGGTCTAGTGGTATGATTCTCGCTTCGGGTGCGAGAGGTCACGGGTTCAATTCCCGGATAAGCCCATTTAAAAAAAAAAACCTTTAAACCATATTAAATTAATTTATGGAACACTTTCTTCGGATATAAAATGATTTACATAACTGTATCAACAGGCTTGTTGGTCAAGTGGCATGATTCTCTATTCGGGAGCGAGAGGTCGGACAAGCCCCTACTATTTAACAACTGAACTTTTCAAATGTCTTTAACTTGGATAAATGTCCATCAGGAAATTATGGGTTAACAAATAATAACACTTGGCTTCTTGGTCTAGTGGTATGATTCTCGCTTCGGGTGCGAGAGGTCCAGAGTTCAATTCCCGGACAAGACCATAAATTTTAAGAACTGAACTTTTCAACTGTCTTGGAATTGGGAAAATGTCCATCGGGGAAAATATGGGTTAACAGATACTAACAACTGGTTTGTTGGTATAGTGGTATGATTCTCGCTTCGCGTGCGACAGGTCCCGGGTTCAAATCACGAACAAGCCATTTAAAAAATTAAAAAAAAACTTTAAAATATATTAAATTAATTTACGGGACACTTTCCTTGGATATAAAATGAGTTATTAACAGGCTTGTTGGTCTAGTGGCATGATTCTTGCTTAGGGTGCAAGAGGTACCGTGTTCAATTGTCGGACAAGCCTCTATATTTTAAGAACTTAACTTTTCAAATGTCTTTAACTTGGGTAAATGTCCTTCAGGAAATTATGGGTTACAAATTAATAACACCTCGTTTGTTGATCTAGTGGAATGATTCTCGCTTAGGGTGCGAGAGGTCTCGGGTTCAATTCCCAGACAAGCACATTATTTTTTAAAAAAAGTTATGCCACTAGACCAATAAGCCATTTTTTTTTTTTTTTAATTCATAATTTCCTGTTGGACATTTACTCAAGTTAAAGACATTTGAAAAAAATCATTTCTTAAAAGCTAATGGCTTGTCCGAGAATTGAACTCGGGACATCTCGCACCCAAAGCGAGAATCATGCCACTAGACCAACAATCCATTTGTTATTATTTCTAAAATCATAATTTCCTGTTGGACATTTACCCAAGTTAAAGACATTTGAAAAGTTCAGGGCTTGTCCGAGAATTGAACTCGAGACCTCTAGCACCGTATGCGAGAATCATGCCACTAGACCAATAATCGATTTGTTATTGTTTGTTATTGTTTGTTACTTTTCAACATAACCTGAAATGGGATTATCACACAAATGAGATGATTGGTAAGGTCAACAGAAAACTATTTATGCTCAGGAAACTTAAAAAGACCGGTTTATCTACTGCTGAACTTACTACTGTGTATATGGGTTATGTCAGACCTATTGTTGAATACGCAGCCCCTGTTTGGCATTCCAGCATCACACGCGCACAATCAAACCGTATTGAATTTATTCAAAAAAGAGTTTGCCGTATTATTCTAGGAAATAAATATATCCATTACGTTGAAGCGTTATCCACTTTAGGTCTGACACCCCTCCATGATAGAAGAACCTCTCTTTGTACCAAATTTGCCATTAAAACTTACAACTCGGGTAGATTTGTGTAATGCACGTAAAAGGACCCAGGATACTTGAAATTGAAAGTGAAAGTGTTTCTGGTTTGATTTGGCTGCAAATTGCGCCACCGCGCTCTCCCATTGTGGGCGCTTTGATTATTCACATTATAATTCCTTCTTTACAAATCCCACATCTGGTTGTTTATCTTTGTTTCAGCGCCTTGAGTACCTTATAGGTAGATACGTGCGCTATATAAGACTTCGTTATTATTATTATTATTATTATTAGATTTAGCGAATGGTTCCCTAAAACTAAAAGTTCACACTCTATGAACCTCAGATCAAATCGGGTCCTTGAAGAGCACTCTTTCACCTCGAACAGATTCAGGAACAGTCCTGTGCCATACCTCACTAGACTACTTAACAACTGAAGTAATTTACATTTTTTAAATTGTTATCCTTATTCGAACCTAAGAAATGTTGCTATTTATTGTAGTTTCATTTATAAGCACTGTGCAATTCAGCCTTTGGGCTGCAAAAGGTGTGTTTTTAATAATATATGATAATGATAATGATAATAATAATGATAATGATAATAATAATAATAATAATAATGATGGTAATAATAATAATAATAATAATAATAATAATAATAATAATAATAATAATAATAATAATAATAATAATAATAATAATAATAACAATGGAGCCTCAGGTGTCATCCCCCCAAAGTTACACAACAATATCTAAGACATTTATAGAACTTTATAATGACCACTGATGGTTTCCAAACTGTATTGTGTGAAATATGCATGTGTACACAATATACTATAGGCCTATACTTGGTTGTTTGTTTTCTATCCATTCTTCATTTCATTTTAATATTTAATATTTTAATTAAAGTCAACATCAATACTCTTATATAACTGAATTTTTAAATATAAATGATCATATCTATTTTTATACTCTAATTGTAATGTTTTTATTTTGGATATTTTATGTTAAATTTAACTCAATTTAGCCTTTGGCTACAAGTTCAAATTGTTTTAATAAACCATCAATAATAATAATAATAATTTCCTGTTGGACATTTACCCAAGCTCAAGACATTTGAAAAATTCAGTTCTTAAAAATTAGGGTCTTGTCCGAGAATTGAATTCGGGACCTCTCTCACCCAAAGGGAGAATGATGCCACTAGAACAACAAGGCATTTATTATTGTTTCGTAAATCATAATTTCCTGTTGGACAGTTACCCAAGTTAAAGACATTTCAACAAATCATTTCTTAAAAGTTAAGGGCTTGTCCGAGAATTGAACTTGGGACCTTTTATGAACTGAACTTTTCAAATATCTTTAACTTGGGTAAATGTCCAACAGGAAAATATGATTGAAGAAATAATAACAAATGGATTGTTGGTCTAGTGGCATGATTTTCGCTTTGGGTGCGAGAGGTCACGAGTTCAATTCTCGGACAAGCCCTTAACCGTTAAGAAATGAACTTTTCAAATGTCTTTAACTTGGGTAAATGTCCAACAGGAAATTATGATTTAAAAAACAATAATAAATGGCTTGTTGGTCTAGTGGCATGATTCTCGCTTAAGGTGCGAGAGGTCACGAGTTTAATGCTCGGACAATCCCTTAACTTTTAAGAAATGATTTTTTTGCAAATGTCTTTAACTTGGGTAAATGTCCAACAGGAAATTATGATTTAAGAAACAATAACAACTGGCTTGTTGGTCTAGTGGCATGATTCTCGCTTAGGGTGCGAGAGGTCACGAGTTTAATGCTCGGACAAGCCCTAAACTTTTAAGAAATGATTTTTTCGAATGTCTTTAAGTTGGGTAAATGTCCAACAGGAAATTATAATAAAAAAAATAACAACTGGCTTGTTGGTCTATGGCATGATTCTCGCTTAGGGTGCGAGAGGTCCCGAGTTCAATTTTCGGACAAGCCCTTAACTGTTAAGAACTGAACTTTTCAAATGTCTTTAACTTCGGTAAATGTCCAATAGAAAATTATGATTTAAGAAATAATAATAAATGGATTGTTGGTCTAGTGGCATGATTCTCGCTTTGGGTGCGAG